>OX465095.1:54804212-55081712 GCA_949987625.1 Chalcis sispes
GAGAATTAGAAAGAGAGATGATCTATTTTTAGAGAGTTTTTACGTAGGTTTATTATATACAATAAAATTATGTTAATTTAAATTGTATGATCGTGTGCAATTTAATGTTTAACGCATATTACAACAGAACGAAGTTTTTCGTCGCATTTTACATAATAAGATAAAGAATGAGTATTTAAATAATAAAGAAAAGATTGCTATGAGTGTTTTATTATTACAAAAGAGAAAATAATTGTAGAATGATAGTTTAAATAGTCATTCTTTAGAAGTTATAATTTTTAATTAATGGACTGTTGGAGAAGTACTTATTTGGTTTACTTTATTTCCAAAGAATTATAGGTGTATGACACGCTAATGTAATTGTAAATTAATATGAAAATAATTGTTCTGTAGGGAGTTAATCGAAGAATTAGTTTTAATTACAAAACTCCAATATTTTTATAAAAACGCATGTCGCAGACAGTTATTAAAGATATATAAAATAATATAATAGTAATAAATATTCACTATAAAAAAATGACATAATAATAAATAGAATAGGTGAATTGTCGCTGTATGAATCAAAATTTAACTAGAGGGATGTTTTTTAAAATAGATGCATGTAACATCTGAACATTGGCTTAAAATTAATTATTTATTTTAAAAGAATTTTTATGTAGTGATCGAGCGTTCGAGCGACCTCTGCGAGGCATGAACGTCAACAGTAAAACCTCACGAATTTATCGGTTGCTCGCCGATACCTACAAGACGTGTAGTTTATGCGCAGCCTGTCTTTGTTTACAAAGCTTTTTTTACTAGTCTATCAGCTGCCGAGCCTTAAGGCTGGCTCACACGTCTTGCTGCACGAACGTACCAAGGCGAACGGCAAATGCACATGCGCAGTGCGTGTTCCCCAAGAAATAATTGCGCGTAATGTAAGATAAACGTCACGTCACACGGCGAAGAGTTTCCAGCAGTTGGATTGTAATTAATGTAAATATTTTAATATTCGGACTCAATAAACGTAGATTACGCATAACAGGCGCACATTTCTATTCATTTTTCTTTTCTAGCGTCATATTCTCGATTACCGCCGCTTCCGCGGGCGTATCAATCTTCTGTTGACACGAAAACTGAGTAGCCGAGCCCGACAGAGGATAGAGCTGACCGGGACCTTAGAATAAGGCTCCACACGCTATAGAAAGTGGAATCCGAGGAAGATCCTACGTTGTATCAGATCGGCACTGCACGCAAGCGTCACTGCATGACGGCTAATGCCCGTCGACGCTTGCAGCCGCATCGACGGAGTTGCGTCTAGCACAGTGCGCACGTGTGTGAGAACCTCGCATATGCACTTAACATCCATCTTATACATAATCCCGTTACAGGGTTTTAAAAAACATTTTAAAAGTCGTGATGTTTAAAATTGAAAGATTCAATTAAAAAAAAAAGATTTTAAATCTGAATTTTCAATAATACAAGCCAATTTCTGTTCAAATAATAATTCACAATATAATTATTTTAAATTTACTTAGAATAAAGAATATTCTTAACTGCAGTATTTTTATTCAATCCCGTTTTAAATGTATATGTGAACATTATTTATTATTTTCTAAATTATTTTTAACCAAAAATAATTTAGTTATTTAATTATCATTTATATTCAAAAATATGTTGATAAATAATAAAGTTCAAGTTTTAAAAATATATTTATTATTTATTTCTGTAATTTATGACATTTTTATTTAATAATATAATATATAGCGTCCTTCGTGTTAAAAAATAGTACATTCACCGCGGGTGCAATGCTGTATTTGTGCCGCGAACGTCGCATTTTGCTCCCTTGGTGCAGAAGATACTATTGTAACCCGCCCTTTTCCGCTTTAAAACAGTGCATGTTTTTTTTATAACCTTTTTTTATAACATTTGGAAGCTAGAGCATCTTACGAACATTGTACAAAATTTTAGTCTCAAAATATAGAACACTGATTTCGAAACAAAGATTTAAAAAAAGAGTCCAGAACCAATAGGAACCAAGTTAAGATTTTTTTTATTTTAAAATCACAACTGCTTTATTTATTGCAATCAAAAAGCAAATCTGGCGCTCTAGCATTTGGTAGCTAGAGTTATATTTTACTATCCCATACATTTTTTTAATTGATTTAATTGACAATAAAAATAGTGTTTATAGTAGCTTGGTGGCGGTAATTGCTCTGTCGTCGACGCGACGAGCCAAAGCGTGAAAAAATTCCTGCGTGAAAAAATTTGCCCTATCTTCTTAAATTTTAACCCGATTTCAATATTTTTTTTCAATTTGTTTTAAAATAAAAAAGAATAACAGCGTGATCTGATTTTAACAATAATTAATATTTCTCAAAGCATCGAAAACAAAGTGAAAAATAATTTTTCACTGGAAAATTAGTTCCTTGTTATTTTATTTGTCAACAACTTTGCAGTGAAATACTCTTCGTCTCACTCACATTTTTTTTCTTACTCTTTGCAAAATTTTTTGAGATTTTATTTTCCTCGCCGATAATTTTGCAGTGGAATAGTCTTTATCACACTTTTTGAGCTAAAATTTCCTTCTTTGACAATATTATAACGCAATCTTCTTCACAGATCGAGTTTGAATTTTGTCTGACAACCAATTGCAAGGAAGATTTTTTGTCGGCAGTTATCGACGATTAACTTTCTTCATTTCAACTCAACAATAGAGTATTTTTTTTATCAACATTTACTTTGCGAAATAGTTTTCGTTAGCTTTTGACGTAATCGTGATTGTTTTTATAGTCACTATTGCGATATACCTGACTATACAGACAATGAAATCTGACATTCTTCTTGTCATGGGAGAACGTCGACACAATTATCTTGAAAATCAACTTGCAGATTAAATTAAAGGTCACTGTTGTTTGACCCTTGCTATTATCTTCAATTTTTGTTAGAAAAATTTTTTCTCAAAACGTGTTGTTTACTAGATTTTTCGATGATTTGTTTAAAATGGGACATCTTGTATATATTTGTCGTCGATCATTCCTTTGGCACATCCGTCCAAGAAGCTTCCAATAAAACTTCGCAACGCAGCCTATGCAGCGGACCATTTGTTCCGCGCGTTGAGACGGCTCGGCGACCTCACCGTTGAAGCAATAGCTTCCTCCTTTAATCGAAATAATTTTAAAATAAAAATAGATCACGAACAATTGTATTTTAATGAGTTTGATGTAGAATCATTTTTAATATTTTACATAAATTATTGCTTTATTTTTACTAGTGACTTTATTGTTTATAAATTAATATAAGTAATCATATAAGTGTTAATTTCATCTGCAAAGCAGCATTGCTTGAGAATTTATGGGCAAGTGCAAGTTTTATAGGGAAACAATTTAAACCACTATGAATATGATTAAATTAAAAGTGATGTTGGTTTGTGTTTCCGCCGTCACCATTTACGACTTGACAACTGTATTCCTAAAGAGATTCCTAAAGTCAAAAGCTCTGCAGAGTTTAATTATGTAAAAATATTGAGCTTCTAGAGTCGATGACGTGCCAGATAGATTTAACATCAATGATTTACTCATGACTACACAACATGGTATTGAGATCGATTACGCTGTCTTTTAAAGTCTCATATAGAAACTTTAAGCAAAGGTGTCCATATTTTTATGAATTACAATGTTGAAATCTTTTGTGATTGTACTTTGCAAGGTTGTCTTTTCTAAAGTAATACATTAAATCTGAGGGTGGCTAAAAATCATTAAAACCATCGAAATAAACAACATTATTGCCACGTTTACGATATGCTACCCAGAACATTCCAGGTCTACTTACATCATCAAGATTAACAATAGCTGATACGTGAAAGTGAGAATCAGTAGTGCAGTAAATCAGCATCAAAAATTAATGAATATCTCGTTTTATAATTTTATAAATTCAATTACTAAAAAATCGTCTGACTCTTTGACTAGCATAATAGATTCTGTGAACTCTATTGTTATATATATATATATACACTACCGTTCAAAAGTTTGGAAACACCCGATTTTTATTAGATTAAAAAAAAAATCGTAAATAAATCTTTAAATAAACACGTTATTATTGAAGTTCATTCATTATTATGACCATGCTTATAACAATAATGAACAAAATTACTTATTTCTTACCAGTTATTCCTTATCTTGAAAATAGACCGGCACACGTGTTTTATGACCACAAAGGTAATGAGATATATTATTTTTGCATTTATTTGTACTGAATATTTTTTACTAAATGTTAATCTAACGTTTGATTAAGATTTAAGTGCAATAAATCATGACTTACGTGTTTTATTGTCGTTTTCATTCAAATTACCATAGTGTTTCCAAACTTTTGAACAGTAGTGTATATTAGGACTTTGAAAAAGTTCTCGCTGTTTCTTCAAAGATGGCACTAGCAGTACTTTGTACATGGAATTTTGAATGCTAACGCACTTGCAAAGAAGTACTGTATCTAACCTTAAATATCAGTGTGTGATAGTTCACTTTAGTGTAAACAAAGTAATTTTTTATGGCTTCTGAAAATGTCTACTTTTGTGCTAAATAAAGTGTATTTGCGGGGAATTTTATTGCACTATTTTATTTGAAAGAAATCTGCAGCTGAAATATACAGAATTCTTGTTGAGACTTACGGTGATAATGCTCTGTCGGATACGACATGCAGAGAGTGGTTTTGACGCTTCAAAAATAATGATTTTGAACTTAAGGATAAAGAACTTTCTAGCGCACCGAAGAAATTTGAAGACAAAGAATTGGAGGAATTACTTCGAAGATCATGACCGATGTCAGACTCTAGCAAATCTTGGAAAAATATTACAAGTAGATGAATTAACTGTTTCAAAACGTTTAAAAGTGTTAGGAATGATCCACAAGCAAGGACATTAGGTGCCGTATGAACTGAAGCCGAGAGACGTCGAACGGCGTTTTCTCACGCGTGAACTACTGCTTCAATGGCAGAAGAGAAAAGATTTTTTGCACCGAATCGTGACTGGCGATGAAATGTGGATACACTAAGATAATCCAAAGAGTAAATAATCGTAGGGTAATCCCAGTCATGCATCAACATCGTCTGCAAAACTAAATATCCATGGTTCGAAGGTTTTCTCTGCATTTGGTGGGATCATCAGGGTGTCACTTATTATGAGCTGCTCTAACCGAATGAGACTATCACGGAAAATCGCTATCGACTTTAATTGATGCGTTTGAGTTGAGCCCTAAAAGAAAAACGGCCGCTATACGACCAGAGACACGACGAAGTGATTTTGTTTCATGACAATGCTTAGCCTCATGTTGCAAAATCTGTGAAAACCTACATGGAAACGCTTTAATAGAAAGTTCTACCCCACCTGCCGTATTCACCTGACATAGCCCCTTCCTATTTTCACCTATTTCGTTAGATGGCACATAATCTAGCTAAACAGCGCTTCCATTCTTACGAAGATACTAAAGAATGGATCGATTTTTGGATAGTCTCAAAAGACATATTGTTTTTCCAACTCAGAATTCATATACTGCCAGAAAGATGGGAGAAAGTTGTCTCTAGTGATGGGCAATACTTTGAGTGAAATTTTTTTGTGCCTCATATTTTAAATAAAGCTTTTATTTTGTAAAAAAAAACAGCGAGAACTTATATACAGGGTGACCTAATTTAAAAAACGCACCTAAATAACTCGCCAGGGAATGCTCTAATCGAAAAAGTGTTAGAGACAAAAGTTGTAGAAATGCAAGGGGAAAGCAAATGATGGTTTATGACCTTCAAGGTCATTTTAAGGTCAACTTAAAATTTTTAAATGAGAATCCCTACATTATGTCTCACGAAAAGATGTATTATTATCAAATCTATAACTTTTGTTTTGAGCATTCTTCAAGTTACACGCGAATAACTATGATTTTTATAGGTTTTCATTCTTTATTCATCCCGTATACAGGATGTCACAAAAGTCCCGGTACGGTATATTTCCTAAGGTGGGGTATTTCGGAAAGTGATCAAGGTCAATCCTTAAGTAACTCTCAACGAGGAATTCAATGATAAAACTCTATTTTGACCTTGACCATGTCCTTCAAGGTCATTTCAAGATCAGGTCATGTTTTTTTAATGGAAACTCCCTTTTTTGACATTACCAATCGAAAGAGCGGGAAATTTTACGTTCAAATATGTACTTAGGTCATAAGGACACGTTGACCTCGAAGGTCATCCAAGGCCATTTAAACATGAACAAGGTCTGGTTATCTTTTGGCATAGGAACTCCCCAATTTTTTGTTTAAACCGATGTATTAAAATTAGCAAGGTTTATGAAGTGTTGACTGTAGGCGTGACCTTGACGATGTCACATATGTTAATAGATCGGTTTAAAACAAAATTGAGGAGTTCCTATGCCAAAAGATAACCAGACCTTGTTCATGTTTAAATGGCCTTGGCTTACCTTCAAGGTCAACGTGTCCTTATGATCTAAGTACATATTTGAACGTAAAATTTCCCGCTCTTTCGATTGCCAATGTCAAAAAAGGAAGTTCCTATTTTAAAAACGACCTGACCTTGAAATGACCTTGAAGGACGTCGTCAAGGTCAAAATAGAGGTCACCATTAGATTTGTCGTTGAGAGTTGCTTAAGGATTGACCTTGACCATTTTCCGAAATACTCCACCTTAGGAAATATACCGTTCCGGGACTTTCGTAACACCCTATATTTATAAAAAATAATAGCCCATTGACAAAATTGCAATCTTCTTTGAAAATCAGGTTGCGTCAGCTCTCGGGTTGAAGTGTTTCGATACAGATAAAAACGATTCAGCCTCATAATTCTTCTGATTCTTTTTTTTGAAATACTAGATCGTATTGCAATTTGCCAAGTTGAATCATAAGGATCTAAATAAATACTGGCAAGCACTAACCAATATTTATGGATCGTTCCTTTCGATCGTTATTATTCTGCGGCGTTGCCGTGGTCTTCGAGGACCTTGCCTTTCACGCTGTTCAATAATGAAAATAATCCTATCATTTGGACGATGATGCCCTTCGGGAAAACACACCCGATATAATTGTGTTATTGCACGATAATTTTTATAACATTTATCTGAAATTAGTAAAATGTCTACAATGTCGTCGCGTGCATAATTAGGCATATTTGCTCAAATTGCATGATAATAAATACTACATATGTTACGTCCCATTATACTTTGTCCGATTTTAAAATTTTTTTTTCTTCACTTTAAAAGTTTTAAAGCAAGCCTAAGATGCAAGCCTAAATCCCAGATACGTTTTCTTTGAAATGCGTGTTTATCTTATCCACATGTGTGCCAAGCATTTGAGAATAGAAAGAGACAGACAACGGCTTACGAGCTGTTCAAAAAATATATCCGTTATATATACAGATATTTTTATACACAATAAAAATTAATCGCTTGAGCCACCCGTAAGTAACAATAATATATCGACAAAAGTATATCGATTATCTGATGTTAAATCCGCTCTAATAATATACCTACGCATTACTCATTTTATTGCGTTAAAAGGTTCATTATAAATTCATTCAAAAAACTGACACTAACACCTTCTTCGCCGATTTCTGGGCACGAACTCGCTTCGGTGCCGAAGTGCCTGGTTGACACCACTCTTTAGCCTCTTGTTTTGATTCAGGGTCATGATGGTAGACTTAAGTCTCATCCATAGTGATGAATCGACGCAAAAAATCCTTTTTATCCTTTCGAAAACGCTCCAAATGTTGCTCAGAAAGTCGCATTCGAACGTGTTTTTGTTCCATTGTGAGCGAATGCGGCACCCATTGTGCACAGGGCTTTCTGAAACCCAAAACTTCATTTAAAATATGACTCACACTGCCTAACGAGATGTCTAGGGCCTCTGCTAAATCTTTCTCGGTCAATCGACGATTTTCCAAAACCATATCCTGTACTTTTGCTATGAATGCTGGTGTTGATGCACTTTTTGGACGTCCTGAGCGTGGATCGTCTTCAACGCTTTTTCGACCACGTCTAAACTCTAAAATCCATCGATGCACAGTTGGAAATGAAGGAGCAGATTCCTTTAACACTTTCACCATTTTTGTATGAATTTCCGTTACTGATAAACCTTCCAAAACAAAGAATTTTATCACTGCACGATATTCGGTTTTTTCCATTGTAAAAAAAATACACTGACACGTCAACTTCAAATGGCTTGTAAACAAACAATGAATTGGCAGAGTGGAATAAAACTTTAGGTATGTTTATATGAAAGATAAAATATTAAAATGGCGTAAAAATTTTGGTTCTTCTACTGCTCTATAGAAGTCGCTTTCAAAACTTTTTGAACAACCTAGTATTTCCTGTATTTTCAAATTTTTACTACATTACATTCAAAATTCTAATATATTCGAATTTTTGTACCTACTATATTATATTCAAAATTCTACTATACGAGGTCTGGCTATTAAATAACGAGACTGGTTACGAAAAAGGGTTTTATTATAAAAATTATTCTACATTCGAATGCTTCCCTTCAATATACTCCCCTTCCCTCGCCACACACCTTTCCATACGTTTTTTCCATTGATCAAAGCACTGCTGGAAGTCTTCTTTGGTGAGGGCCTTTAGGAGCTCTGCCGTTTTTTGCTTTACCGCTTCCATCGACTCAAATCGGGTCCCTTTGAAACCAGATTTTATCTTCGGAAAAAAAAAGTCGCACGGTGCCAAATCTGGCAAGTACGGCGCGTGTTTGAGCACTGGAGTGCGCTTACCGGCCAAATACTGCTTCACAGATTGCGCGTTATGGGCAGGTGTGTTGTCCTGGTGCAAAATCCACGAGTTGTTCTTCCACAACTCGGGCCGTTTCTTACGAACTCGTTCCCGCAGTGTTGCCAAAACTGACAAATAGTAAGTCTGGTTGACAGTCTGACCCTCTGGAACCCATTCAGTCATCACGATACCGTTAATGTCGAAAAAAACGATCAACATTGCCTTGAATTTTGATTTGGACATCCTTGCTTTTTTGATTCTGGGCGATTCAGGCGTCTTCCAATGCATCGATTGCCGCTTTGTTTCAACATTGTATTGAAAAATCCACGTTTCGTCGCAAGTAATAATGTTTTTCATCAGTCCGAAATCTTCTTTTAACCTTTCAAGGAAATCTGAGCAGACCTGTTGACGCAAGAGCTTTTGGTCAGGAGTCAGGTTTTTTGGCACCAACTTCGCACAGACTTTTGTCATGTGTAATTCTTCGTGTAAAATTTGTCTAACCGTTTCTTTATCGGCGTTTACAGCCTTGGCAATCATCCGGATGCTCATTTGACGATCTGCACGTACAATTTAGTTGATTTTGGTCACTGTTTCCGGAGTTGAAACAGTGACAGAGCGACCTGGGCGTTGGTCATCTTCAGTGCTTACTCGGCCCTCACTGAAGTGCTTACACCACTTAAAAACACGCGCACGAGATAGAGAATTGTCCCCATAGGCCTCTTGCAACAATTTACAGCACTTAGTCGGATTTTTTTTCAATTTAACCAGAAATTTGAGATTGATACGTTGCTCCTGTTTTTCGTCACACATGGTTTTCGGCACGAGAAAAAAACACGTTCGTTTCAAACCACTACTGCACAAATACAATAATAGTGACGAGAACGTGTTTTGGTACGTGCATAGACAAGATATCTAGATACCCAACGCACTACTCGTTTTTTTCCCCACCCCTCTACGGCGCCCTCTAGGCGCGCAGTCTCGTTATTTGATAGCCAGACCTCGTATTCAAACTTTTGTTATACTCAAATTTTTCACGTTACTATATTCCAACGATTCAAATCTGTATAACTAATTGTATTGAGATTATTATATTAGATGTAGTAAAAAGTAATCCATTATTTTGCTAATAGATGGCTTTAGTAGTCTGTATCTTCCGTTGTAAAAGTGCGATCGGGTTACACTAGATGGCGTTAGAAAGATAAGATTTCGTACTAAAAAAGCTTCTGATACAGTTTTGTGATTGCTTGACTCAGTATTTTTTTAGCACGCGTCAAAGATGGACACCAACAAAGAGAAAATACGCCATATTTTACAGTTTTTCTTCGACAAAGACGAAAACACAAGCCAGGCAGCTGAAAATGTGAATAGTATTTATGGTCCTGATACTGTAACAGCCAATCACACGCAATTTTGGTTTCGTCGATTCCGTTCCGGTAATTTTGACGTCAAAGATGCACCACGCTCTGAAAGGCCAATTGTCGAAAATGTCGATAAAATAATGGAAATCGTCGAGTCCGACCGTCACGTAAGCACTATTTTGATTGCCCAGGAGCTAAACATTGCACAAAAAACCGTTTGGTACCACTTAAATAAGGCCGGATACAAAAAGAAGTATGGGTGCCACACAAGTTATCGCAAAGAAACCTCATGGACCGAATTTCCATCTGCGAATCGCTGCTGAATCGCAACAATATCGATCCATTTCTGAAGCGGATGGTTACTGGTGATGAAAAGTGGGTCACTTACGACAACGTCAAGCGACAACGGTTGTGGTCAAATCGCGGTGAGCCGGCGCAAACGGTGGCCAAGCCAGGATTGACAGTCAAGAAGGTTTTGCTGTGTGTTTGGTGGGACTGGCAGGGAATCATCTACTATGAGCTGTTCCCCTACGGCCGAACTCTTAATTCGGTCCTGTACTGTCAATAATTGGACCGTCTGAAAGAAGCAATCGCCCAGAAGCGGCCAGCTTTGGCCAATAGGAGAGGAATTGTGTTCCATCAGGACAACGCCAGGCCGCATACATCGATAGTGACTCGCCAGAAACTCCGGGAGCTTGGTTGGGAAGTTCTTATGCATCCACCTTATAGTCTGGACCTGGCACTAAGTGATTACCACCTGTTCCTGTCTATGACGCATGATTTTGCAGGTGAAAAATTCGCCTCAAGAGAAGTTTGTGAAAATCGACTGTCTCAGTTTTTTGACAATAGGGACAAGGGTTTTTACGAGAAAGGCATTATGAAATTACCTCCAAAATGGCAACAAGTTATCGAACAAAACGGTGCATATTTGACCTAAATCGTATCATTCTATCTATGCTAAATAAAACCTTTAATGTAATGCAAAAATAATGAATTTCTTTTTACTACACCTAATATTTAATTTTGTACCATTTTGAGAGATTAAATTAAACGTAAGATTTAACATAAAACTATCTATATTTTTGTCATACCTCTCATCTAATTAACGTTTCACCCTACCTAACTCGCCATCTTCCAATATTTCCTCCCTTCAAAGGAGTGTGTGGCATCGGAAAGGTGAGACTGTGCTAGAGTCGACCTTTCGAAGGACTGGTAACGCCTTTGATTTCCCAATTCTTCCTCCGTTCGAAAGAGTGTGTGGCGTCGGAAAGGTAAGACTGTGCTAAAATCGACCTCTTGAATGGCTGGTAACGCTTTCGAACATCCGTTATTCCATCTTTATGGCATGCATTAGGCTAACCCTAAGGATTTAACAATCCTTTAACCGCAATTAAGCGTTTGGAATCCTGATAGGAAAAAAGGGCAATAAAACCCTACCTTACATAATTAATAGAAAACGCGCCATGAAAAATCTCGATATATAAGGAGAAAAAATAGAAATTGTCCACAGTCAGTTGTGAGTTTTCAAGCTAGCATTTTACTAAAATAGTTCGCAGAAGCCACTTAGTTTTGATAGATAGGCGTAAACGGCAGTATCGACACGTGGTATAAAACAAAATAAAAAACCGCGAGTTGTGGGTACAGTAATATTATTATTACGAGGGTGGTTCAAATATGATGGAGACAAACGCTGTAGATGGCGTGCATGTATGTTTTGAAGGTCGTGGCTTGAGTATGTGATAGCTGGGTCCCTTACAAACAGTGTGGCATAGTTTTCGTCGGGAGTGCATGTTTCACGCGCGTGCTACGACCATGAGTGAACGTCAAGTGCCGACCGACGTTGCGCAACGTATTGTCATTCGTTTTTTAGTGTCAAAAGGCGTTAAAAACACGGAAATTTTTCTGCGTTTGCGAAATCAGTTCAGTAGTGAGTGCCTGAGTAGAGCTGCTGTGTTTAAATGGGCCAAAGCATTTAAGGATGGTCGCGAAACCGTCGAGAATGAGCCGCATGATCGTCGACCGCGAACCAGCATCACACGAGACAACATTTGCCGTATATAACAACTCATTTTGGAAGACCGTAGGATGAATGTTCAAGACATTTCGGCTGAAGTCGGCATCAGTATTGGAAGTGTAGAGTCTATCATCCACGAACACCTTTAATATCGCAAAATAACGGCGCGATGGGTTTCTAAACTGTTGAACTTCGAGCAAAAATTCACGCGGTTGGATGTTTGTCGCCGCTTGCTGACGCGATACGAGGTGGAGGGGGACGGTTTTTTAACGCGAATCTTCACTACAAACGAGACATGGGTACACTATTACACTCCTGAAAGCAAGGTGTCGTCTAAAGAGTGGAGAAAGAAGGAGGAAGGGGCGCCAGTCAAAGCGAAGACAACCAGGTCCGCGGGTAAGGTTATGTGTACTGTTTTCTGAGACTGGCGGGGCGTGCTGTACGTCGATTTCCTGCGCACCCAACGTTCCATCAATGCTGCATACTGCTCTAACCTTCTGAAAACACACGTGAAACCCGCTTATCGCTCGAAACGGAGGAGCATTCCAGCACGAAGTGCGATTTTTCTCCAGGATAACTCGCGCCCTCATACCGCGCGTCTCACGCTCGATACAATATCGAAATTGGGGTGGGAGGTACTGGAACACCCCCCCCCCCCCCCCCCCTACCGTCCGGATTTATCACCCTGCGACTACCACATGTTTGGACTACTGAAAGAAGCCTCCGGAGGTCAAAGATTCAACACCGACGACGAGGTAGAGGAGTTCGTGCGCACATGGCTGTTCGAGTTGCTCAAGGAATTCTTCGATACCGGCATCAAAAAGCTTCCGGTAAGGTGGACAAAATGCGTAACTTGTAAGGGGGAGTACCTAGAAAAACTGTAAATTTTTGTAAATTTTTCCGATAGTAAGTAAACGTGTCAGAGCATTTGTCTCGATCATATTTGAACCGCCCTCGTACCACCACCCTAACACATACACAGAATAAAAAAAAGAAAAAATATTAACAAAAAATTTACGTAGAAAAAAATTCTAAACGAATAAAATTAAATTGTTCATTTATTAATTTTATAAAAAATCAAAGAAAATTTCATGGAAATGAATATATTGTAATATGGTTGTTGAATACATAAGAGCTTTCTAATTCAGAATTAGTATTTCTAACAAAAAAATTTATAACGATGACCAAACGCAAGAAACTTGTGGAGGTAGATATTGACCTCCTAAGTTCTTTTTTGTTGTATCATTGAACTATCTTATTCTGTCCTGAATGCTAACTTTTAAATGTCTTCAAAAGCCGGAGTCAAAAACATAGTGAAAACCATGAGAAACTCATGAAACTAGTATTTTTTCGCATTTATCTTGGAAAATATTGATAATTTAGAAAAAAATTTAAATAGAAGTTGTAGATCGCAGCAAAATTCATCTTTTTTATTGTGCGTAAAATTTAGAGAAAAAATAAATTAAAATTTTTCAATTAAAAATTTTGCGCACTCTCTAGAGATGATATTTTCCGAGTTAAATATATTCAAACGCATATCAGTTAAATATTATACGTGGATAAATCAGCGTTTATTAAACTCTCTTTAACGCTTTCATTTCATTTTTTGAAAAAAAGGCTTTTTTATTTATTTCGATACGTTGATTACGAATATCATATGCAAAATTGTTAGGAATTAAAATTTTATTAATATCATTTAAAACGTAAAATCTCCCACTCATTTCGAATCTGGAGTTAAAAATAGGGGTATCTGTTTTAAAAAATTAAGTTGACCTTCAAAAAGACACACTTCCTTAAAAGGGCTCAACATATTAAACTTTGGCCTTTAGGTATAAAACTTTGTTACGCAAAGTTTTATTCCTAGATGTTCTTGTTTATATGCATCTTTTAAACTGCGTTTTAGAAAACGTTTTACTTTTTTCTCTTTTTTTTTCCATTTCCCTCAACAAACACAATAGATTTATTAGGGCTTTGACGTGTACAGTTAAAATCGTCGTTTAGAAAATATTCCATTGCAATTTTAGTAAAAATTCGTCCGAAGGATGATCAGTGTATAAGTCAGGTTCAGAATATATTCCCTTAGTTTTTACAAGCATTCGTGCTTTGTCAATCATATAAACATTCACTTCGGGAAACGTTGATAAAATTTTAGATTTTGATACTGACGAAGGGATCAATGTTAGAATTCTAATTTTTTCATTAATATTGCAACAAATTTAACCGCTACCTTCAAATTATTAAGCCATTCATTACAGAAACATTGGGAAATATCATCATTTAATCTATCAATTGAAACATTCTATGCTTTTGAAAATTTTGAACTAGTTGCAGAGGAGAATAAAGAAACTAATTTTTATTTCTTTCTTATAACGTATCTTTCTCTAGAAAAATCGTCAACTGATCTTTTTTTTTTTTTAAGCTGTGAAACATTACTAAAAGAAATCAAAATAAAGATCTCGATCAGATACTTAATACGCTCTGGAGTACTTTCAGAAAATCGTGGTCTTTAGTATGGGCCAAGTTGGCATCATTACCTGAACTGTTCGCATCAATAATTTCCTTTGATTCAATTTTTTGTATGCGTTCATAATAATTGAAACGTACATAATCAGAACTATGCACCACTTTGTTAGGAAAATGTTGTAGAATTTCTGCTAAATTTTTTAACTTTCTAAATTCAGTAGCGGTGTCATAAACGATTTTTTTGTGTAATCCAAAAAATTTGAATACTTCCGTCTCTTCGATGAATAAGTTTCAGATAGAACTCAAAATGAATCTTAATATCTAGAAGTAAAATAGCACTAAAGATGTAAAATAACTATGTCGTGAATCGTTGCTCCTTTAACCCATTAACGCCTTCGGAACACGTTTTTCATCGTTTATTTCAGAGCTCTCTAGAGGGGATCAATTCCAGCCTAAAAAATTGTTGAGCACATGAATTTTTAAGATTTTTTATTGATCTTTCGAATGGTAACTGTTAAAATGAGAAAAAATTTTTTAACCCTCAAAAATGAGGTCAAAGCAAAAAAACACGAAAAATGAAAAAAAAATTTTTCTTCAACCCCATTTTTTTTCTATTTATCATTGTGCAGTCACCTCAAGTTCAAAAGAAAGTATCCTCGGTATTTCAGCTTTAAAAAGACCAATTTTTGAGTTTAAAAATCTCTTTTGGATGATCCAAAATGGCGCCCGGAATGAAAAATGTCATTCAAAATCTTTCCGGCGCTCTAACTAGAGAACTAAGAGGTTTAGCAAAAAAGTTAGAACAATAAAAAGTTCTTAAAATTCATTAAAAAATACACTGGAGCCGTTACAGATGATTTTGTTAAAATTTTTGAAAATTTGTTTAGGCAAATTTTAAATTTAATTAAATTATTGAAAATTAAAAAAATTTTTTTTTCTTCTGAAAAAATTTCTGTGTATTCGTTGATTAATTTTAAGCACTTCTTATTCTTCACAATTTTTTCGAAAAGTTGACACTTTTCGAGTAAAAAGATACGGAAGGTGAAAATTTTTTTTTTACTCTTGCTATAGCTTATTTGTACTCCAGTCGAATTTATTTTTATTATTTTGTTTTACATTTATGTATGAATTTATAATATATGAATAAATGATTAAATAAAGTGTATTCGCGATATATTTTATTTCTAACCAAAGATTTGTAGTTTCAATGTTCTAGTTTTCATAAAATATTTTTTGATTTTTGCGATTTTCTCATTTTACAATTTTCTTGCAAATGAAATGAATTCCTAATTAATTATTTCATTCGTTCGATTTCTTCATCAACATTGAAAATCTACATTATTGTGACACCGTTTCTTTCATTATTTAAAAATTTTGAAATTGCATCTAATGTGATAATGCGAACTACTGTGATAAATGTTTTATAAAAACTCATGGGCAAAAAAATTGAAATCAGGTCCAAATTTTGCATGTTTACTTTTTTAAAATATTAAAAAAATTTTTAAAAAATAAAAAAATATAAAAAAACAAAAAAAAAAAATAAAAAAAACAGAAAAAAAAATTTTCAATGAAGTTCACCTCCACGTGGTGAAATCCGGGCAATGTTGTGTTTATTATAGGTACCAGCGGCTAAGGACTACAGTAATTTTCAGATTTCAATATCGTTTTACTCGAAAAGTATCAACTTTTCGAAGAAATTGTAAATAATAAAAAGTACTCGAAATTAATCAAAGAATACACAGAAATTTTTTCAGAACCAAAAAATATTTTTTTTTTATTTTCAATAATTTGCATAAACAAATTTTCAAAAATGTTAACAAAATTATCTGAGACAGCTCCAGTGTATTCTTTAATGAATTTTAAGAACTTATTATTATTCTAGCTTTTTTGCTAAACCTCTTAGTTCTCTAGTTAGAGCACCGGAAAGATTTTGAATGACACTTTTAATTCCGGGCGCCATTTTGGATCATCCAAAACAGATTTTTAAACTCGAAAATTGGTCTTTTTAAAGCTGAGATACCGAGAATACTTTCTTTTGAACTTTTGAGGCGACTGCACAACGATAAGTAGGAAAAAAATGGAGTTGAAGAAAAATTTTTTTTTCGTTTTTCGTGTTTTTTTGCTTTGACCTCATTTTTGAGGGTTAAAAAATTTTTTCTCATTTTAACAGTTACCATTCAAAAGATCAATAAAAAATCTTAAAAATTCATGTGCTCAAAAGTTTTTTAGGCTGGAATTGATCCCCTCTAGAGAGCTCTGAAATAAACGATGAAAAACGTATCCCGAGGGCGTTAATGGGTTAAATAAGCCTGAAATCTTAAGTATTTAAGACAAAATTCCATTAAAACAAAGTTAAATTATTTATGCGTTAATAAAAGACTATATTTAGCCATCTAGCGGATAATTTTAGTACTGTATGGTTTCCTGTTATGTGGGTAAAACCTATATTCATATGTTTCTACGGACACATACATGCCTGAAATGTACATACTCCTGAAATATTTGTCGTAACTGTCACGTATTGTACATTACACGCAGGTATTGAATGGCTCACTTATTCACCGGACTTAAACCCGTGTGATTTCTTCTTATGGAGCTACCTGAAAGATTACTGTTATTAGTAAAAATCCAAGACCAAAGATGATTTGAAAAAAGCTATTAGAAAAGGAATTTCTAGTATTTCTTCATCTAAAAATGAACAAATTTTTCATACATAATTTCCAAAAACGGCTTGATTATTGTGCAAGTTCAGATCAGGATCACTTTGAAAATATTAACCATTAATAGTTATTTCCTAGCCACGTTTTGTCATGTGTTTAAAAATATAATATGTGTTTGTTGAAAATGTTCGATTGAACTGAAACCTATTTCAAATAAAAATGACCACTTCACTGATTTCATATGTATTTTTATTATTTTTTTCCTGCACTCATCTCAAAATTATAAGTGATTACTTTAGGCAACTTCCCATTTGTCACCCTGTACAATTTTGATGATATCAAAAAATGAAAAAATACGTAAGCGCTTATTTTCCGAATCGAATAATATAATAAAGAACCCCGCATAAAACCAAACGAAAAAACTTTCGGTAGTTTTTAATATTTATCTGGGCAATCGAGAGTTCGTAACATCCTGATCAAAAGTCACCATGTGACCCAGGTCCGGAAATTCGTTAAGTCCCAAATCCGATGGTCAAACACGTGCCGTGCGCGCGTGCGTGCATGCGTGCGTGTGTTAGCAGAAAAGCAGCTACATATAACATCTGTATGAATTTTAAGAATGTCATACATATAAAATCACAGGTAGAAAGCCTTTGTTACATAGGTTCTAGTACCAGGAGAGCATACATATTCATGTCATCGTCTTTATCAGACATACTACATATATATATATATATATATATATATATATACGAGGTGTGATAAAAAAAATAACGATATGTTAAGATCATCAGCTACTTCTCTAATCGTGATTCGACGATTTTTCAACACAATTTCTTTCACTTTCTGAACATTTTCGTCGGTTTTTGACGTGCTGGGACGTCCGGAGTGAGGTTCATCGTTAACATTTTCTCGGCCCTCTTGGAATAACTTATATCACTTAAACATTTGTTTTGCTCAGAGTTGACTTACTGTATGCCACTGTCAACATTTCAAGAGTTTTTAAGCTCTTAATACCATTTTTTACACAAAAATTAATACAAACTCCTTGCTCCATTATTTTCAATAGCAAAAAAATCGCCGAGCACGCAAACACGAGTCTAACCTTTATGCCTCTCACATAAAAACAACACATGTTATATAGTCGAATCGGGGAATATATAATCGTGACGAGTGTACCAACATAACAAAAAAAATTTTTAAATTAGAGTATACAGAGCGCGCGAAATTCAAAAAGTCAACTTACTCTTTGATCATACCTCGTATCTATAAGTTTTTTAATTTTTTAGCAAAACGGGTAGTTTTTACTACCTAGAAATAAGACGGGTCAAAACATATCAAATATATATTTTAATTTAGAGGCTAATATAAACTTAATTACAAATTTTTATAAAAATTTTCAAACTGGAAAATATTTTAATGATAATATCCTATTTTTATCTTGTATTTTTTCAAGTATACTTTGGATAAATTTAAATAATACAATATACACCATAACACGTCCGCTATACAGAGTACCGCGCCAAAAATGCGCACATAATACATGGTCAGTCCTCTTTTGTATGAAAATTTTCTTAAGCAATAAATAAAAAACGTGCTTAATATCACAATATTTTTCCCAACAAGTGTTGAGGTTTTAATATTGAAAGTTATTTATAAAAAATTCAACACAGAATTATATACTGAATTACAGATTATATGATCTGTAAATCTGCAGATTATATGATTACGGGGTCTGGCTATTAAATAACGAGACTGCGCGCCTAGAGGGCGCTGTAGAGGGGTCGGGAAAAAAACGAGTAGTGCGTTGGGTATCTAGATGTCTTGTCTATGCACGTACCAAAACACTTTCTCGTCACTATTATTGTATTTGTGCAGAAGCGGTTTAAAACGAACGTGTTTTTTTCTCGTGCCGAAAACCATGTGTGACGAAAAACAGGAGCAACGTATCAATTTCAAATTTCTCGTTAAATTATAAAAAACTCCGACTGAGTGCTGTAAATTGTTGCAAGAGGCTTATGGGGACAATTCTCTATCTCGTGCGCGTGTTTTTGAGTGGTGTAAGCGCTTCAGTGAGGGCCGAGTGAGCACTGAAGATGACCAACGCCCAGGTCGCCCTGTCACTGTTTCAACTCCGGAAACAGTGACCAAAATCAACCAAATTGTGCGTGCAGATCGTCAAATGAAAATCCGAATGATTGCCGAGGCTGTAAACGCCGATAAAGAAACGGTTAGACAAATTTTACACGAGGAATTACACATGACAAAAATATGAGCGAAGTTGGTGCCAAAAAACCTGACTCCTGACCAAAAGCTCTTGCGTCAACAGGTCTGCTCAGATTTCCTTGAAAGGTTAAAAAAAGATTTCGGACTGATGAAAAACATTATTACTTGCGACAAAACGTGGATTTTTCAATACGATGTTGAAACAAAGCGGCAATCGATGCATTATAAGACGCCTGAATCGCCCAGAATCAAAAAAGCAAGGATGTCCAAATCAAAATTCAAGGCAATGTTGATCGTTTTTTTCGACATTAACGGTATCGTGATGACTGAATGGGTTCCAGAGGGTCAGACTGTCAACCAGACTTACTATTTGTCAGTTTTGGCAACACTGCGGGAACGAGTTCGTAAGAAACGGCCCGAGTTGTGGAAGAACAACTCGTGGATTTTGCACCAGGACAACACACCTGCCCATAACGCGCTATCTGTGAAGCAGTATTTGGCCGGTAAGCGCACTCCAGTGCTCGAACACGCGCCGTACTCGCCAGATTTGGCACCGTGCGACTTTTTTTTTTCCGAAGATAAAATCTGGTTTGAAAGGGATCCGATTTGAGTCGATGGAAGCGGTAAAGCAAAAAACGGCAGAGCTCCTAAAGGCCCTCACCAAAGAAGACTTCCAGCACTGCTTCGATCAATGGAAAAAACGTATGGAAAGGTGTGTGGCGAGGGAAGGGGAGTATATTGAAGGGGAGCATTCGAATGTAGAATAATTTTTATAATAAAACCCTTTTTCGTAACCAGTCTCGTTATTTAATAGCCAGACCTCGTATATACAAGATCATATACAAAGCTGAAAAATTAGTTCACGCTTTTTTTATATTTCTAATTATACTTCGAAAATAATATTATCAGTACAGCCAAATCATAAAATTTTCGTTCCAAATCAAATTTTTATTGTTTTTATTATTAATAGTAATTATTATTATAAAAAACTAAACGTCCACATATGTAGGACGAAGACCAAGGGCTTGAAGACCATTAAAAAGATTAAAGAGACATACATTCAAGACATTGAAGAGATATCTTCAATTAACCCATGATTGCCCAAATCGCGAGCAAACCAACTTTATTTACTATTTTTGAATATCCTCTTTCGAATTACAGTGACAATTAATTTTCATGCGTTAGAATAATAACATAGCGGATTTTATTTGAAAAATTACGGAAAATTTAGAAATTTTCTAAAAATAATGGATTGAATTATTTTATTAGGAAAGCTTTCAATTTTTAAGACTAGCATCATCTATGATTTTTTATGCGAAGTAGGACCAATAAATGTTCAATGCGATTAATTTAATTTTGCGTTAGAGCATAAATTGGATTTTAATTTACATAAAAATAAATTTAAAAAAATTTTAAAAACTAATAAAAAACTTATATATTTTCTAACATTTTAATTGTTCATTTAATTTATCAGAAACTCTAGTTTTTCTTGTAATATAACTATGGAACCCTCTTACGCATGGTCAGCGACGCTCTTAGCCCATTCATAATTTCAGTAATATTATGATGCGTTTTTATTTCTGTAGCTACTAATTTGTAGCCGCCATTTTGAATTTCAGAAATTTAATAACTAGTTCTTAAAAAACGATATCAAAGAGCCCCGCACAAAACAAAACAAAAGTGGATCTCAGTCGATCCTTTTGAAATTCAGAATATTACCATTCTCAACTTTTCGAACAAAAATATTCATGGGCCCAAAATAATACTATGATTAGAATTCAAAATGCAGAGATATGAAGATTAATAGTTAGGCTATATTGTTGAATATGCTTTGTAGTTCGTAAATTCGGAAAATAAGTAATCTAAAGAAATCTATCGATAAAAAAGCAGTAAATAAGTATTAAGTGTTGCACTAACCTTGTCTATGAACCTTACAAGGTCAATTCAAAGTTAAATTTTTTTTTTTTACATGTAAATAAATGCTCTTTTATTAGGTAATAAATGGGATTGGCTCAAAAAACTTCAGATATGAGTTCTGTTAGCTTTCTAGGGTCACCTAAAAGTCATGGCTTTTTATTAACTCTGATGCCTGGATTTCTACATTTTATTGTCTTTACATCTATGTGAATATCATAGCACTGCAACTCCTAGACTAGTCACTTAGTCAACTTAGTTTAAAGATGCTTCAAAAATAAAAGATCTCTTTACATTAGTGGAACAGATTCCATTTCTGCTTGTTTCACTCTCTTTTCTATTTATTCCCGTCCTCCGAACACACGGCTTTCTTATCGACTAAATCTATCTAAAATCAAAGAGCCCAATTAAGGTATTATTACAAATTAAAGTATATTACTACATAGGGTCGATCAGCGGCTTATTAGATCCTTCCCTATTCTATTTTTTGCTTTTCCTTTACTAAATAGTGTCCTACACTGTCTGCAAACACAAAAGAACCAAAACCGCTAGGAATCGTCAATGTATATTAAGGGGGGAAATCACAGTAGCACACAAAAAAATAGGCATATTTTCGGGAATTAATTTTGGCTGAATATAAGTATCAATCGAAAATCTGTAAAGTAGGTTTTATAGCAATACTAAAAAAGTACAAAATGTAATTTTTTCAATAAAAAATATTTAAAAATGGCGGCTGCGCAGCATATGCCCCAAGGCGCCTATTTTTGAAAGCGTGTCGATGGCCGAAGACGTAGACTCCTTAATTTTTGACCTGGAAGAAAACACCAAAATTTTTTAGTTTTTATATAACAACAGCTAGCGAGCTACGTAGGATTCTTTTGATGTATTAATTTTTCACAAAATGGTGCATGTTTGAAAATAAAGTTAAATTTTTAACAAAAAAAAACGCCATCAAATCTTTGATAAAAAAAACTAAGCCATATAAAATAAAAATCCTACGTAGCTCTGTGGAAAAAGATATTTCAAAGCTATTGTCAAAATTTTAAGTTGATCGGTAAAGATTTGCTTGAGTTATGTCTTCGGCGAGCTCAAAAAAAGTGGTTTCGAGAAAAACGCGTTTAAAGTTTTAAGTACTGAGAAACCATACCTGAGTGGCGTTACCGCAGAATGAAAAATTTGGGCACTCGGACACTTTTGCCGTGTTTCATCATTTGTTATATTATTTTTAAGACCCTAAAGCACCTTTTAGGCGAAAAAAATTTTTTTCGAAAAATTGAAAATTTTACTGTGATTTCCCCCCTTAATTAATAATACGTTAGTTAATATGCTGTTATTTAGACTACGCTGAAAATATAAAGAAGATTCTTCTACGATAGTGAAGCAGATACTGTTTCTGTTTGTTTCACCTTTCTCTCTTCTTTCCTTTTTTCGGACCATATTTAGCTTTTTCATAATGGATCTTGCGAACACCGTAATCGCGCCCTATCTTATTTGTGAATCCAGCAGGCACCGGCCTAAACTGACTGACATCAAAGTGCTTATCCATGTAGCCCAAAAGCGATCCCGTTCTTCAGCAAATTTCGGGCATTGAAAAACGGAATGATGCGCATTTACATTTTATTAGAAATACGAGTACACCATATACTCGGCACTTTTATAGACGCAGACATGGTGTTAGTAACCGCAAAAGCAGTCGTATCCCAACAACACGTAGGCTAGGTAAAAATTCAAGAATTTATGACCCCTTTTCGTCCATTGAGCAATGGTAGGGATAACGATGTAGCATAAGATAAGGATGTTGATGAAACAGACTTTACAACACATTGAACTTTTTTTATCCTTTAATGCCAATTTAAGGCCAAAGTTCTTCCAGAATAAATTTCTAACTCAAAGCCATTTTAGTTTGTATCGTAGACATAATCAGATTCAAAACTTTTTATTTCCTGCTTAATAAGAAAAACAAAATCTCGGGCCTTTATTTCTAATTCTTCATTATTTTCTAATTAATTTTTCTAATGTTTCTTGGAAACAAATATATATATTTTTCTGGGCACTATTTTACTAGTTTTCCCAAATTGCAATAACCAATCTCTCGAAGCTCTGAACCGAAAGTTTGCATTTATTTTTTTTTTTGTAACTGCAGAGCCCATTTTAATTTTTTCCCTGTACGCTTCTTTTTTATTTAAATTTGACTAGCAGCGTAATTGTTTTTTCGATGATACCAGTTTGAATTTTTGACGTATGGAGTCAATGTTACGATTTTTTTTTTTTGCACCTCTTCAGTATTCGACACTTCTAGTTTTATGATCAAAATTTAATTCTTCTTCGTTTTTCGTACAATGTTCTGTCCGTGAAAGTGAGTAATCAGGATCATGGTGAAGAATCTGATTATCTACTAGTTGTGCATTAACATCCTTTTTAACATTCTAAAGATTTTTCAAAAATTATTTTAATACTTTTAAATTCATTCATTGCATCTATTGAAGTACTTTCAATATGAACCTTCAAGTCTATTTCCTTTTGGTTTGTTGAAATTTCTGGTAAATTTAACATTTGGAAGGAAATAAGCAAAAGGTTGATAACGTTTATCAGATTCACAAACATCTTTATAAATTTAGCAAAGAAGACTAAAATAATTGAAAGATTGATATAAATAAGGCTTTAATTTAATTTCGATACGTCTTTCTTTTTAACTTCAGAGATATATGTGTGTTCAAGCAACAAATTTACGATTCGCAAAAGGTAGTCCTAACACTTGCTTGATATGTTCTTAATGAAGCACACGATCATATTACTTTATTTACACTCCACGGAGTTATCGGCATTTTTTTAGTGCAGTTTATCCGGTTATCGGGTATAAGAACTTTATAATTATAATAAGGATACTTCTTCGGTGTCACATCATTTATTTTTAGTTTGTTGTTACATTGCCCAATTATTAAAACGAACGTGATTTAACTTTTATTTGGTATTCATTCATGTATTTATTAAATTGTGATACGTTTTTTTTCTTAACTTTAAAGTTTTATATGTAGAAACATATCTGACGTTTCCTCGATCCGCGAATGTTTGAAGCAGACAATTATACTACTGTACTTACTATTGCTAGTGATTTTATTAACAATTTCGACATAATTGACTGTAATTGATTTATATGAATTCTTCTATAAAAAATATTAGTTGTCAATTGTTTGTGCAGAAAGCGTTCGTGTAAGCAGCTTTTTTATAAAAAATAAAATGACGTTGGTTTTGTGAAAAAATTCCAATTATTTATCAAGATATTAGAATAATTATTTTAGAAGCTTTAGTTTATACGGACTACCAACTGTACTTTGATAATTATTTTTGTTATATAGATTTGATGAATTCATTACTAGCTGGTAAAATTTTTATGTATGCGATTGTCAGAAAAGATCGGTTCAATTTGCCGAAAATCCATATCAACGGCAAAAATTTGAAAGTTGGTAATAGCGAGTTTCGTACAACTAATGAAGGTATTCGATAGTTATAATGGATGGACAAAAAGCCAGTTCAATTCTTTCTAATTTCCATGATCTTTCGGTTTTATTGATCGTAAATCGCCGACAGAAAGACTATTCTGATAGTCACTTACACTGAAATAGTCAAAGTTTATAATAATCATATAGGATCGTAGATAAAGCTGTTATATTCATGAAATACGAAGGAAAAGCCGTAAATGGTGGCATCGAATTTTCTGGCAATTTGTTGACGTTGAACTTTTTTATACTATATCGTTTAAATTTTACGAATAGTCAATTGTTTCTCAAAAAGTAGAAATTATTGGTTATTGAACACTTAGTTCGAATACGTAAACGTCCAAAACGAGGAAAACCATTTTTTTTAACTACATAGAAAAATATCCTTAAAATGCAGAGAAGTAAAACCATTAAAAACTTTGCGAACTTCTGAAACATTTCATTTTGCAGCTGCTTCTGCTGAGGATTTTCGAAGATGTGGGCCCTGCAGTACTAAGAAAATCGAAGAAAGAACACGGTTTTACTGTAAAATATGTAACGTCCCGTTATGTATTGCAGCTGCAAACAATTGTTTTAAAAATTATCACAAAAAATGTGAAGTTCTTAATATTATAAAAATACAATATTCATTTTTTATTATAATAATTTTTTAAAATAAAAAATAAAGAATAAAAAAAAGAAAAAAAATCTAAAAAGAAAAGGGAAAAAAAGAAAATAAGTGAAAAAAAAAACGGAAAAAGAAAAAAAAATAGAATCTCTCCACCTTCTCATTGTTAGTTCTAGGTAATACAAAAAGGGAGAATTAAAATTGAAATAAAGTTAAAGTTTTAGAAAGTCAACAAATTTTTTTATTGTTAAATCTAGATGGTGGTTTTCTTTCTAAGATAAATCATATAGTACCTTAACATTTCAATAAATTTTTTCTTAGAAACCAAGTTTTTCTGAAAAAAGTTAATAAAGACATGTTTTGTTTAGAATATTACGTTGAGTATGCTATTAAATGCATTTATGGCTACCTAATTACATTATTATACTTATAAAAATCAAAATTCAACTAACACTTACTCGTTTTATTTTTGGTAGTCATTGAAATATAAAAGTTCTGTTTTGTACAATATATATAAATTTCATTAAAAATTTATCAAATTTCTTGTTGCCAGATATAAATAAAAAAATTAGCGAATCGCAAAAAATGTACTTACTACACTATAAGATTTGTAGCATGGCTCATCTTGGTAATTAAGACAAGTTATTGTATTTAACATGTTTTTTATGAAGTTTTTCTACGTTGATATGATTCATATAGAAATATAATAGCAGTGTCTCAAAATCACTTTACGAATATTTTTGTTTTTGAATATATTAAACGTAGAATTTGGTATTTTAATTATTGCAAAAATGCACTAGTCGATTAAAAGAAAAATACGGAAGTTTTAAAATGTATTCAATTACATAAATTTAAATCACTGTAATTTTTTTCTATAAAGAATATATATCAAAATGGGAAAGAATATCTTGAAGAACTCAAATATTTTAAATACAACTATTTGTCGAAGTTTTATTTACTTTTAAGCTATGCTCCAAATTATATAATGTTTATCAAACATTTTTTCTAAATTCTGACGGCACTTTTCCGGCTTTTTTTTATTTTTTTAAAACGTCGATCCGGTACGAAGTAGTTTTATTTATTAGACTTTAATCATATATAAAAAATTTAGATCTATCAATTCCAGCTATTGGAAAGTAGCCAAAAATATTTAGAGTTAAAATAGCAGATTATACAAAAATCAAAATTTCAGTGATTATCTTATAGATAAATATTATGAAAATCTAATATTGTACCAAATTTAAATTCCTATATTAACCGTTTGAGTGCGGCGAAGCGCTATCGTGCTTCGTTTGTTCTTCGAAAAAATTCTTCCGCACTCAAACGGTTAAATCGTTTTTAAGAAAAACGTTTTTATTTTCAAGTTTCCATTGTTGGTGTATATTTTTTAAGATTTTTAACTATTTAAAAACTTTTATAATTTATAAAAGTTTTGCTGTATATACAAAAATTAATAACTTTTTAATATTTACATTAGTACATTCATTCATCATAAAGCTTGATTTGCAAATTAAAATTAAATTAGAACATCAAGTAAAAGAAGAGTGATGAAAAAAGTATCATTTCAGCTACAATTTATTTTCCATCAAACTATTGGTAGTCATTATTTGAGCATTAGGCAAATAACAACACGCTCAATAGCTTTTTGCTTCGAAGTTGAAAATGCAAGTGAGAATTTTGATGGCGTTGTTGAAATCGGGCTTTGTACAGAAGCAGGAAAATTTAAATCAGCTTATGCAACACATTGCGTTAACTGAAAATTAATATCAGGACGAAGTAATCGACAGCAATAAGTTCATTTTGCAAATTGTCTTGTAAAATAGACAAAATTTATTTTGTTTTTTCATAGATAACTAATTTATAGTTTTTCTTATTTATAAATTTTTAATCTATTATTGTATTTTAATTTTATAACAATTATAAAACCTATGTAATAGTATTTTCTTTTAATTTAAACACATGCAAAAGTAAAATTATTACTTACTTTTTGACATCAACTTAAATTTTAATATCTACGTTTAATCTCGTTACATTATTCTTAAAATATTAAAAAATTACTAAATTCATTCAAAATTTATTACATATATGTCACAGTAATATGTAAGGTACCTTGAGAGAAATTCTAGAGTAATTTTTACTATTTTTCAATAGTACAACGAGGACATACTTTTCAAAGTATTTTAAAGTATGTCTAACACTAGAATTTACAACAAAAAAAAATAGCAAAATTTGCTATAATAAATTTGGAAATTATTCTAAACTTAAATATAATTTTTCGAAAGCTAAAAATTTTTTTTTTTGCTTTACCTAGAACATCTGTTTTGGGTTATTCTGTTTTGAATTTTTTTATAACAATATCGTGTAGATGATTATTTATTTATTGAAAGTTAGAAATTATATTATTATTCATAAACATATTTGACTAAGAATTAATCGCTCACTATACATATTAATACTTTCCCAATCGCTTCCGCATATCGATATCTCATATACATATAATAACTATCGAATATGGAAGATATAAAATTTTTTCGTACATACATATACTAACCCAGAATATTGCCAGTCACTTGCGAGAAAACACAGTATTCACGTAGTTATGCAAAATGACGAAATCTGGCTTAAATAGCGTTACTAAACAATGCAATGTTCTGTTATTTTAAGGAATTCGGAATAATTACATTAAAAGAAAACGAATTTATATCTATATGTAGATTTATTATTTTAAAATGCTTAAAAAAGTTTCACTAACATGCAATATCTGAATTTATATATATACACAGTGTGTCCGATGGAAAACGGAACTTTTTCAAAACATCGATTTATATTGGCGCCACCTATTGGTGGATGTTAGCAATGGAAAGGGTCATTCTTAACTGACATCCTGTCAAAATTGTATGACATTTGGTTCAATGGAAACCAAAATATCGTGCTCAAAGTGACAGTGTGTTTGTGGCATCGGTCGAAAAATGAACTTCGAACAAAGAGCAAATATTAAGTTCTGTTTTAAACTCGGTTAATCCTTTACTGAGACGCATAATTTGCTGAAACAAGTTTATGGCGATAATTGTCTATCCCGTACCAGAGTGTATGAGTGGTATAAGCGGTTCCAGGAAGGTCGTGAAGACATGCAGGACGACGAACATCCAGGTCCTTCGAATACTGTGGTTACTCAAAGTAACATTGAAAAAGTGCGTGAATTTATAAAAAATGAGCCAAAATCTTCATTGCGATACATGAAAATGGAATTGAATATGTCTAAAAATTCAATTCATCGCATTTTGACCGATCATTTAAATCTACGGAAGGCGTGTGCACGGTTTGTTCCACACAAATTGATCGACTACGAAAAATTGCTCCAAATTCAGCATTGTAAGGATTTGATTAAAGAGTCAAAAAAGGACCCAAACTTGAAATATTCAATTGTGACTGGTGACGAGACATGGTGTTTTCAATATGATCCCGAAACCAAGCGTCAAAGTGCTGAATGGAAGCACCCAACCGAGCCCAATCCGAAAAAAGTCGTCTTGAAAAGTTAAAAGTGAAGACAATGTTGATTTGTTTCTACGATTCGAAGGGTATTATTCATCGTGAATTCGTTCCACCTGGTCAAACGATTACTGCTGTGTTTTATCTTGGTGTTATGAAGCGTTTGCTCAGCCGCATTCGTCGTGTGCGGCCACAATACCGTGAAAAAGGGAACTGGCGTTTGTTGCATGATAATGCCCCGTCTCATCGATCGAACTTGATCACGGATTTTTTGAACGAAAATTCCAATTTAACCATCAACCATTCACCGTACTCGCCGGATTTGGCTCCGTGCGACTTCTACTTGTTCTCCAAATTACACTTGCCTATGAAAGGAAAACGTTATGCCGACGTAGAGGCCATCCAAAGAGCGACGACCGACATACTAAAGTCGATGTCGAAAAAGTTCCGTTTTCCATGGGACATACTGTATATATATATATATATGTATATATACATACATTCTGTCAAAAAAGTACCGGGAATTGTTGATTTAAATCTGGCGGGGCAATTTAGGCAGGTAAAATTTTTTTTCTAGGTTGGTACAACTATCCTTAACCCGTTGTGGTCACACCTCCGAATAATAGCGTAGTGGTCATATGGGGTCAGCGTGACCCCACGCGGAAAAACCTCCGCCATTTCCCTCCCATTTATTGGATTGACTTGAAAATTGGTTTGGACATAGTTTATAACTACCTCTTTGAGAGAAAATAGTTTATTTACCTCTTTATAATTTTTTTAATAATGAAATTGTTGAATGAAAATTTTTTTTGAAATTTTGGGTTTTTTTACTAAAAAGGTCATAAAACATTCAATTTTTGAGATACAGCGGACACGTTTCGGGGTTGTACTCTTGATAATATATACTTTTAAGAAAAATACAACTTATAATGATCGGCCGGAAAAAGTATATTTATTTTGAAAAGTGAAGTGGGCCGTTTTGACGTAATTTAGAAATGTGAATAGGGTAAGCATTATCATAAAATATAACACTGAAAAACATTTTTTTATAGAACATTTATTTACTAATTTTGTCTGGGGTCATCTGGACCCCGAGTGACCACAACGGGTTAATGACTATGCTAAGTTTGAGCGGAATCTGTCAACCAGTGTGTTTACAGTAGCTGGTTAAGTCAGTGGCCTTCAGCTCGCGCACCGAATTTGGTTTTATGGCTTCCATCGACTGAAAACGGGTGCCACGGAGCGGCAATTTAAGTTTTGGGAAGAGGAAGAAGTCACAGGGAGCCAAATCCGGCGAATACGGTGGTTATTCAAGCGTGTCCGTTGAGTTTTCGGCGAGAAAGTCGGTCACAATCGTAGCTCGGTGAGACGGCGCGTTATCGTCGTGCAAAATCCACGAGTTGTTCACCCAAAATATCAATTAAAATCGTACGTGTGGACTCGTGGGATATCTCAAGTTCATGTGTTATCTCTCTCAAGCTGGTATGACGGTTTTCAAGCACCATTTCCTTAATTTTATCGACGTTATCTGCGGTCGAAGCCGTCGATGGGCGTCCGGAACGAGGCAAGTCTTCGACGACTTCACGACCCTCTTTGAAGGCTTTGTACCACTCATACGCACGGGTTTTCGATAGTGCTTTATCACCAAAAGCCTTTTGCAACATTTCCAATGCATCGGCACACGAAATTTCATTCGCAACACAAAATTTTAGACAAATTCTTTGTTCAACGTAATCACCCATTGTAAAAAATCGGCACGCACTATTGACATCGACTGATTTAACCAGCTACTGTAAACACACTCATTGACAGATTCCGCTCAAACTTGACATAGTCATTAAGGACAGTTGTACCAACCTAGAAAAAAAAATTTTACCTGCCTAAATTGCCCCGCCAGATTTAAATCGACAATTCCTGGTACTTTTTTGACAGAATGTATACTAACCGAGAATATTGCCAGTCACTTGCGAGAAAACACAGTATTCACGTAGTCATCTAGCGTTTAGCTCATTAAGCTGAATAATTTAAGTAAACAAAAGACGCTAACCTAAAAAGGGCGCATTCGTTTCCACACGAAGAACAAATTAACGGTTGCTTGCGCGAATGCGTACTGCGATATACTATCTCGTGAATTATAATTTTTACTATTTTTCTTTATTTAATTTTAAAAGCTAAACTTGTATCCATAAATTTTACTATTGAAAATAGTAAAATATGTTATATAAAAAAAATTCTTTCAATCTACATTTAAATACATTATAAGTAAATTTAATTTTTTTCAATTTATTCTATATTAAATAGTAAAAATTAGAACGCTAATTTATAAATGTTATAGGAAAGCTAAAAAATTCTACATAAATGAGAAAAATGATTATTGTTGAAGTATGTCTTCAGGATATAATCAAATACAGTAATTTTTACTTGAAAATTTTTCTCAGTGTAAGTAAAAATAGTACCATCAAATAAAATTACTTATTATAATTTCAATTTGTCCCACTATGGGTCTTTTTTGAATTCGAGTTTCAACGATGTGTCTCATTTTAACACACTAACGATGCTAATTTGTTATATACATCTGCATATATTATCTTATAAAAAAATATTTTAGAAGGTAAATTCGATGTGATTTGAAATATTTTTTTTCTCACCATCTTAATTATATTCATTAGTTATATTTATTACCTGATAACGGCCCATCAAGTATTTCCTTATTTAGTATCAAGATAAATATCGTCGCAATGATTTGATTATATTATTTTAAATTTTAATTGCAATTCCTAGATACTATATTACTAGTAAATTTGTATTACATTTCAATAATTACTTCCTTCTTCAAATTGTACTATGAAACTCTATTTCGATTATTTAATTAAAAAAATTTCTACGAAATTTCTACGAAATTTTTTCGATTACTATTGGGAGTGTGAATAAGTTCTTGCCGTTTCTTGTGAAAATAAATCCTTTATTTAAAAAAAATAATAAAGATACAAGTCAATTGAAGTATTGTCCATCGCTGGAGATTACTTTTTCCCATCTTTCTGGCAGTATTTTAATTCCACGTCCAAAAAACGACACTTCTTTTGCGGCTGTCCAAGAAACGATCCGTTTTTCCGTTTCTTCATACGAAGTGAAGTGCTGCTCAGCCAGACCATTAGTCGTCGATCGAAATAAATAGTAATCAGAAGACGCAACGTCTGGAGAGTACGGCGGTTGGGGTAAGACTTACCATTCCAGCGTTTCCAGGTATGTTTTGACCGGTGACGCGTCATGCGGTTGAGCGTTATCATGCATTAAAATCACCTGATCGTGTCTTTGCTCATATAGCGGCCGTTTTTCTTTTGATGATTGGCTCAAACGCATTAATTGTCGTCGATAGAGATCTTATGTAATGATTTGGTTGGGTTGGAGCAGCTCGTAATACACTACCCCCAGCTGATTCCACCAAATGCACAGCATGAGCTTGGAACCGTGAATATTCCGCTTTGGCGTTGAAGCTACTGCTTCACCGGACTTAACCCACGATTTTTTACGCTTAGGATTACTGTAGTATATCCACTTTTCATCACCAATCACAATACGATCTAAGAAACCTTTTCTTTTTTGTCGTTGAAGCAGCTGTTCATACGTGACAAGACGCCGTTCGACGTCTCTCGGCTTCAGTTCGTACGGCACCCAAGATCCTTCCTTTGGTATCATTCCTAATACTGTCAGACGTTTCGAAACTGTTGTTCGGTCAACTCCTAATGATTTCGCAACATCGGATTGCGTCTGACATGGATCTTCAGCTAGTAATGTTTCCAATTCTTCGTCTTGAAAATTTTTTGGTGCATTACTGCGTTCTCTATCTTGAACATCAGAATCACTATTTTTAAATAGGTTAAACCAATCTCTGTATGTTCTTTCAGACAGAGAATGATCACCATAGGTTTTTACAAGAATTCTGTTTGCTTAAGTTGCAGATTTCTTCTGAATAAAATAGTGCAGTAAAATTCCCCGCAAAAACGGTTTATTTAGCACGAAATTTGTCATGTTTTACGCTACAAAAAGAAAATGTTCTTTATAGGTTAATGGAAAGACACGAACTGATTTTAAACATAGGTTATAGAACTTCAATATAAATGCATCATCATCTTGAATTATACACATAAAATTTTCGTACAGCCATCTGACGGTGAAACGGCGAGAACTTATTCACACTCCCAATAATTAATTATGCAGTACCCAGTTGCTGTATTAATTATCAATTTTTTTTAGATTTCAGTACTTTCGTTACTTTAAAGAAGTTCAATTTTTACCATCGTAAAGTCAAACTATTATGAATGTGTATTTTTAAAATATATTAAATTTGAAAGCCGAGCTCAATTTTTAGGTTATTAGTTTTCAATGAAATTCATTGCGAGAAAAATCATTTTAATATCTCATTCGTCACCTTCCAAGATGGTGTTTTTTTATAAGATTCTTAATACTATGAATAGTACACGATAAAACCATAGTTTAGTGTTAAACCATAGTATTCTTACGTAGAAACATTTTTTTTTTAACGAAAATATCTTCAGTATCAGAGTAAAAAGTTTTTGGCAGTCAACAAGTAAAAAGATATTTTTGCAAATGACTTTTCATACACATGTGTATTTTTTATTAAAAATTAATTGTATGTGACAATTGTAAAAGTGCTTATATTCGAGAGAATTAAAAACATATTTTTCACATGATAAAAGTCTAAAATTTTTTTTAAATATTTTGTATAAACTTAGAAAGAAAAATAAGAATTAAGTAGTTAACATTATTATTAAAAATTTTATAAAAAATATAAAATAATTGTTGTCAAAGATGTTTTATATTTTTATATTTGTCATTATGATAAGACTCTTAATAATAAAGCTATGATAAAATTAAATCCGACTGAATGCAATTGTATTTATTTATAAAAGTGCATTGCAGAAAATACTAGGTCAGTCCGTAAAGTATTCGATCTGCTTCTATATCTTCGCATCAGAGTGTTCGAGCAACCTCTGCGAGATATGAACGTCAACAGTAAAGCCTCACAAACTTATCCGTTGCTCGCCGATACCTATAGGACGTATAGTTTATGCACAGCGTGTATTTGTTTACAAAGTTTTTTTTTGCGTTCGTCGAATTTTGCTATTGTTAAAAATGACTGAACGATCAGATCAACGAATTTGCATCAAATTTTGCTTTAAACTCAAAAAAACTATGATAGTTCGGAAATTATTCAAATGATGCAGAAAGCCTTTGGGGATGAGAGTTTGGGCAAAACACAAATTCATAATGGAAGCTATCGTTCGAATGAACTACGGCCAAAAAAAGCATGTCAAAGTCAGAGCAATATCAAGTCAATGTTGCTTGTTTTTTTTTTTTTTTTTTATTATGAAGGTGTTGTAATTACCATAAATATGCACTGACAGGTCAGACGATTAATAAGGAACGTTACGTTAAAATTCTGAAACGATTGCATGATGCGGTGAGAAGAAAATGATCGCATTTTTGGTCAAGCAATGACTGACTTCTCCAACACGATAATGCGTTAGCGTACTTATCGAATCTTGTGCAGCAGTTTTTAACGAAACATAATATCGCACTGCTTCGCCAACCTCTGCACAGTCTTGACATAATCCTTTGAGACATTTGTTTGTTCTCGAATTTAAAAAAATCGCTCAAAGGACATCGATTCGACGACAAAAAGACGGTTGAAGATAATGCGATGAGGGTACTCAAGGCTATTCCAAAATTTTGCCTTCTACGAAGGTTGTTGTTCTAAGATTACATTTTAAAAAAAAATTGTTATATTTTACACCTATACACAACACACACACACACGCACACGCACACGCACACGCGCGCGCACGACTATCATTTGAAAAGCATTTATTAAACGTGGGCTTAAAAGTGGAAAAAGAGGCCCGAGTTTTATCGAGTATCATGCCCAATACTGAAGGACCAAAACAACCAAGAAGATCTCTTTTGTCCTCGGTAGTAAGCTCCGTAATACTTCACGGGGCACCGATATGGGTAGATGCCATACGAAATCATATAAGCTATGGAGCAGCTTGCCGAAGAGCAAATAGAACAGCCGTGCTCAGAGTAGCCTTTGCCTACCCCACCGTATCGGACATCGCCTTATCGGTTATCGTCGGAGTCTTTTCTATTGATTTGTTGGCAATGAAAAGGGCTGATAAGTTTTACAATGTAGGACAACCTGAAGAAGAGAAAGCATTGAAGTGCGACCGTAGCATATGGTCCAGGAGGACTATGCAAGAATGGCAACGGCGATGGGACACAACCAAGGGGGGTTAATAGACTTATCGTATTATTCCTGACGTTGCATAATGGATAAAGAGGGGATATAGATTTTTGAACTCTCATATATTCCAAGTGTTGACGGGGCATTGTTGCTTTCGCGGTTACTTACAACGTGTCCACATTTATGAAAGCGCAGAATGTCTGGTGTGTCCCAGACAAAACAAAGATGCCGAATATTTCCTCTTTAAATGTCCAAGATTTGCTGAAGAATGAGATTGTTTTTGGATCGCCTAGAAGGGCCCCTTAATCCGAGAAGGTTTGGACTGATACCTTCTGGGCTCGCAGGTGGGGTGGGACGCAGTTGTGGTGTTAGCAAAGTCTGTCGTTGAAAAACTTATTGAGATCAAAAGAAAAGAAGGAAGAGAGGGGAGGGAAGCAAGCAAAAACAGCATCTACTTTTCCTTTGTAGATAACACATCGTTCAATGAGTCCCGAGACTAACAACGAAAACAACATTTTTTTTCAAAAATCATTTTTATTCATCAATATAATCTCCTTTTCGAGTGATACAATCTTTCCAACGCCTTTCCAACATTTCTATACAATGTTTATAGAAGGATTTATCCTTTGCTTCAAAATAGGCTTTAGTTTTGGCAATGACCTCCTCATTTGAGCCAAATTTTTTTCCCTGGAGCATTTTTTTTAAATCAGCAAAGAGCCAGTAGTCGCTGGGGGCTAAATCTGGCGAATACGGGGGGTGGGGAAGCAAATCAAAGCCCAATTCGTTCAATTTTGCCATTGTTTTCATGGACTTGTGGCATGGTGCATTGTCTTGGTGAAAAAGGATTTTTTTCTTCTTCATGTGAGGTCGTTTTGCTGCGATCTCCTCCTTCAAACGTACCAACAAGTCAATATAATAATCACTGTTGATCGATTTACCTTTTTCCAGGTAGTCAATGAAAATCACGCTATGTGTATCCCAAAAAACAGACGCCATGACTTTGCCAGCAGACTGCTGCGTTTTTGGACGCTTTGGGCGGCTTTCGCCAGCCATGCGCCACTCAGATGATTGCCGATTCGACTCCGGAGTGAAATGATGTATCCATGTTTCATCCATGGTCACGTATTGACGCAGGAAATCCTTTTTATTGCGAGTAAATAGCGATAAACAGCTCTATGAATCGTCGACTCGTTGCTGTTTTTGTTCCACTGAAAGCAATCGCGGCAGCCACTCAGAAAAAACCTTTTTCATGCTCAATTTTTCATGAAGGATTGTAAATACGCTTCCAGATGATATCTGTATCATTTCTGCAATCTCATGGATCTTTATTTTGCAATTTTTATTACAATTTTTAACACTTCACTCACATTTTCCTGTGTAACGGCTTCCAATGGCCTACCCGAACGTTCCGCATCGTTTGTGTCCGTACGACCACGTTTAAACTCAGCATACCAACGACAAATCGTTGGTTTGAATGGAGAGGAGTCCGGGTAATGTTTTTCAAGCCATTGCTGGGCTTCTACGGTGTTTTTACCCATTAAAAAACAATGTTTTATCAACACGCGAAACTCGCTTTTTTCCATTTTTCAAACAAATTACAAAGTGACTTTACTCTAACCTCGATAACTCTGCTGTCTGTGATCCGATTGACGTGAAATTTTTACATGTTTCATGTAAAGGTTCGCACTCTATGGAAACGTGGCCAGTTTGGTACTACTAGCACCATCTCTGGGTTAGTCTCGGGACTTATTGAACGATGTGTTAAATCTATTGACTTCAGAGCGCTTAGATTGCAACATATTAGATGACAGGTATGGATTAGTGCTGTGACATACACATACACACACACACAGAAAGAAGATTTATTGGTCTATATTTACTTATGTTATTAGGGTCTTCATATTTATAAAATAAATTGATGTTTGTTTCCGACCATTGACAAGACGTAATTTTTTAGTTCAGTATCATATTAATCAGTCGGGTAAATTGTGTTGCTAGATACGTACATCCTATTTTTATGGTTTGATTTGTGATATTGTCGGAGCCAGGACTCTTCTCTAGTTTTACTTCCCTTTGATCACTTCTGATACTTCTAAAGCAGCTTTCATATTAATTCGTTCTCCTCTGTTTGGTAGGTTGCATATTTATTGATTAAGTGAGCTATATAATTGCATATAAAAGTGCTTACTATTTTTTGAATTTCTGTTCTATTTTGTGTTTTATTCGTTGTCATTTTCAATCTTTCAATCCATCTTTGGGTGTTTTTAGTTCTTTGTAGCTTCTATTGACGTTACCCCCAGTTAGCCTTATAATCTTGGTTTATATGTCTACTTATCAGTTCTCACAGTGCTTCTAATTTATTTTTCATAACTCTTGTTTGCGGCTATATGTTTTGTATTATTTGTCTTCTGTAGATTAACGCCCTTGTCTATGTTGATAGTACACATTCTTTCTCTATTTTTGTGCTAGATGAAGACTGGTATGTTTTTTCAGGCTGGTGTCTATTGCTTCCATTATTTTATCGTAGCGTATCTGAGCCGTGTCACCGTCTTTTTATTTTCTTAACAGGATCTCAGAACAGATGTTCAGAAATTTCATGTAGCTTTGCATTTCATCTTCTTTATTCAGCAGAGCCGAAGTTACTACGACCTTTAGTTCTTGATTGTATATTTAACGTAAATCTGGTCGATCTGTGATCTAAAGGGTAAGCAAACGTGTATATATTATGTACGTTGCTACGAAAGTTAATTAAAACATAGTCTAGTTTCTTGCATCGCCGTTTGAAAATTTCCAAATTCATCTTTGTTTGTTTTTCTTCTTAAAAAATAAGTTTATTATAGCCAGATTGTTTTCTTGTGTAAAATCAATAAATTTTTCTTCTCTGCAGTTTCATGTTGATGTAGCCATGATTTCCTGTGAGGATTTCATCGGATTTTAGTGAACCGATTCTCACGTTGAAGTTTTATAGCTTCCTCAATGCTGTTGTAGAAAAGATCTACTTTATCTTCGCTTAAAGTAATAAACTTGAATTATGCTTAATTGTAATTTTTTAATACTTAGTTTTAGTAAAACTACTCTTTCTTATAAACCTGTAAAGTTCTCTATAATTCTGGTAACCGATCTTTTAGCAACTCCAAATAGCTGTCTCTATCAACATTTCTCTCAAAAAAATAAAGACCAATGAAATAACCATTGACTATGCCACACCATACCATAAGGCTCCATCGATTTTGATGGTCTACAGGTATGTGCCACTGGGGATTTTGATTTGACCAATAATGAGAATTGTGCCTATTAAGTTGTTCATCACTACAAAATTTAGCCTCATCAGAAAAAAGTACAAATATAAAAAAATTAGGATCATTTGCTATCATTCTTATAGCCCATCGGCAAAATTCAATATGCATTTGAATATGATGTGGCCTTAACTCTTGAACCAAAGTTACGTTGGTAGGCATGATATCTAAGAACATTTAAAATTCTTAAAACCGTTCTTTGTGGTATACCAATTTCTCTCTCAATTTGGCGACTGCTAATATGAGGGTCAAGATGAATAACTGCTAGGATAGTCACAGCGCGAGCATCATTTTCGTCGTATTCGTGGCGCCTGCGCTGACGAACAAGATGTCCACCGCGAGCTCTTTCGGTTACTCTACATATTGTCCTATGATTTGGGTGTCTCCTAATTGGAAAGCGTTCAGCGTACCGTCTTGCGGCTGCACGAAAATCGTTATGACATTCTCCTAAAACCGTCATAATATCAACAATTTCATTAGGCGGATAGTCAGGCATGTTTACATATAGATAAAGATCGAATTTTACAAAAAAAGCTTGTTTACATACAAATGTTTACATACGGACTCTTCTAGCCTGTGATCGGCGGAGATCGATCCGAACGGAGCCGCTCGGACACAATTTGACCATACGGGAGATGAATGGGATTCGTCGAGCTTGCGCAGCAATTCCAAAAGAAACTTTGCTAAGAACAGTACAACGTTTCCAGAGGCAATAAAATTTATGCTTTGAAGCCAATGGAGGCAACTTCGAACATTTGCTTCATGGTTAATAATTATAATTGTTATAATAGTAAGAGGCAAGGGGACTCACGTTAATCAAGCACCCCAAAGGGAACAGAATTCTACTACGTCCACGTCGTTGTTCCTGAATAGCGTTAAAAGTAGGGTGATACGTATTTCTGATGCATAACATGCATAACTACAGAGATTTGGGTAAAAAGTTGATTTGACTTTCGAATGATACCTAAAGATCAACTTATTCCATAACATGACATTGTACAAGATATTTTCTACTTTGTCAAAGTACTGCTTTGAAGCCTCATAATTCGAAAATTACTCAATGAAAAAATATTTTATTACAGTGTTTTAGAAAGCTCTCGAGATAACCTACAAGAATATGCAACAAGAAATAGTAGGTTCCATTTAAGAAATTTAAGGTAACCTATATGTGACCTTCAAATTACTCTTCAAGGTCAAACCAATGGTACCAACTTATATCCCCTTCAAAACTATACAACTTTTGTCTGAAACATTTTTCTGTATCTGGCTCACCAACGGAGAAATTTGGGTGGGTGACTTAAAATGGCTCACCCTGAATACTTCTTCAGGTGTTTTTTGACTATAAAGCCTTCCCCATACAATCTAAAAGTTTTTCCTATGTAGAATCAAATTAAATCATACACTTTTAGCAAAATTTAAAGGAGCAAAAAAAATTCTGAATTTTTTGGTAATTTTTGATGGGCTGTAACTCAGTGAAAAATGGTCGTATCGAAACTTTAGAAAAAGCATTTTGAAGCTCTAAGATTCTAGTTTCGAGATCTTTTAGCTTAAACTTTTTAGAAGCTACAGTTGTTAAATACTGTAAAGTAATAGCACGAAAAGAAAATTTTGCAAATTTTTTGCCATGTTTTTCTTGGTCCACGGGTTCAGAAAAATTTTTCTTAATTAAACCATCATTCAGAGCTAATAGCCTATTTATTCAGCTTTGATTTCCTTGTATTCTAATTTTCCGCTACATTGATTTATTTCGGAGATATCCGGCTTTGAATGCAAAAGGATCCTTTCATCTTTAACCATTGATATCTCAGCAACCAATGATCGGACAGAAAATTAAAGGGCAGTTTTGAAATCTAGAATAAATTTCCTAAAAAATCCCGTAGCGTTATTCTCGAAGAAAAAATTTTTTTTCAACCCTGATATTAACTTGGGAAAAGTTAAAAAAGTCACTTTTTCTGTTGTTTTAGAAAATTGATCGCATCTTTGCTAATTTTGATAAAACCGCTAATGTTTTCAAGAATACAAATTTTCAGGAAGTGTGTGTGCGTGCGTGCGTGTGTGTGTGTGCGTTTTAGTAACGAGTGTTACTACTGCGACTCCGAATCACCGCTTGCAGCCTTTCACGCATATTCGGGATGCAATTTCGGATCATCAACTGAGGAATCCTCCGCAAAATTGCAATCAAAGTCCGTTCGAGTGCAGCCAAATTTTGTAAATTTCCGTAATCTTTTCGCAATCGATGGCCCATGATATCCCGGTCGTGCTCTCAAAACATTGACAGGTAATGTTCGCGGTATGAGGGCGAGCATTATTCTGCATAAAAATGAATCCTTGCGTGTTTTGTCGTCGTGGTAAGACAGCAGGCCTCAAGATCTGGTCGATGTAGCGCCTAGCGTCAAGGTTTTCGCGGACAATAACTAAAGGAGTTCACCGTGACTGCGAAACTCTAGCCAAAACCATCACTGATTCTACGTCGTAAGCTGCAACGGGACGGACAAAGATTTGCGAAAAACGCTCTCCCTGACGACGCCAAATTCGAGGTCTTCTATCGTTACCGTGCAGACAAAACCGACTCATCTGAGAACAGGACATTACTCCATTGCCTCATGTCCCACTTAACGTGTTGATGAGCATACGCTAATCGAGCTCTGCAACGTGCGGGTGTTATCATTTGCACACGAATAGCCCTTCTCGATCGCACTCCTACTTCACGAAGACGGCTGCGAACCGTTGACGTTGAAATGTTTTGCGGCCGCCGTCGTTGTTGCTGTCGACGATTTAGGAAGTGCTGCGCGACAACGTTCGCAAGAACGAAAGGTTCTTGACGGACTCGTTGAACAATGGCGCAAACATCCCGAGGAGTCGTTACTCAGTGTCGACCTTGTCTAGCTCGTTTCTCAAATCCATTAGTTTCTAGAAAACGGTTGTAGGCACGAAACACGACTGACGAACTAACGCTCAGTCTATCGCCGACCTCCCGATAATTGTACCCCTCCTGGACAAGAGTCACGAGCGACTTGCGATGCGGTTAAATGCCGCCTAGGCATACTAAAAAAATTGAAAAATAATCAAAATTTACAAAAACTTTCAGAAGATTTTTTTTTAACAATGTGAAAAAAATTTATAGTTTTGAAAAAAACTGTTGGATGATTTTAAAAAAAAAAAAAATTAGTTTCAAAAAGAACTATTTTTTTCAACGCTTGTAAGCTTTGCAGATAGAGTACAGAATTTACTGCCTGAAATTTCGTAGAACGAGTACTCGGTATACCTTGGGGGTATTAACTCATGATTAATTTAATTGATTTCCAGTTCGAAAATTAAGATACTAAATGGATCGAGAATTTCAGAAATGGATCAGTAATTTTTTTTTCTTAAATCAAAATTTTTGTCTATTAAAATTTTTTTTTGAAAAATTTTTTGTTTCCAAATTCAAAGAGTGAGAGATGAGCAATCGTGAGAAAAGTCGAAAAAAGTTAATTTTTTCCATTTTTAAGATGATTACAAGATCCTAAAAACATAAATCTTGCTCTTCTAATTTTTTCGGAAATTTTGATAAATCGGCCCGGAAAACCGTTCGATAGATCGATCCAAATCTTTACAAAGATATTGGGGATACATTGAGGTAAAAGAATTCTTAAAAACATTTGCGGTTTCATCAAAATTAGCAAAGATCCGGTCGATTTTCCAAAACAACAGAAAAAGTAACTTCTTATAACCTTTTTTAAGTTAATATCAGGGTTGAAAAAAAAATTTTTCTTCCTGAATAACGCTACGGGAATTTTTAGGAAGTTTATTCCAGATTCCGAAACTGCCCTTCAATTTTCTATCCGATCATTGGTTGCTGAGATATCAATAGTTATCAAGACAAAAAGATCCTTTTGCATTGAAAGTCGGATATCTCCGAAAGAAATCAATGTAGCGGAAAATTAACATTATTAGATTTTTACTTGTAGACATACCTCAACGATACAGTTTATAGAGATAAACCAACGACTGTAGGCAATATAAAAATAAGGATTCGTAATGCCTAAGCTAATGTACCACATGATGTTTTAATACGAACTGTACCCCATTTCTAGCAGAGACTACAAGACCTTGAAATCCTAAACAAATTATTCACTCACAATCAACCCTTTATAGGACTACATAATATACAAAATCCGATCGTGCAACCTCCTCTTGGTGGACATCGTGTCACGCTAATGCTTACGGTAAAAAATTAAAGAAAAATAATAAAATTGCACCACCATTTGTGATAAAACTAAGATTCTCTAGCCGAACAATCTTAGCAACATTTATAAAAATGAAAGTCAATTTTTATAGTCAACCTATAAATGACCTTGACAAGGTTAAGGTCAAGAAAAAAACACAGGTCATGATTGAGTACCCTTATGAAGATTTAATTGATTCGAGAGTGTAACATCTTACTTCGAGGTAGCTTTATGGGTGACGAATCACTTAAACTCGTTGTGACCTTGACATCGACTTCAGGGTCAAAGATAAGATCACGTTGGATTGCAACATTTTTTTTTCTGGACCTTTTCTCAAGGTTAAAAATAGGGGGGTCCAAGTCGAAATTCTAAAATTGACTTTCAATTGACCTACAAGGTGAGGTCAAGGTCAAAACCATGGTAAACAACCGCTTCCCTCTAGTAAACTAAACAACTTTTATTTCTGTTAATTTTTTGATTAGTGGTTTCTCAAACGAGGTATTCAGGTGAATTAATTAAAATGAAACATTTGGTATGTTACAACGTCATCTGCAAATTGCAGAATATTGGAGAGTTATTTAGTATCGAGTCAATTCAGTTGGTGTGAAGTGCATATAAGATAGGGCTTAAAATGCTACTTTGTGGTAGTCCTTTATTAACAATATAAGTTTTGTTATATGAAATATTAGGAAGAAGAAATGTGTATTTAAATATTCAATTTTTTACAAATAAAATAAATTTTTTTGGTGATTCTAAAGATTTTAAATCCGAAAATAATAAATCAGGAGTAACGTTATCGAACGCACTTTTTATGTCTAAAAATAATGCAACAATGTTTTGCTTTTTATAAAATCATTTTTGTATATGTGTAGTATATTCTTGTATATGAGTAGTAGATTATTGTATATGAGTAGTAGATTCTTGTATATGAGTATTAGATTATTGTATATGAGTAGTAGATTCTTGTATATGAGTAGTAGTTTCTTGTATGGTATATGAGTAGTAGTTTCTTGTATAAGAGTAGTAGATAAGAACATTCTTGTAGGTGGGTAATAATAGTGAGATTATCTATTCAAGATTTTGCTTTACGCAAGCTATATTGGGATTTGAAAAGCAATTTATTTATTTCTAGCAACCAAGTTTTGAAATAAATGTAATTAAATAGTTATTTAATTAATGTTTCACCAAAATTAGTGTTCATAGTGATGGATCATATTTCTAAAATATCTAGATTCAGATTTAAATCTACTTGGTTTAAAGTCACAGATTTTTTATGTGAAACATCTAATGGCGCACCTGGCGTTTGGGAGTTAATGCACAAGATAGAAGCTCTAGTGTGGCGATACTCGAAAAAAGCGCACAACGCTTCCTGTAGAAGATAAACGAGTATCTGCATGTGTGCGTGCGTGCGCGTTTGTGTGAACAGGGCAGCGCTTTACTGTGAGTAGAGTAAATAACAAGTACAGCGCTACATTTATGTGTCTATTTGCCGTATGCCTACGTGTATTGCTCTGCACTCCCTTTCCATATACTTAATGACGTATGTAAACAATTTGAACAGAAGTATTACAACAATTTAAAACTATTAACACAGTCATAATGAAATGAATTTACATTTTCAGAAATACGAGTATTATCAATATTCAATTCTCTTATAATTATACAGGGTAGCCCATTCTAATCAATCGACCCAAATATTTTCTAAAATACTTAATCTACAAAAAAATAGTCTAGATAATTTTTCAGAATAAAAGGAGTTATCTTTTGGTATTGATGGAATCGACCTTTAGGTCAATATTAAACGTCATTTGAAGGTCAAGTTCATCTTTTTGAATGGGAATCCCTGTTTTCGACCTCGAAATCGGATGAAGCGTAAAATTTTACATTTGGAATGATATTTTTAATTTTTCGATGATTAGCTTTAGTAGGTCAAATCAAGGTCAAATTTTTGAAAACCGACCAGAGGCTCTTAACTCGAATTTTAAAGATATCCTGGACACAATAAACACCGAAGGCGGCTCGGTCAATTAAATAAAATGTGAAAATTTCAATGACCTTTAAATTATTGACCCTAAAAGTAAATTTTTAAGGTCAATTAAAGGTTAAGGTAATTTCTTAAATGGAATTGTATTATTTGGCATTTCTCAAAATTTTTAAGAAGTAACGGAAAATCAAAACATCTTGTTCTCACACTTAGCGTTACCCAAAAACAACGACGTAGACGTGGTAACTTCTGTTTCCATTAGGGTGCTTATGTAACGCGCGAGCCCCCTTGCATTTCACTGTCGCTTTAATTTGGATAAATTATAGTAAATAATTTGGATAAATTACCAATGAAGTCAAATTTAATACTGTATTAAAAATTCAATATTTTGTATTGAAAATCAAGGAAAGAGCCACTCCGATATCAGAGTTCTCCTGAGCCTTCTAAAGGTCATCAAAGCCAGCAAGTGACTTCTAATCTTTTTCAAGTTAATATCAGTGTTGAAAAAAATTTTTCTTCCTAAATAACGCTACAGGATTTTTTAGGAAATTTATTCCAAATTTCGAAACTGCCCTTCAATTTTCTGTCTGATCATTGGTTGCTGAGATATTAATGGTTAAAGACCAAAGGATCCTTTTGCATTTAAAGTCGGATATCTCCGAAAGAAATCAATGTAACGGAAAATTAGAATAAGAAAATTAAAGCTGAATAAATAAGCTATCAGCTCTGTATAATGGTTTAATTAAGAAAAATTTTCCTAAGCCCGTGGACCGAGAAAAACATCGCAAAAAATTTGCAAAATTTTCTTTTTGTGCTATTACTTAAGAGTATTTAACCGTAGCTTGCAAAAAGTTTTAACCAAAAGATCTCAAAACTAGAATCTTAGAGCTTCAAAATGCTTTTTCTAAAGTCTTGATACGACCATTTTTTACTGAGATACAAGCCCTCAAAAATTCCCAAAATTTTAGAATTTTTTTTGCTCTGCTAATTTTTGCTAAAAGTGTAGTATTCTTTGATCGAATTTCCGAATATTCTGGTTTCTGAAAGGTCAATAAAAGGTCAAACACTATTATTTCTGGTTGACGTGAAAAAGTCGATTAAGTTTTTACGTTGTATGTTGCTGTGCATAGAATATTATGAGCACGATTTTTTATGGAATTTATAAAATTTACTTCAATTTTCTCTGGAGGATTTCGGTCTCCATCTCCTGCGGGGACCAGCCGGAACAAGAGAGCTGGAGAGGGCGGAATTTGTTGCTATAGTTTATTTTGATTAAAATATTGTAACATGTTCGTTTTCGTTTTCTTCATAGATTGTTCTTTTATTTATGCATTTTTTCCGAAGTTTTCCATTCAGAATCGTTTTTTGTGTTATTTTATTTGGCGTTATAGATCTAGATTCTGAATTTTGGGTGCTGGATCCCTGTTTTTTTAGTACGAAGATTCTCTTTCTTTTCTCGGTTTAAGTCGAGCTTGACTTTAATCAATTTTTTATACTTGATGTGAGCAATGTTACTTACAAGGGAACCACCCCAACCCGACCCCACCTATTTTAATAATTTTTGGATATGTTGTAATACTCAAAAAAATATTCAACACGTGTTTTTTTTTATCGGCTGACATCCACTTTTAAAGGGTGAAATCCACCCCTGAAAACCACCTCGAAAAATCGTTTTTTTAATATATCTCTGCATCTAATGAATATTTTCAAATAAAATCAACGCCAAAATATTTCTTATAAATAGGCGCTTCTACTAATATAACTTTTACACCAAAGGGTTGCAACTTCTTTTTCTATAGGGGTCAAAGTTCTATTTTTTGTGCTATTTTGCGATTCAAAATCTGTTAAATAAGGTCGAGTAGGTTAAAAACTGCATTTATAATGAGAAAATAAGAAATTAAAATTGATGTATTCCGGAGTTTTTTAAGAAAAAATTTTTTGGGGGTGTTATCCCTAAAAACCACCTCTACCAAATCACAAGCAGGCTAACCCACCTAGCCCTGGCCACAGTGTGTCTATTAATTATTTGTTCTGTTATATGTACCATATGACAAGCGAAATATATTAGATAACCAAGCTACCCTTAACCTCTAACCCCTAACCTCAAAAACCAAAAAAACTACCCCTATCAAATCACAAGCAGGTAAACCCACGTAACCCTGGCCACAGCATGTTTATCTATTATTTTTTTAACTAAATATATCCTACATCACAAGCGAGCTATGTCCGCAGAAATCCGACCCTTGACCCCTAACCCGCCCAACCCCAAAAAACCTCGCCTACCAAACCACAAGCAGGCTAAGCCAACTAATCCCTGCCACAGCATGTTTATTAATTATTTTTTCTGTTATTAAATACATCCCATATCACAAGCGAACTATATTAGCTAACCAAGCTACTCCTAACCCCTAACTGTTCAAAATCCAAAAAACTACCCCTATCAAACCACAAACAAGCTAATCCATCTTAACCTGGCCTCAGCGTGTTTTTTGATTATTTTCTTTTTAAATAAATATATCCTACATAATAAGCAATTTATGACAGCAAACCATTATACCCTTAACCCAATGAATGCCTAAAGAACACCTTTACCAACCCACGAGCAGGCTACCGCCCTCAACCCTGACCACAGCGGCGTTTATCGCTCATTTCTTCTTGAAATAATTGTCAAATCGAAACCTGGGATGAAAAAAGTCACGTCTAAAAGTAAGTATGTAATGTTATACGTTGTCTTATTATTTTCAAATGAACTTTATTAAAAGTTATTCTTATAAAAGACTATATTTTTGACTCATATGTAAATTAAAATGTATTATTTGACATAGTTTTCACAGTAATGATAATCTTCAAAGAAGAGCTTGAAACATAATTACTTTTCACACCAACCAAATCAATTATTGCAACATTCTTACACCCTTCTACTTCGCAGTTGACATTACAAGATTCTCCAAAACTAAAATCAACAGGATTATCAGTTTTATCTGGTTTTTGATTAATATAGCCGCTCTTATACCAGGAATATTTAGAAATATCCGTATATCTCGGTGAAGAAAACTGGTTATGTACCAGTGATTGTAATGTTATAATGTTATTTCTTACATGTAAATTCAAGTCATAATCCATTAGCATTACTTGATCTGAAAATTGCCTCACTAAATTGAAGACTCTTTTTTCAATTTACAATAATAGCAAATAATAAATAAATATATAGCAAATAATAATAAATATATATATATATATATATTCGAAATAATTTATTATTTGCTATTATTGTAAATTGAAAGAAGAGTCTTCAATTCTTCGCCATTTAAAAAACAGAATAAGTGTTATATATTTAAATTTCAATGTATTAATTTTATATTTATTGTAATTTAGTGTAATAAAATAATGTATTTTTCTGTTATTTTTCCTTTAAATAATAATTCATAACAAAGTTTGATTAAATTACTACTATCATCATTGCTCTTTTAAGAAAGTTATAATGTTCACAAAGCATACGTTATCTGCATCTTTATTTAATCCATGTTTCCAGGAAGATAATTTCTTGTGTAAACACCATTGGGGAAAACATCCGGCTTGCATTTGATAAATAAGAACAGTTCAACTAAAGTGAATTATTTATTGTGCTGGATGTATAAACACATTTACTTGTATTTTTATATGAAATTTTCTTAGCACAAGAATATTATAAATAAAAATAAGAAGAAAATTTTTTGATTACTACGTAAGTATTTATGTCACTTTTCACGTATAATTTTAATCACATGTTTTGATTTGTAAACCAAAATATGTATTAGACTAGATTTTTTTTTTAATACTTTACAACTGCGAAAACAATATTTATTTAGTGCTTTTATTTTAGATTTAATTATGAAGGTTAATGCTTTGAACGTATTGAATTTATTATTCGCATATTTTCAAAACTTACAAATACCAAGCAGTGAGAATAATTTCAAAGAAATTGAATTATCAGAGAAGTTGAAACAAATATTAATAGATGCAGCACCCGAGTTCAAAGATGTGGACATGATTGTTGAAGAAACGTTGGATTTCCATGAAGAATATAAAGATAGTGATGCTCAAATAGTCGAAGATAAAACACAGCATCACTTTCCTGATCCAGAATTTGCACCAACGAATCATTGTACAAATGATGTTGAAGAAGTATCATTTGAATATAAAAATAATGCCGTAGAATATTGGAGAAGCGGAAAAAAGGGAAAAAATTTAAAATTAGAAATTGTAAGTAATAGGTTTGAAAGAGTTTCATCAATAAGTCAACTTCAACGTTGGGCCAAAACAATAAATAAAGGTGGTACTTATCGAGAAAAAATTGCCCGAATCTGCCAGTATACATTAGACAATTTCAAAGCGGCTATTAAAGCTGGTTCGATAGTGCATGACAAGAATATACGTAAATGGGCGTTACAAGCACAAAAAGAACTCGGTTCAGAAGATGTAAGATTCAAGGCTTCTGTGAATTGGGTATTAAAGTTTAAAAAAGCTCATATGTTCATAGTGTCCAGAAAAATAAATAAATTTATTACTAAAAAAACATTAGAAAGTTCTTCAGAGCTTCAAGCTAGTGCTGAAGCTTTTGTTGCTGACGTGAAATCGTGTATACCAAGAATCGGAATAGCAAATATTTATAATTCGGATCAGAGTGGTTTCCAATTAGAAATGCATTCAGGAAGGACATTAGCGATAGAAGGAGAAAAACAAGTGCAATGTTTGGTACAGTCAGTTTCATTGACAACGCACAGTTACACAATTCAACCAACTATATCAGCTACAGGAAAACTTCTATTACCACTTTTTTTAGTATTAAAAGAAAAAACTGGTAAATTCGGTCCTATAGTACAATCAACTTTAATAAAACGAAATAATGTGCATGTGGAAGCATTAAAATCTGGAAAATTAACTACAGGTGAGATTATTTTTATGTATAATAATGTAATAATATAAAAAAGTATTCTATAGCAACATTTTATTTATTTCAGAGCACTTCAAAATTTGGTTAAAAGAAGTATTTTATCCAAATGTTAGTCCTCAATCTATTCTTTTACTTGATTCTTGGAGTAGACATTGTGATAGAGTTATAGAGCAAACGATGCCAACGAATGAAATTGTTAACACTATAAAAATTCCCACTGGAACGACTGGGAAGATCCAACCTCTTGATGTATATGGTTTTAGGGTTTTGAAAAATTTCGTGAGGCAATTTTCAGATTAAGTAATGCTAATGGATTATGACTTGAATTTACATGTAAGAAATAACATTATAACATTACAATCACCGGTACATAACCAGTTTTCTTCACCGAGATATACGGATATTTCTAAATATTCCTGGTATAAGAGCGGCTATATTACTCAAAAACCAGATAAAACTGATAATCCTGTTGATTTTAGTTTTGGAGAATCTTGTAATGTCAACTGCGAAGTAGAAGGGTGTAAGAATGTTGCAATAATTGATTTGGTTGGTGTGAAAAGTCATTATGTTTCAAGCTCTTCTTTGAAGATTATCATTACTGTGAAAACTATGTCAAATAATACATTTTAATTTACATATGAGTCAAAAATATAGTCTTTTATAAGAATAACTTTTAATAAAGTTCATTTGAAAATAATAAGACAACGTATAACATTACATACTTATTTTTAGACGTGACTTTTTTCATCCCAGGTTTCGATTTGACAATTATTTCAAGAAGAAATGAGCGATAAACGCCGCTGTAGTCAGGGTTGAGGGCGGTAGCCTGCTCGTGGGTTGGTAAAGGTGTTCTTTAGGCATTCATTGGGTTAAGGGTATAATGGTTTGCTGTCATAAATTGCTTATTATGTAGGATATATTTATTTAAAAAAAAAATAATCAAAAAACACGCTGAGGCCAGGTTAAGATGGATTAGCTTGTTTGTGGTTTGATAGGGGTAGTTTTTTGGATTTTGATCAGTTAGGGGTTAGGAGTAGCTTGGTTAGCTAATATAGTTCGCTTGTGATATGGGATGTATTTAATAACAGAAAAAATAATTAATAAACATGCTGTGGCAGGGATTAGTTGGCTTAGCCTGCTTGTGGTTTGGTAGGCGAGGTTTTTTGGGGTTGGGCGGGTTAGGGGTCAAGGGTCGGATTTCTGCGGACATAGCTCGCTTGTGATGTAGGATATATTTAGTTAAAAAAATAATAGATAAACATGCTGTGGCCAGGGTTACGTGGGTTTACCTGCTTGTGATTTGATAGGGGTAGTTTTTTTGGTTTTTGAGGTTAGGGGTTAGAGGTTAAGGGTAGCTTGGTTATCTAATATATTTCGCTTGTCATATGGTACATATAACAGAACAAATAATTAATAGACACACTGTGGCCAGGGCTAGGTGGGTTAGCCTGCTTGTGATTTGGTAGAGGTGGTTTTTAGGAGTAACACCCCCAAAAAATTTTTTCTTAAAAAACCCCGAAATACATTAATTTTAATTTCTTATTTTCTCATTATAAATGCAGTTTTTAACCCACTCGACCTTATTTAACAGATTTTGAATCGCAAAATAGCAAAAAAAATAGAACTTTGACCCCTATAGAAAAAGAGGTTGCAACCCCTTGGTGTTAAAGTTATATCAGTAGAAGCGCCTACTTATAAGAAATATTTTGGCGTTGATTTTATTTGAAAATATTCATTAGATGCAGAGATATATTAAAAAAACGATTTTTCGAGGTGGTTTTCAGGGGTGGATTTCACCCTTTAAAAGTGGATGTCAGCCGATAAAAAAAAACACGTGTCGAATATTTTTTTGAGTATTACAACATATCCAAAAATTATTAAAATCGGTGAGGACGGTTTGGGGTGGTTCCTTTGTTAGTAAATACAATAGTTTTCTATCATGTCATTAGTTTTCTTCCCAATTATATGAGCTTTGTTTATTTCTCGCTCTTTGATGTCCATTCTGAATATAGATTAAAGTTTCGTTTCCGTAAAATTTACTAGATTGATTGAATTTTTTTTGTCCTTCTTTTATTCCATAAAATATTAGACTCTTTTTCTATTAATTTCTATGATTTTCACCTTTTCTTTTAGTAATGCTACTTCCGTTTTTAGTTGCTTTTTTTTTCGTCAAGCCCTTCAAATACTTTGTTATCTACCTGTAGCGATACACTAATTGTTATTGTATTCATTCGTGTAGCCATTTGATTTTAAATTTTGTCTAATAACAAATGCATTCGGTTATCCATTATTTTTGTAGTTTTATTATGACTGACATTTACATACGTGTGCTGTCGTCTCATGTTTTAACTAAGAAACTTTAAAACTGCATTTCAATAGATGTAGTAATTAATCGGACGTAATCAAGTAGTCAAGTCAATATCTTGTTATGTTAGTTGTTTTATTACTCGCCGCTAGATGGTCCTCTAGTATAGCACTTTGAAAATAATAGCTATTTCATACGTTTATTTTTTGTTTTTAGGTTACCTAATGATTAAATAGTTACTTTTAACTTTTTACCTTTTTAACTTGTTTTGTTTAGAAGGCATTTTTTCAGTTACTTATTGAATAGTTATTTAATACCACACCATGAATATAAACGCTTGTTTGGCCAGAAAATGTCTTTATCTTTCGGAGTTGTTTATCGTCTGTTTTTGGCATAATCTTTCTTATATTCGCTACACTTTTATTTTATCACCTGGTTGATGGTGAGCACTGATACTTTCGAACTTTTTTCTTACTTATTTGCGTCAAGTACATATTTATGAAGACTAAAAATACAGAAGCGATGTTAACATTAACACAAAAGCGCTCTCCCCCATTATTTTACAAAAGGTTATAACTAGACGTAAAATTTTCCGCTCTTCCCATTCCTGGCACCAAAAGTTGATGTTTCTATTTGAATTTTCAAAGTTGAAGTTCAAATTACTTTGAAGGTCACATTCAAGGTTAAGTTTAAAGTCATCATTATTTGATCCTCTTCTAATTCTACAACTTTTGTTTTAAGTTTCTTTTCTGTACTTCCTTCTCTCGAAGAGAAAATTACACTCGTAGATTCAAATGGTACACCCTATAGATCAATAAGGTGAAGAAAAACTTGCGATACCTATTCATTGTTTTCCGCACAATTTACGTTATAAATAATTGACTATGTATATTGTGATGCTATCTTTATTTTTATTTAACCCATAAATACACGTTAGTTTCTTACTATCGTCTTTTATCTAATAATTTATTATTATTATATCGTCTGTAATCTAATAATTTATTATTATTATATCGTCTTTTATCTAATAATTTATTATTAGATAAAAGACGATACATATTCCGTTACACTTGAAAGCATGCGAACACTACTTTTGTCTTATCACTTCATTACTATCTAAACATCATTATGAATAACCTGTTCTTCACCTTGCTCTAATTTGTTATATAACTTTGATATTCTTTTTCTGTTTGCTTTTACCGTACTGTATATTTTCTTATCACGATTGTACCGAAATTCAGCCAAAGTAGAAGATGTGTACCAATTATCTATTATAACACGACCCTTATAACAATAAGGTTCCAACAAGTGATCGACAATATCATTAGTAATGCTCTTTTTGAAAGGTTTAAAAGCAAAGGAAATTTATGAACAAATGTCGAAAATGTATAAGGACTCTTCGCCTTTAATTAGTACAGTAAAAAGATGGGTTGCTGGAATTTAAACGTGGTCGTACAAACCTTGAAGACGATCCACGTCAAGGACATCCAAAAGCAGCAACAACACCAGAAATCGTAGAGAAAATACAGGATATCGTATTGGAAAATCGTCGAGTGACTGAAAGAGATTTAGTAGAATCCCTAGGCATCTCACTGGGCAGTTTAAGCAATATTTTGACTGAAGTATTGGGTTTCAGAAAGCTGTGTGCACAATGGGTGCTGCATTCGCTAACAATGGAACAAAAACACAATCGAATGCGACTTTCTCAGCAACATTTAGAGCGTTTTTGAAAGAATAAGTGGATTTTGTGCGTCGATTCATCACCATGGATGAGACTTGGGTCTATCACCATGATCCTAAATCAAAACAAGAGGCTAAAGAGTGGTGTGAACCTAGTTCTTCGGCTCCAAAACGAGTTCGTGTCCAGAAATTGACCAAAAAAGTGTTAGCATCGGTTTCTTAGGATGCGAAAGGAATTTTGTTTGTGGATTACTTGCAAACTGGTAGAACAATAAATTTTGAATATTATTGTAACCTTTTAGACGAGTTGAAGGAAAAAATTCGTGAAAAAAGACCCGGTTTGCAGAAGAAAAAAATCCTTTTTCATCAGGACAATGCACCGTGTCACAAGAGCATTTTGACAATGGCTAAAATCCATGAATTGAAGTTCAAATTGTTGGAGCATCCACCGTATTCATCAGATTTATCCCCTAGCGACTTCCATCTGTTTCCAGACCTAAAAAAATTCATGCGTGGAAAGCGTTTATCATCAAATGATGAGGTCATAACAAATGTGGAAGCGTATTCTACAGCCTTTCCAGATTCTCACTTCAGGGATGGAATTCATAAATTGGAATCTTGTTGGAACAAGTGTATTGATGTTCAGAGAGACTATACTGAATAATAAAGTGTATTTCAAACTATAAAATTGTGTTTTTCTTATCGAACCGCAAAACTTATTGAACAGCCTGGTAGTAGACTTTCGTATATGCATAAGTTATTGCTTAAAATAAGAGCTGCTGAAAATTTACTTTGTAGGTATTCTATTTTTGGTTTTATTTTTCGTAAAGGGTGACTGACAATTTCTGAGTCATCTTCATCATCTTAAAAGTGCAAATATCACAGAACTTGCAAATGTCTATCACGAGACATTAGTTGTACAGTAAAAAATCTGTAGTCCAATAATTTTTCAAATTACCTTTTCGAATATGGTCCGTTAAAATCGAAAGACTCAAAAATTTTAATTGCATCATAACCAATGTCTTCTAAATTAGTTTTTAAATTCTTAATTTACAGAGTTTGGTTTTTCTGGTTCAGAATTGTCGTTATTTTAAGTTTTATTTTGTTATCTTATCAGAAATAAGAATGTAACAATTTTAATAATAATTATACTATTAATAATAGCAGCGAATAAATATCGACGATGTCCAAAAAAAGCGAAGGTATATAAACCAGTATTCTAACAACCTTCCTATAAGGTTCCTACCGTGTAACTTTACTTGCGGTTGCGCAAACGCTACCTAGCAATGGCGCGCGTTACTGTGTTTTCTATAAGCATATGAGACCGTTGAAAGTGATGGCATATACGTTTAAAATATAATGTATGTTTGTACATAAATGTGTGCGTGTGAGATAGAAAAAAAATTTGACATTAAAATGATCTTTGTTTAGATCAAAGTTGCTGCAAGGATTTTCTTTATTTTTTTTTTCTGTATTCTTACATCAATTTTTCTCTAAAAAACAAAATGTTTTGTTTGAATCTAGTTTTGAACCTAGTTTTGTCCTCTAAAGATTAATAAAATGACATATGATTACTTTAACATTTATAAATCAATAATCATACATCTGATGAACAAATGTAATTAATTTATTATAATGTTAATACATTAAAATTGTTATTGCCAAAACAAACATTTTTAAAAGATAAATCAATTATAAAAACACTTATAAAAGTTAGAATGTTGGCAAGTAGAAGTTGTTCGAGTCCAGCTTCCAATTTTCAATTATAATTATATAATTATAATTAATTACAGTTTTTTTAATTAAAGTTAATTAAATTATCTACTTACTATTTGTTTACAATAATTTCTAATATAAGTGTAACAAAATAATGAAATTTTTACATTACCAAAATTTAAATTTTGACTAAAATAAGATGTGAAATCTGTAAAAAAATTATTAAGTATTTTGATTTGATTTCTTCAAATCAAAAAATTAAATTGTATAATTAATTTACTACTTGATTTTACTAAATACGTATTTAGACAAAAATTCTATGTAACTTATCAGTATATATATATATATATATATATATATATATATATATATATATATATATATATATTGTGACGAGGCACCACATTGTAGCCGAAATAGCTACGTACGCCCTGTTGGCCTCGCACAAAAAAATAAATTATTTTTTTTTAATTTTATTATATTCACTCCTTTACTCTCTCTCTCTCTCTCTCTCACTCTCTCTCTCACCGCAGCAGACACTCGCACTGTCTGTCTCTCGCACACTCGGATATGTGCGAGATTCTCTCCGAAAAATGCAGGCCGACCGCCTGCGGCGGCTTCTCTAGCCGGCGGAGGCCTCTCGCTTCCCCAGGACAGAAACGTGCTAATCGGTCGCCTCACTCGCGATCACTCACTCTTGTTCTCTCTCTCTCTCTCTTGCACTTATCACTCCCGGACCAAATAAGGACACTTACCGTTGGTGTCTCGGTGACAGGTCCGCTAGCCGTTGAACGGTTGGCTGCTCTCTTCCGTGCCGCGGTCCTTGGCTCCGGCTGGTTTTCCTCCGGAGAAGGGCTAATGGACCTCGGGAGTAACTCGCCTGTTCGCCAACGGCTTCCGCTTTAACCTCGGCTTCAGGTGTAACGGTGGCAATTTCTAGTCGCCCCCAGCTGACACCTGCCCTCCTCGAACCCCGTCTCTCTCTCTCTCGCTGTCTCTCTCTCTCTCGCTCTCTCTCTCTCGGTAAGTGTCTAACACGTAACTTTCATCGCTCTGCCTTAAGTTCATTTTTTAAAGAATTTTTGTACCTCTGGGACGGAGAAAACTTGTTGCAGGTTCTCTGGACACCTTCTGGCTCCTACTTATTCGAGCATTACAGTTAGGCTCGATCTTTTTGAGCCAGGGTAGTCTGAAAAACCTGCTTCTGGCATTTTTGAGGTTAGAGCGGCACAATTTTTCCAGTATTTGGCGGCTTAATTTTCGAAATTGGCAGCAGCTAATTTGTGCTGATTTTATTTTGCTTCACATTGGCAGCAGTTTTCCACGGCGTGAGCGCGCGTGGTTTTAAATTTAAATTTAAAGTGAAATTAAATTTAAAGTGAAATTATTTCAGCGTCACTTAAGTACATGTGTACTCTAGAGCTGTCATAACTAGCTATTACGAAGTATTGGCCGAGCGTTTACGAAGATAACCGAACTCTCTATTATAGTGTATGTTAGTGTGTGTGTTGTTTATATTATGATACTATGTAATCATGAGCATGCGGCATGAGTGAGCGTGTGTGCTTAGTATGTAAATCAACAGTACAGCGCGGTTTGAAATCTATTCGTAAGTGTAGAGGCTGTAAACGTATTTTTCACACTGCTTGCTTAAACGGCGCGTGGACTTGGAACTTTGCATTGTATCGCTGCGCATTGTGCTGTAAGTTGCGATCGCCGTTTGCTTCGATTTCGTCTAACGCGCCTCTTAGCGAAACCTGCTCAGTAAGTGCAGTTCCTGTTGCAGTGCCTGCATCTGAGTGCGATCAACTGCCTGTTACCCCCACTACATCGATTTTAGATAAGCAGCTCAGCCGTAAGCGTCTGCTCAGCCCGTGCTCGCTCCCCTTTCCTTCGCAACAACAGCCGTCGAAAGTATTGTGCTTCCTACTCGATCCGCACGCGTCTTCGAGAATGTCGTTGAATGATATGCCGGCGTGGTTTAAGGTGTGGAATGATACGATATTTAAAGAAACTATGGATAGAAACTTGGAGGCACTAACAAATCGAGTGAATGTATTAGAAGACTAAGTCGAGCGTATGAACTGCGAACTTCGCGAACTTCGTGAAGAGTTAAAGGCCACTCGGGCTATTACGGAGATACGAGAGCGTGATAATTTACTCTCGGACCCTTGTGAATTGCGCGTGTCAGGTATTCCAGCTCAATTTTCGGACAATTTTCCTCAGGCAATTGAGCGTATTTTTGAAGCTACAAATTGCATTAATTACTTAAATTTTGTTGTGTCGATTCGCAAGTGGTCTCCCTCCTCGTCCCGTATTAACGCTAGTACTGTGGAGAAGCGTGATTGTTTTGCCTTAGTTATTAGCTTACCTTCGCCGATTATTAAAAACAAAATAGCGTCTCAGGCACGGCTCTTGCGTGATAAAACATGCTTATCAATTTTTTGCGTAGGTGGTGAAAACAAGGTTTTTATAACACCTCTTTGGTCTCGTCAAGTTTACGAACTACTACGTGCCGCAAATCGAAAGTATAAAGATCTGGGTTACTTGCGACCGACCGTGCGTAACTTGACTGTATATATGCGTATCAACAATCAATCTCCGCTAATCCCGATTAGATCTTTGCAGGTTCTTGATAGACTTGCGCCGCGTACTCAGCCACAATGAGTGGCAACTGCTCAGTCGGGTTTTTTTAATGAGTCTGGTCATTTTAGTATTTGTCATAGTAATATTAATCATTTGTCTGCCCACTTCAATGAATTAGAATTTTTTCTTGCAAGCAGTGTATGCAAATATGATGTAATTGCTCTTATCAAGACGTGTCTTGAACCTGATGTACCTGATTCTCCTTATATAATCAAAGATTATAATTTTTTCAGACATGATCGAATTGGTAAGCAGGGTGGCGGTGTTGCACTTTACGTTCGTAATTGCTATAAAGCTAGCGTAGTCACTTGTTCAGATCCTCGGTTCGATAACACGCCGGAATATATGATGGTTGAGGTTCGATCTGACTCATCAAAAGTGCTAATTGCTGTCATGTATCGTCGTCCACACGGTGCTTACCCTGCGAAATTATTTGAGGAATTGGGTGAAATCTTACCAGCATACACTGACTTCATTATGACGGGCAATTTTAATTTTCCGATGCATAAGGAACATCCAGACTCTACATACTTTTTAAATATATTGCAAGAGCATAATCTTGAGTTAGTACCATCTGATCCTACTCACCATGTAATCAGAGACGACGGTAATCGTTCTAATACATGGCTTGACCTATTTATAGTACCTTCATTAAAATTAGTTCACAAATTTTTTAAAACTGACACACCTTTTGCTGCTGGTCATGATCTTATTTCAATAGATTACTGTCTTCCATTGCTTTTTGCTGCTCCAAAAACTATAACAGTACGAAGTCTAAACAATATGAATATTGAATGTTTCACTAAAGATTTGCACTCATACTTAAGACTTGCTCTCCCGACTGAGCCCTCGCTTATATGCTGTGGCATACCTCACACCTACTCATCGACTGCCACTGATCGGTTTGTTTCCCCTATTGGAGGTGGTATATCATCCATGGCTCAATCACTAACTCATGCTGTCATTGAGGCTTTTGATAAACATGCTCCCTACAGAAATTTTAAAATTAAGTCAACTTATAAACCTTGGATTTCAAGGGATATTCGCCTACTAATGGAGGCTAAAAATGCAGCATACCGCAGAGCTCAAACAACTTGTAGACCTAAAGATAAACTGGCGTTTATCAACCTACGTTCGCTTGTCAGCAATAATATCGATTCTGCGAAGAATAAATATTTTGCTTCCCTATTGGAGTCATCCACTGAGCCTAAGTCTTTGTGGTCTAGCCTAAGAAAAATGGGTGCCATGGCTCCTAACACTCCATCACCACTTACTAATTTTACGTCCAACACTTTAAATGCACATTATGCCAATGTTTCATGCTCGTCTCTACCCCTGCAACAAACAGACATTGATGAAATCCTTAAGCACTTGCCCTCTGATGATCAATTAAGAAGATTTGATTTTAGTTTTATATCCGAGAGTGACCTTGATCGTGCACTAAACAAATCAGTAAAGAATTGCACTGGCGCCGACTTTGTATCTACGAGAATATTGAAACTAGCTTATCTGTCGTTACGTCCATATCTTCTTACCATTTTCAACAGCTCGATTCAGCAAGGCATTTTTTCTGAATGCTGGAAACTTGCTGCTATTTTGCCTCTTTCTAAAACTCACCCACCTAAGTCGCCGTCTGATACACGTCCTATAGCTTTATTATCTGAGTTTTCGAAATTATTTGAGCGCGTAATACATGACCAACTATCAAACTTTATAAACGCAAATAACCTATTGGACTCGTTTCAATCGGGTTTCAGATCTTGTCATTCTACGCAGACTGCGTTGCTTTATTTAACAGAGGAAGTAAGACTTGCTATTGATCGTTATCTAGTTACACCACTGGTTCTCTTTGATTTCTCAAAAGCTTTTGACACAGTCCCTTATAAGCTATTACTTAAAAAGCTTCGTTCTTTAAATTGTTCGGATGGTGTAGTTAAATGGTTTGCAAGTTACTTGTCTGGTCGTTCACAAGCCGTACGTGATGCGAATGGAAAATTGTCGGCAACTATTCAAACACACTCTGGTGTACCTCAAGGAAGTGTCCTGGGACCCTTACTGTTCTCGATTGTCATTAATGATCTTCCTCAGGTATTACGTAACTCAAAGCATGGTACAGTCTGTCAAGTAAGAGCGTGGTCGACTTCACCGACAGGTAATGAAAGATTTTGCTCTAATTCCTTCGCGAGCCGATAGAGGGAAGCTTTGTCCTTGATGCATTGTCAACAAAGATTCAGTTGTCGTTGATCTTTTGAAAGAGAATCACGTTAAACGCCATGAGTGCTAAGTACGCGTCGCGCTACGAGGCTGTGTTCCTTTGCATCCACCCAAAAGGTCCCAAAATGTCGCAATTAGCGGCTGCTAAATATATGAGAAAGTCGAAGGCATTTGTACAGAAGTGGATAGAGCGATATAAAGTGGCTAAAAATGTCGATGATTTACCAGAACGTGGCTCGATAGGAAAAGTGAACAAAAAAGATGAAAAAAGAATAGTGAATCTGTTTTCGCGGAATCCTGCTTTAACACTGCGGCAAGGACAAGCAAAATTAATGGCAAAAGGTTTAGATATATCCTACGAAACTATCCGAACCCATCTTTGTACTCATCATCTGAAATGGCGCAACACAATGAAGAAGCCTCTGTTGACTGAAAAACATGTGACAAAGCGACTCGCTTGGGCGCATGAGAATATTGATAGAGATTTTGAAAATGTCATTTTTACTGATGAATGTTCTATATGGGCACGTTCTGTCCTCACGCGAGCCTGGTCAACTTCCACCAATAGGCTTGTACACTTTGAAGCAGTTGTCTTACGAAATTCGTCGGATCTGGAGATCCTTGCCACTAGAATACGCCGTCAAATTAGTAGAAAGCATGCCTCAGAGATGCCAGGCAATTATCGACGCCGGTGGTGACTAGACACATTATTGACCGAATCGCATCATTGTTTGTAATGTGTACAATGTAAATATAAATATGAAAGTTTCATCAAATAAATTTTTTATAAATTAACACGACCACGCTCTTACTTGACAGACTGTATATATGCTGATGATACACGTATATACCTGCATTGTCATCCATCTGAATTACCTGATTATATCAGTTTACTTAATGAAGATCCAGTGAGGGTCTTTGAACGGGCAAAGTGCAATGAAATCAAATTGAACCCTGACAAATCGAAACTGATGATTCTGGGCAGTCAGCGTTACATCTCTACCCTTAATTATGGTAATCTTCCACTGTTTAGAGTGAATAATGCTGTTATACAGTATGCTGATCGTGTCACTGACCTAGGTATTCAACTTTCTTCTACCCTGAATTGGGAATCTCAAGTCAGGAAAATATCTAGTCGTGTAAATGGTGCACTTTACTCTCTTAGGTTTCATAGGCGTGCACTTTCTCGTCAACTTTAGCAACGTCTTGTTGAGGTTTTTATTTTTCCATATTTTGACTATAGCTCTGTGATTTATCATGATTTAACTCAAGAGCAAGAAGTAAAGCTTCATCGTTTGCTTAATTCGTGTGCTCGTTTTGTTCATGGTTTCATACCGTGGAAAGCGCCGATGAAACCCTATCGTTTATCACTAGGTTGGTTAGATACAAAAAATAGACGACTGTTGTTCATAGCAGCTTTAGCATTTAACTGTATAGCAAATGGGCAGCCTGCGTATTTAGCTAATCTATTTTCTCTTAGATCTAACTTTATCTTGCGTACAACAACTCGTTATCGGCCTTTGCCGGAAATCTTAAACAGGTCCTTCCACATAACAGCGTCAAAATTTTTAAATTCGATGGCTGATCAACTTCCTCCGTTTGATACTCAGTTATCGCGGTTTTTCAAATCATTGGTTCGTGATCGATTATTATCTGAAGAAGTTACACAATGGCGTTTGAGAGCTCGCGAAATGAACTTGGATTTAAATCCGATTACAACTGATAACGTGTTGACAGTATTATTAGAGCGTACGGATCTATGTCGGTGACTTGCCCTAGTGTAAATACTGCAAAAGCTGTACAGCGAATTATAATTATTATTACTATACTTTCTTTCTATATCGCATTATTTTACGCTGATTGAATCTTATCGAGTGTTATTTTTATATTATATTTTATATTATATTTGTTAATTTTTTAATTTGTTAATTTATTAATTTCTTTGTTAACTAGTTTATAATGTTATATTTACATTGTAATTTTCATCTTTTAGGGCTATATGGGGTTATACCCCGTATCATTAATAAAATTTTTAATCAATCAATCAATCTCCTTCACCCCGGCTGTAACTCTCTTGCGACGCTCCCTCTCGAAATGCGGGAAAATTTTAAAAGCCAACCGCCGGAATAATCTCGACTGTCCTTGCGGGAGCGTACAGCTTCACTGCCCGTTGCGCTCGCTCTCCTCTCCCCTTCCCTCGCGGCTCCCAAAATTCTTCGCTGATCGCTGCTGCAAGTTCGAAAATCGTGTAATTCCCGAACGTTTCCCCATCTATTTCCCATCTATTGCTCTTCTAAATTTTCCCCATCGCTCGTAGGTGATTGGAAACAGCTTATTGGGAAACTCCTAATTACTGTGCGAGTAGTTTTTGTGTTTGTGAATCATCTTCGTCCAACAATGCTTGCAAACCCATATCTTCGTATTTTTTTGGAGGTTTACCATGTTCTTTGTCTGCAATGTCGAAGTCACCTTTTTTGAAACGCTGAAACCATCGTTTACACGTATCTTGCGATGGAGCATGTTAACCATAAGCTTCTCGTAGTAACCGAAAGGATTCAGCAGCAGTTTTAAAATGAAAACAAAAAATTAATGCTGTCTGCGAATGCTCTTTGTTCGGTATAAATTTTGACATATTAAACACAACAATACAACACGATGCACACACTTTTTCAGTCTATCACTAATGCGCGTTTAAACTTGTTGATGGCACAACAAAATGGCGCAGTGTCAAATCATAACAGCTTACCATAAACTGCATTGGTACACCATCTGCTGTCTAAAATCCGCATTTCATACTTGTACACTTGGTATATAGGAACCAACACACTGTCATATAGAGACGTTCCAATGAAGAGAACGCGCAACGTCATCACACATTACAGTATGCATTTAACATGTATATACTGTATATTTGTTCTTATGATTTTTATAGGAATAAGATAAAATATGGTTTCTTGTATATCTTTTACTAGTTCAATTGATTACCAATTTATTTATTGTTATGAATCTATTAATTGGTTAATGAATTTATTTATAATTTAAAGATTTTAATTTAATTAATTTTAATTGTAAGATTTATAATGATACGTAATTTTCCTAGTATTTAATTATTTCAATTTTAAGATTCTAATTTTTACGTCACGTAAAAAACTCTATCGGATCTATCATGGCGCTCGGTGCACCAGGATCATACAGGATACGCAGGCAGCAACCGCTTACGTCCACCTGTAGCTACTAGTATTCATTCTTATTAGCAATCACGCTTTCTTGAGGGCTATCGAGTTGTTCGTCTCCTTTCTCTCCTGAATTAACCGTGAAGTACGTGAATTTAAGAAATGTTAATTAGAGCGTAGGGACTTCCTTTATGCTCTTACCTTCCTAGTTCTTGAACAGTTTGCGCAACTTCAACAGATCGTGTTCGGTTTTTCGCAATTATAACGCGCAAAATCTTTACTTTTGCGTATCGGACTCAGAGATTTCGATTTATTCTTTCTCTGATTAGGTGGAGCTTTCTCAGGATTCTCACTAGCGTTTGTCTTCGGTTCAGCTGATCTCCGCTTTGCTGATTGATTACACGGAGACCAGGAGCCTCGGTTTCAGACTCGCATTCACTGTAGCACCTTTAGCTGCCTTACAAGCTCCTCTACATCAATTTCGAGTTTTGTAACTCTTACGTTCGGTCGTACATTGCTTGATGCTTTGCACGTTTTGGCTGTGGCCTTCATATTATTTTTCAGCAACGGCCGCCTCGGTTCCAGCTTGCGTAGCATCAACTCCAAGCACGTGATGCAGAGCCGTATCGGTTCAAGTACTTGTTCGCTTCCATCCACATCTTTTCCTGGAGATCCAAACTCGACCCCCATCTCACTTGAGCAGCCCACTCGAAATCGTCCCAAAAGTGCCATGAATCGCGGTAACTCGCATGGAATGATACGAAATGAGAAAAGGAAGAAAGAAAAACTGTATCCATTAAATTGTTCTTAATTTTTTTAAACGCGTCACCCTTCCCTTCTAATTCGGAGACAATGTATTCGCGCATGCATTCACTCTCTTGTCATTCTTGAATTAATAATCAAAGAAACAACTTGTATTCTATGTTACGATTCTTTTCGTAGTCAATATGTCTGCGCTTAAGTGTAAAGATTTTATTAATGTTATGACGCCAGTTTATCGGCTTATAGCATTAAAACAAGTAAGTCAAGAATGGATAATCATATCTACGATTGCGCTTCTCCGTGGTATTTAATACAAGCTAAAGTATTTATTGGAAAGAGGTAAAGGTGTGCGGAAGGAAAGGCGTAGTGGCAGAGTGAACTGGCAGGATTTAGATTGTGCATTTAACGATCGTGTGAGATCAGGTGTAATTACAAACTTAAAACATTTAGATACCCTCAAATTCATGCAAGATGCTCAATCTTTGTTTATAAAAAGAGTTTAAAATATGTTGAAAAAAGAACAGGCATTAAAAATTTGTGCCATAATGGTTGCCGAATTAATTATAAAGAAAGCTGATATAAAAATTGCAGAATTAAAATATTTTAATACAAAATCAGAGTCAGTTTTACAAACGACAAATTAAAAAAAAATGGTATCTTGAATACATCTAACAACCGATTCAAAAAAATGTTGAAGAGAGAAAAAATCGATTTTTTGTTAATTGCATTTTTTTGAAGTATAAGTATCTGAGAATGTGACCTGGAAATTTCAAGTCGATCCGAACAAAATTGACTGAGATATGAGCGTTGAAAGAGAAGAATTAACTGAAAGAATAAACTGAAATTAAAATTTTAAACGCGTTTTTCTCGAAATGGCATTTCTGAAGTCGGTGACCAAGATTACTCAAACACTAATGAACTGATCTTCTTGAAATTTTGCAGGCTTTTTTAATACATAAAAATGTAGTCTATAATCGTTCGATTTTTCGTTAAAATCGAACCATTAACTTTGACTGTCCGTCATTTTGTGAAAAATGAATATTTTTTTAAATCCTTTGATTAAAGACTAGTTTATACTTATATTTAACTAAATCTATCTACATTTTTTGTTTCAAATGATCCACTTCGTCGCAATGTTGGTCACCGCAAACCGTATAAATAAAAACACTATTTCATTGGCGGCCATTTGCCACTTAACAATGTAATATTTTGCAATAAAAAAATTACTGAAAGTTTTTCAAGATGTATTCTTTAAGATGATATAATAATCGTTTAAAAAAGTTTTGTAGTTTTCTTTAGAAAAATTCATGAAAAAAGGCCTTTTTGTTGAGCTACAACTGGGGGTAACCCCTTAAAGAGGTCATCCTTCTCCATGATAACGCTAGGCCACGCACCGCGGCTTTGACAAGGAAATGGAAGAAATGCACTAAAAAACACTCGAACACCCTCTTTATAGTCTAGACTTGTCCCTCTGTAACTACTTTTTGTTCGCGCTCCTGAAAGAATCACTTGGAGGCAAACGATTCAAAAGCAATGTAGAAGTCGAGGAGCACGTGCGCAATTGGCTAACAACTCGTCCTAAAACTTTTTATGAGCAAGCAATATTTAAGCTTCCCGAACGGTGACAGAAGTGTGTAGACAACGCAGGAGACTACATTGAGAAATGTTGATGATAAATGTATGAAAAAAAAAAATACCGTTTATATTTGATTCACCCTCGTAAAATGAAACTAGAAGCTAAAAATGATTTCGAAATAAGTCTTTACAAACTATTGAATAACTTTGTATATGAAAAAACTATGAAGAATATTCAAAAAAGAGTTAATGTTAAGCTAGTAAGAAAATGGGAAAGAAGATACGGTGCAGCTTTTATATCGAAGCCAGAATTTCATAGTCCTACTATTGTCGAGAAAAATCTCGTATTAATTGAACTTAACCAGACCGAAGTTGAATAAACCAATCTACATTGGACTTCGCGCTCTTGATTTATCGAAAGTTTTAATGTATGATTATCATTATAATTATATGAAAGATAAGTTTGATGAAAAATGTAAATTGCTTTATATGGTCACTGACAGTCTCTTGTATGAAATAAACGGTGAAGACATCTATGATCATATTAAAAGAGATATTCAAAATTTTGACACATCTGAATATCTACCTGATAATATTTTCGGAATACCGCTTATTAATATAAAAGTTGTTGGTTTAAGGTCTTAGGCCACTCTAGAGGCTGGAAAAATAGACTTTTTTATGATTTTTTTTAGAAAAAATATAAAGTAAATCAAGATTACAAAAGCAGAAGTTATAATACTGTTATATTATAACAAAAGCTAGAGAAGTGCGTAGGATTTTTTTAATGAAATTCGCAGAAAAAGACGCTAGAAAATTGTTATTAACAAAAAAAACCATGCCAAATAAAAAAAAAAAATCCTATCTACTTATTTAAACAATATATTTTTAAAGATCTTGTTAAAATTTGAAGTGAATTGATTGAAAATTGTTCGAGTCGTGGGTGCGGCCAACTTAAAATTTGTTGTTTTGAAATAAATATGCTTAAAGTTTTAAGTTATAGAAAGTCATGAAAAATTTTACAATATCTTGAATCCGCAATGCCTGCTCCATATAATTGGCCTTTTAGATTAGTGTCCTGTCCTTCCATTTCTTTTCTGTTGAATTTGAAAGCTGTACAGTAGTTAGAATTCTTATTTTTCTTTTAACATGAATGCATATAAACCCTAATTCTTTCAAAGTATACAAAGTATAAAATATAATGGCGAAATCCGTATTGTACACATATTTATTTGACTTCATAGGAAAAACCAAAAATAAATATTCGGAAAATAAAACTTCTCGAAAATTCTTACATTATAATATATTATTTCGTTTGTCGCGTACACCACGCTTCAACTTTCTTTTATTCTTTTGGGTTTTTCCCTCGCGTAGAACCTTTCTTCTAACGTTTTATTACTTTTATGACTTTGGACAAGCAAGCGCTCGAACGTAGAATTACGATCCTGCTATCTTTTCGATATTTTCGGGCATATGCAACACAGATGCAGCTCTAGTTTTTACTTAAACAAAACATTATTGTTCTTTACCCCTACCATCCTTTTCCGAGGTAATGATTCGATTGACAGAATGTAAGAAAGGTCAGTCTACGTTGTAGAGTCGACCGGTCACGTTCACATTCTTCGCATTTACGCGAGCTCCAAATTCATAATTCACATACTATACTACACCGATCATACTTTAAAACATTAAAATCACTGTTTATATAAATAACGTAAATTTCAAGGGTTTTTTTATGCCTTCGGGCTTTTTCCCAATAATATTTAAAATCAATTGAATAAATTAAATCTATATTTTTAACCTAAATTCAGTGTCTACTTTTTTTTTACCTAACCACGAGATCTTTTCCATGTTGGAGCAGGTTTCGACCATACAAAAGCGATCCTCCACTCTTTTGCAGCTTCAGACAGTGATCTCTTTGTAAGCTTTATGCACTGTTTGTCAATCTCCAAGTACATTTCATAGCAGTTCGGGCCAATTTCTAAATCCATCGCTTTCGTTATGTGTGAAATTGAAGAAAAGCCGTCATTTTAAACGCAAACTGCAGTGTCCACAGCTATATCCAACACAGTTTTACCACTAGAAGTGGATTTTAGGACAAATGCTTATACAGTTGGATTAAAACTTTTATTACAGTTCTTATTACATTTCATTACAGTTTCGAGTATAACCGCTGATGCATCGACTAAGAAGATCATCTTCAGTCAATTCTTCGTAGACTGGCTTGATAGCTTCATAAACTTCAATTGGAAGAGCTGGCTTATGTTTATACTCAGCCAAACTATTCGTAGCTTTAGCCTTTTGCCATGAACACTATGAACCCTCTCTGGTCGGACATTTATCATGCAGCGGTAAATTAGAAAATAAGTACTTAGAGACATTTCACGGCCATAATCTTTTGGTATATCATTTTTGAGGTTCCATTTAAAAGAAAAAAAAAAAAAAAAAAAGACAATTTTTTGAAAATCTCAGAGTGTCCAAATGAAGGATGAGTATAATGGTCAAATTATTCACAGGACTTCGTAGTAAAATGTATAGTGTGCGTATAGATGGTAAAGATGTTGTCAAAAAAGCTAAAGGTGTAAAGGCTAGTGTAGTTAATAGAACAATTACTTTTGACGATTACATTGTATGCTCAAAAAATTTTTCGACACAATTCAGAGAACAATGTATCATACAATCAAAAGCTCATAAAGTTAAAACAGTTAGACAAAAAAGTTGGCATTGAGTCCCTACGATGATAAAATATACTTTATTTTAGGAGAAACAAATACTTTACCATGGGAGCACTACAAAATTGATAAAACAAATGAAATATGATTATGTACAAACAAAACTGTTAATAAATAATATTTTGTACATATTTGTTACTTCTTTCTTCAATTTATTTTATAAATTATAATTACAGTTTTTGTTTAAAATTTTTTTAGGAAAAGGTTAATTAAATACAACAATAATAAACAAATTAAATACATATTTTTCTTTGAAAATTACGCTCCAACATAATCTACTTTATTAATCCAACTATTGTGTGTACTATCAAGCCCTAACCATTAAACATAAATTTCATTTCTGCGTTTCTTGAGCACTTTTTCAATAAGATAGACATCTGAATTTGTTGAATTGAGTACTTGTTCGTTAAAGCCATAAGCGATTGGCTGTGCCCGATAATCCTTCAATTTATACGTAACTGGATTTGTCGGCATCACTCGACTTATTGTAAAAATTTCCGTTGACCAATTGGGTGTGTAACCTTTCTTGAATACTTGCTTTATTTTACTCACGCAAACTTTATCACAAATCTTAAACTTTGGTCTTTTTCTAGTTTTAATGTTAGTTTTAAATCGTGCAAGTACACTTCGTTCGTGTTCAGATGTAACATCCTTAGGTCTTATTTTAATACATCTTGCGCGGGCACTTTGCCGCCAAAGCAAAACGAATTTATAGGAATTCATTCTTGCAACGCACGTTTTGTATTTTTGCAACGCATGTATATCCGATTTTATTGTAAAAACATCACAAAAATTCATCGATAACAATAATCCATCAATAATCCGTGAAAAACGACTTTAGTCGCTTCCCGTGCAAGATGTGTTAATAGTACGATGTTTCGTACTGTTGTATGCATTTAATAAATCAGGTAAGATATCCAACCACTTGTATTTACTGCGCAAAGTGAATTGTGTCCACATTTTGTTCTTAAGTGTACAATTGAAACATTAGCAAATAGATGCTTTGAGATTACTATATGTCGAATAATGATTGATACTGTAATGCTTTATTGGATTTTGACATGCCGAGTTGTAAAATTATTTACCACGATCAATAAGTAGATTCTTTGGCGCACGACCTTGTTGCAGCATAGATTTTATTACCGCTGAGACATCATCGGTAGTTTTTTGCTTGACTGGGACAGCCCAGCGTATTTGGACAATACATCGATGACTGTCAATATGTATATAGCGATATCCTTTATTCTCGCGAGCATAAGGTAACTTTTCCACAAGATCAGTTTGGCACGTTTCATCCAAAACCTCGTACATCAAAATTTCTACGTAGATAATTACGTAGAAATTAATTACGCGTTGGTTTATAAAGCTCCTACACCACTATGCTTCGTGAATTCATCTTTTAATGCTTGCACCTTTTTATACTTTGCATTTCAATGCCATAATCATTAATTTTTTTATCTAGTTCATCTCTATGTGCTTCGACTATACCATCCAAATCCGTGTAACTTTTATCCAACTTCTCCAATGCTTTATGAATTTCTTTAATAATCATACGCTGCAATATATGAAGATTAACTATATCTTGTAGTTCTATTGGTGAAGCTACGTTACATAATCTCTTATTATCCAAATCATACTGACCATCGAAAGTAATTTTAAATCCAATTCCTGACGGTCCACGACCGCCTCCAGTTTGCTCGAGATTACGTCCAAACTCATCAATACTCATCTTAAAACTGACTATAATGTCAGCAAAGTCAAGCAATATATATGAGTCTATAGTCTGGTGGTGTTATATAAATAATCATTATATTTTCGTACAAGTACTGGATTTAAAATTTCACTTAGTCTTTGAATTCGCATTTGAAAACGTTCTCGATCACGTCCTGTCTGTTTCCATTCGTCATAGCATTCTACTCGATGTGCGTGCGCCCACATATGCATTACACGTACATTAGTTTTTCCAAAGGTGACCTTCTTCATTTTTTTTTTTTTTTTTTTTTTAATATATCTAGCCTGTTTCTTAAAGCTCCTCAATAATCGAATGAATTTAGTTTATGACGATGTAAACGAAGACGATCAACTAGTTCATTGGGATCACCCCAGTAGATGTAATCCATGAATGTGTTTTTTTCTAGCAAGCTTGTATCGTGGTAGACCACTACCTCTAATACGATTGCGCAGTGATTTATTAAAAAATGGAACAATATATTAGGTTGCTGCAGATGAAATGGCCGATTTAGCCATGACATAAAGTTGGCTGCAATTTTAGTGTATTATGTTGGCACAAGGCGGCGCAAATGATATGACATATTGAAGTATAAATACTGCTACCTTAGTTTATGGAGTCATTTCTGTTTTGCACATCCTAGTGATCGTAAAAACAATAAGAGAAAGTGAAGTTGGAAGTGAATAAAAAATGGCTACTTTTACTGTACGAATTTAAATTAGAGCACAACACAACGGAAGCAACGAGGAATATCAACAGCGCATTTGGGCCTGATACAGTTAGCGAACAAACCACTCGGCGGTGGTTCGAAAAATTTCGATCCGGAGATATGGACCTTGGAAATGAGCTACGTGGACAACCAGGACCATCGATCGATAACGACGAGCTGCGTGCATTAGTGGAGTCTGACCCCGGCCAAACTATAAGGGATCTTGCCGAGAAATTAGGCGTTCACAATTCGACAGTTTGCCGCCACTTGCAACAACTTGGAAAAGTGAAAAAGCTTGACTAATGGGTTCCGCATGATCTTACCGAGCAAAACATGACGTGTCAAATGGAGATTTCAAGTTCTCTTCTTTCCCGCAACAAAAAGGAATCATTCTTGCACCGAATTGTGACCTGCGATGAAAAATGGATTTTATACGATAATCGTCGCTGATCAGCCCAATGGCTAGATGCCGTTGAAGCGCCAAGACACATGCCGAAACCAAGCCTTCATCCAAAGAAAATAATGGTAACTGTTTGGTGGTCTGTAGCTGGAGTTATCCACTATTCGTTCCTGCAACCTAGCGAAACCATCAATGCTGAGAAATACTGTGCTCAACTGGATGAAATGCATCAGAAATTAATACTCTAACGACCTAGGCTTGCCAACAGGGATGGAGTGATACTGCTTCATGATAACGCACGACCTCATGTATCGAGAACAACGGTCCAAAAATTAAACGAGTTGTGCTATGAGACTCTTCCTCACCCTCTATATTCACCAGACCTCTCACCAACAGATTACCATTTCTTTAAACATTTGGATCACTTTTTGACAGGAAAAAGATTTCATAATTAAGCTGCTCTCAAAAATGCCTTCGAGGAGTTTCTTCGAATCAGAAACTCAGACTTCTACAAAACTGGAATAAATGTACTTGTATCTCGTTGAGAAAAGTGTATTGCATCTATTGGTACCTATTTTGATTAGATAAATTGTCTTTATAAAAAGTTACAGCTGTTTAAAAATTTATTACTAAATCGGCCATTTCATCTGCAGCAACCTAATAATAATTGTACTTGTTACTTCTTGAGTATCGTACTAGATTGTTTTCGTTGTAGTCTTTTCTAAAAGCCCTTGTCGCTTCCATGATTTTTCGATAATTTTCTATATTATCGGCAGTTATACGCTCAGAGTCGAGTTGACTTTTGAATAATAGCTCCAATAAACCCTCGTTTAACTGATACTTTATATTCTTTATAATAACATATTGATTGGTAAATATAATTGATGAATCACTAATTTTTAGCGTAGCTCTTCTGTCTTTTCTTACACCATACACCTCGTCTCGTAATCTTGAACTCAAAATTGAATACTTTTTATAAAGTGGATGAGAATTTTCTTCATTTTTACTAGCAGTTTCAAACGGTGTATTTAACTCCCAACTCTGTAATGTTTTATTAATTATAGTATTGTCTTGCTCATCTTCACTATCACTATAATTATCGTCACTCTTCTGATTATGATGCTGACTGTCTTGTTGTGGCAATATTTGCTTTTCACTAATATCGACAAATTTTTCTAGAGGTTTTGTAATAGACTTAAACGTATCACCTGCAATTCTTTCAAAGCCAGCCTTATTTTACTGCAGTAATCTATACTTTTGCTTAATAGCATCTCTCGCCTTTACAACTTCACTGAGAACTTTCTTTTCGCATCTAATGTTATTCATATTGCTACTCGATGTATACTAACTTTGATTATTTAGGGTGTGCCTTATTTATAAGAAGTCGATCAAAACTCTTTCTATATCGAGCATTATCCAGTGCTCTCTCTTTATTGACAACAAGAAATCCATACTTATCATCATTTCAACAGATCGAGCACAAATCTTTAAATTGCTTGTACGACATTTGTATTTACATAATCATTGTATATGTGCTTCAAATTCATATCGTCTTGTCGAATAAGTATCAATAAATTAACATTATCTCGTATTAGCTGTTTCGGAATACATGCGTAAGATTGACATAGGTAAAAGCAGTCCACGTTCTCGTGCCTCCCCATATAAAAGAAATTTTTGATACTATCTTGTTTTTCACAGGCCGAATCATCGAATATCATAACTAAATATGGAAATATATCTTCAAAGATATTACTGCATTATGATCTTTGAATGCAAAGTATCGAATACCATTTATAGGCTTCAAGAGAAGTTTAAAAAATTGGTATTTGGGCTGTTCGAGTAACTTTGAGTAAACGAATATATTTTCAAATTTTAATCCGCTAGGATGAGTAATAAAAGAAAGCAGTGTATTAGTTTTGTCGTAATTTGATGGACCGCAAATATAGCTCTAATATTATTAGGAAGTAGATCTCCAAGACGCTTTTATTGTCGTCGCAGTACTAAACTGTCAAAGTTTATAACTAGGAACATGACGTTTTGATCTTCAAATTCCGTGCTAAATGTTCGATGTCTCGAGTATAACTGATTTCGAATGAATAATTACAGCATAGTACATAATAATACAGAGAGAGGGAGAGGCAGCGGGAGAGGGAGGGAGAGGAAGAGAGGGAGCAAGAGAGAGAGAGAGAGAGAGAGGGGAGGCGGAAGCGGGGCAGACGAAATAGTGAGAGAAAGATGGGGGAGGAAAGAGAGAGAGGGGAAGGGGAGAATGGGGGGATGGAGAGAGGGGGGAGAGAGAGGAAGAGATAGGGACAGAGAGGGAGAGAGAGCAGTTGGAACCAGAAATTAGAAAAATTATCGCACCCAGTCCAAATCACCTTCCTAGAATTCAACCGTTGACTGCAGATCCTCAGTCGGAAACTCGCTAGTATGCAGGGTGTCACAAAAGTCCTGGAACGGCTGTATATTTCCTAAGGTGGGGTGTTTCAGAAAATGGTCAAGGTCAATCCTTTAGTAACTTTCAACGCGAAATTAAATGGTAACCTCTATTTTGACCTTGACGATGTCCTTCAAGGTCATTTCAAGATCAGGTCATATTTTTTTTAATGGGAACTCCCTTTTTTGACATTGGTGATCGAAAAAGCGGGAAATTTTACGTTCAAATATGTACTTAGATCATATGGACACGTTGACAAGGTCTGGTTATCTTTTGGCATAGAAACTCCCCAATTTTTTTTTAAACCGATATATTAAAATTAGCAAGGTTTACAAAGTGTTGGCTGTAGGCGTAATCTTGACGATGTCCTTCGAATTCCTTCAAGGTCATTTTAAGCTCTACTCAATTTTTAACCTTTAAGGAATGAGCGCATGTTTATAGAACAATGACCAGTCGCGAGTATGGCGGCATTCGTTCGTTAAGGGTTAATAAAAATTCCCTTTTTTGACATTGGTAATCGAAAGAGCGGGAAACTATACGTTCAAATATGTACCCTGGTCAAAAGGACACGTTGACCTTGAAGGTCAGTCAAGATCATCTAAACTTGAGCAAGATCTGCTTACCTCTTGGCATAGGGATTCCCCAATTCTTTTTTAACAAATGTACGAGGGCAGTCCCAAAAGTACCCGACCCGACAAAAAAAACAGTAAAAAAATTGCGAAAATGTTTTTTATTTTTCAACATATTCTCCTTTCAGTTCGATACACTTTTCCCAACGATTTTCAATAGCTTCGATACCCGCTTTATAGTAGGAACCGTCAAGCTCCTGAAAATACGTATTAACCGCAGACTCTACCTCTTCATTGCTGGCAAATCTTCTGCCGCCGAGCCATTTTTTCAAATTCAGAAAAAGAAAATAATCCGAGAAAGCCAGATCTGGCCAATAGGGTGCGTGAGGAAGCAATTCTGACTTCAACTCATTGATTTTAGCCATCGCAATGACGCACGTGTGGACTAGTGCATTGTCGTGATGAAACAACACTTTTTTTTTCGTCGGATGGGGCTGTTTTTTCTTGATTTCATCACTCAAACGCTGCAATAAGGCTGCATAATATGCGCCGTTGATTGTTTTTCCTTTTTTGAGATAATCAATAAATATTATTCCACGTGCATCCCAGAAAACGGATGCCATGACCTTGCCAGCTGACTGAACTGTCTTTGCTTTCTTTGGAGTTGGTTCTCCCTTTTTATTCCACTGCTTTGGCTGCTCCTTGGTCTCAGGTGTAAAATGATAGATCTATGTTTCGTCCATGGTTATGAATCGACGCAAAAACTCGACTTTATTGCTACGAAACATTGTCAAACACTCGATCCTCACGTTGCTGTTTGGGCTCCGTTGTGAGCAAACGCGGCACCCGTCTTGCGCACAGCTTTCTCATGTCCAAATTTTCGGTCAAAATGCGATGCACAGCACTTTTTGAAATGCCTGCCATGTCTGCTATCTCGCGCACTTTTAGTCGACAGTCATCCAATACCATTTTGTGAATTTTCTTCACATTTTCTGACGTAGTGACCTCACTTGGTCGACCACTGCGGTGTTCATCTTGGCAGCTCGTACGACCTCGCTTAAACTCAGCTACCCAATATTTGACCGTTGTAAACGAAGGAACAGACTTCCCCAGAGTAGAATCCAACTCGGCTTTGATATCGGTTGGACTTAGACCTTTTAAATGAAAGTATTGTATTACATAACGATGCCCGATTTTTTCTTTATTTACAAATTCACTGAGAGCGTTTACTTTGGATGTCTGTAAAAAAAATAATAATAAACGTACCGTTATGAACTTTTCACATTAAGTTGTTGAAAGGTGGTATTGTCAATTGCAGTAATTGTTTTTTTAAAACTACCTGTATTCATAAGTCAGGTCGGGTACTTTTGGGACTACTCTCGTATATACTCCTCTGAGTTCATCCTCCGCATGACGTTCGTTGTTTCTCTTGGCTCGTTAGCAGTCATTCAGACCCACATAGTGGCAGTCACTCTTCTGGAAGTGTAGGTTGGGATGACATTTTGCGGATGGTAGCACTCTCCATCCCGATGCCACACCTGATATCGACCATCTGTATCGAATGAAAATACCAAATTGTTTAATACTTATTAATTATTTATTTGCAGTATTTTTTTTAATGTATATGATTTTACTTACTTTTTTGTCGGATCAAATTATTTTTTGCTATTGTTTGATAGCTAAATTTTGATATTGGGTTGCGTAATCTAATTTCAAAAATTTATTTTCTTGCGTCCAAGCCATTTTCTTTGCCGCTTTGTGGCACTGCGTTTCATGCTCTTTCAAACCCTCTCGTAGAATGCTCTCCCGTAGTTGAAACATCGCCTAAATTCACTTTCACAGCCGATAATTTAATCAGCTGAGATGGTTTCTAGGCCACTTCTTCGACGAACCAGAGGTCTTTTTTAGCGGTTGTTATTCTGTCACTTGAGTAATGCATTTGATTGTCCGTTAGTCCAGCTCTTCCATGTTCCTGGTAGTACCGGGTCCATTTACGGACAGTATTTTTGTGAAAGCTGATCGCTTAAGTTATAGCTATTGCTGGGATGCCGGCTTCAAACATGCCAGCTATTATTGCAGTATATTGCTGCACTTTGTTCGTCCGCAGTTTAAGGAATAGTAAAGTTAAAAAATTGGAGTAGTCGTTATTAAATATAAAATATAAAAATTTAAATCATAATAAAAATAGTGATATTCCGAAGTTTAAGAATGTAAATGAATAATGTTAAAATCATTATTAATTATTAATCAATATATTTTTTTTTTAAATATTGAAAAAAAAAATATATATTTGTTGTAAATTTTGAATTCCATTTTAAACGGTAAAAAATAAATTCATTCAACATGGCTTTCCGTGCACGTCAAAATCGTCAGTAATCTTACCACCGGGGGTTTTCTTGCGGCTTTACGTCGATTCATTACTCATATGGGTAATCCTGCTCATATCTACTCGGACAACGCAACTAATTTTGTGGGGCCTAATAATCAACTCAGAGATTTGTACACATTGATAGAATCGGACGAATTCAAACAAAACGCGAATAGATTCGCGATAGTTGAAAATATATCGTGGCATTTTAATCCGGCTCTTTTTCCTCATTTCGATGGTATTTGGAAAGCCGCGGTAAAATTGTTTAAACATCACTTCAAACGTGTTGTAGGCGATCAGTTATTCACGTTCGAAGAATTAAATTCACGATAGAAGTAGAAACGATACTAAATTCGCGACCTCTATGTCCCCTCTCCTCTGATCCTAATGATTCTTTAGCACTAACACCTAAAAACTTTCTGATTGGGCGGCCATTTAATATACTACCAAAAAATAATTTACTCTCTATTTCGCAGAATCTTCTTATATCGTGGCACCTGATCACTAAGTCTCGCCAGCATTTCTGAAAACGATAGCAATATAAGTATTTAAACAAATGGCAAAAACGAAAAATATGGCCAACGTCTAACCACGAACTACAGGATTCCATTGTACTATTGACTGATAAAAATCAACCCTGTATACGAAGATAATTAGGGAAGATCACTGACCTACATCCCGAAAAGAATCGCACCCTGAGGGTGGTCACTGTCAAAACTGCACAAGGAATCCTTAAAAAAAAACGCAACGTCCATTTATCCATTGCCATTAAAGTTGATTAAAAATTAAATCATTATGTCGATTTACAATTCATTCATTTTGTAAAAATATTTTGTAAAAGAAAAAAAATGTAATGCACGTCATTTGCGCAGATCTTCACGCATATACACACTTATACAATTTCATACAATTGATTACATGCTCTTAATGAGGGTAGCGTGTTCAGTAAACCGAAATTTTAGCCGCGAAAGCGAGCCGTGTTTTTATTTACGCATAGAGGGGGAAATGCGAGAAATCACGACGCAATCTAGTTTCGTTCGCTATGATTCGAGTCGTGCGGGTTTAACGCGGGGATTTTCATAAGACAAAAACCGATAGGGTTTTTTTAATAATCGAATTCGTGTGGGCCGATTAGTGCTCTGCAATCCACGTTCGAGGACAGATCAGCAAACAAGTACGGATTATGTATTCTCGCGTTCGTCATTCTCTCTCAAGATACTTATACACACACACGCGCGCGCGCACATCCGAATTCAGAAATATATTCGTTTTCGGTGAAAGTAGTTACGATGTACACCGATACACCGCCACGCAACAATCCGTCCGATTCAATCAATAACTCATTCTCTAGTGCACTTAAAATCATCCATCGTCGTTCACACACATTCGCGTACAATAAAACGTGATTTCAATTTAATTTCATCATTCTCATCTCAAAGAATCATTGAAAAACAGAAGACATCGTACAGTTCGCATTGTTTTTCAGCACGTCAGAAAATTTTAGCAAGACGACTATTTTTATGGATAGAACAAATTGATTGTTGTTCACATAATACAATTAAAGGTAATTTGAATTTTGAATAATCAGTTCTATCACCAATAGGAGTATTGAAGCGATACTTGACAATGCTATACTGATAGCCAAACCAGCTGTCGAAGAAACACATGCAGTGAGTAAGTTAATCAAAAAGATTTTTCCAGTGCCTTCTTGAGTATTAAAAAAAAAAAACTTTTTTCTATCAATATAAACATTTGGCGTAATCAAATCATATGCTTCACGCTGATCTGGTATTAATTCAGAGATATTGCAAATAATGTATTCTTGAAGTTTTTTAGTATTAATTGGTTGGTCTTGATAAACCAATATCACATAAATATTTTTTACCAAGATTAATAATTGTCTCCAATTTTAATGACTTTTATTAAAAATATCTTCGAAATTTTTTTTGAAATAAGTCTAACAAAATGGTTGGTTTTGAAGGATGGCAAAATACTAAAATAATAACAAATAAATCTCTTGATTTAGATGAAATTTAAAAAATACAAGCATCTGCAAAAGTATCTTTCCAATGATTATCACTCTGAAGAAAACCTAAAGAACCGCATGCAGCTTTGAAAATTATATGAATAATGTCATTTACACTATTAAATAAAATAGGTCCAAAACCTTAATATGAAAGCGTACGTAGATGCAAACTTTCGCTTTGATTAAGTAAATAGTGTAGACTCTAGCAAGACCTATATCTTTTTTAATTCCCGGATAGCCATCGATATTTGATTAACGTTTTCTCATAGAAAATGTATTATTATTTCAAGTATAATAGCTAGAAATCTTAGAATACAAAGCAAAGTTTTAGGTAGATTTTCAATAACACCTCGAAAAAATTTTTCAGTGAATAAACATATTGATAATTTTGTAATAGGACTACTAAGTGGACGACAATAGAATATCGTTCATAGATAGAGAAGTCAGAAAACCATTAAGTTGCTTCAGAAATACGTATGTAATGGCCTTTAATATAATGATTCATTAATTTTCATCAGAAAATTTTGCTGTATTTGGTCCTTTATTAATGTATTTGCAAAAATATCTAATAGCTTGCACTGAATTACAATATTCTACATTGATATGAGCATTAAAAGTTATTAGTAAATATGGATTATACTGAACAACCCTATTGTCAACATTGATTGTAGACTTACGTATATTTACAGATGCTATACCAGGTGTAGAAGTATGAAACCGGAATTCTTTTGTAAAAATTACACGTCTGATAAAAAATATTTTATTAAAAATAATTTTCATTGCTATTTATACATTTTTCCCACCTCTCCAGCAGTTTATGAATGCCACGCTAAAAAAACAGTTTCTTTTTTAAGCGATCCAGTTATCGAGCCATTTTCGTACATTTTCATGCGAATTGAGGCGTTGTTCAGCAAGAGCGTGTCTCATTAATGCGAATAGATGATAATCGGACGGAGTCAAGTCTGGAGAACAAGCCGCATGCGCTAGTATTTCCCAACTGAACGCCTCGATCGTTTTCCTGACCCGTTTTGTTGTGAGTAATGGTCATATCATATTCCGGTCATTTTTCATGCCATGCTTAAATCGATCATTTGCTATTGGTAGCGATCAGTGTTAACGGTTTCATTAAGTTTTAGCAGCTCATAATAGATAACGCCTTTCTGATTCCACCAAACAGAGCATTGTCTTCTTTCCCAAGCGATTTGGTCTTGCAGTGGATGTCGATGGTTTGCCTGGAATCACCCATGATTTTCGACGTTTAGGATTCTCAAAATATATCCATTTTTCATCACCTGTCACGATTCAATAAAGAAATAACTTTTTTTGTATCAGTCGAGCAGTATTTCACAAGTGTTTTTTCGATTTTCTTGCTGTCTTTCATTCAGTTCCTGCGAAACCCATTTTCTCACTTTCTGAATCTTTCCCACGGCTTTCAAACGAATGGAGACGGCTTTCTGAGTCACGTCCAGTTGATCCGCGAGTTCTTGTTGAGTTTGAGTATCATCTTCATCCAATAAGGCTTATAATTCGTTGTCTGCGAACTTTTTCGGTAGTTTCTCACGTTCTTTATTTCTCACATCAAAATCACCACTTTTGAATTCTTTGTACCACTCGAAACACTGTGTTTTACCAAGAGCAGGTTCACCGCAGGCTACGAAAAGTATTCGATGCATAATTAAATCGTAGTTCCTTGGCACAAAACTCGCCATGTTTAAGGTTGTAGAAAAATATACCGGTGTATGGAACTTGGGTTGTTGTGTGTTGAAAATCTTCGTCAACTGTTAGAGAGAGATAATGACGCTGTCAAAGTGGTGTTACAGTCCTTACGCCGATAAACTGATCGCTAGCACCATCTATAGGGAAATTCCGGTTTCATACTTTTATACCTAGTATATCCTCCATCTTCGGGACTTCTGCTTCGATTGGTTAAATATGTATCATCGCAAGTTTGTGTTCTGATATGAATGAGTTAGTTACCGTTTAAGAATCGATTAGAAAAGATATAAAGTTAGAGTAGTAGAAAAGTAAAATTAAGAGAATTGTAAAAATTGTTTTGGGTGCGGAAAGCCCGGACATTTTAAGAAAAACTGCAATAACTTATGGCGCAATAGCTTAAAGGAAACGGACAAAATGGAGGAGCGCATTAGCAAGGAGGTTCGCGATATTCAGAACAGCAACAGCAGTCGCAGCAGCATTTCCGAGGTCGTGTAGGCTGAGGTAGACATCGAGGCTTCTACGGCAGAGAAAGAGGAAATCAACAGCGCAGCAACGTATCAAGGCAATACGAAGCGAAGTATAGCAATAATAAAGACGTAAGCGATCGAGTTCCAAATTCGTTCCTAATACAAGTAAAAGGCGCCGAATATAAAAATAATATAAATGATGTAAGGTGCGAAAATAAAAATGATGTAAAAGCATTTGCTTGCAATGCAAACAAAATAGATTAGATATTAGATAGTGGCTGCTCAGACCACGTGATGATTGATGAATCTTATTTTTACGAATCTACGAGGGTAGTCCCAAAAGTACCCGACCTGACTTATGAATACAGGTAGTTTTAAAAAAACAATTACTTCGATTGACAATACCACCTTTTAACAACTTAATGTCAAAAATTCATAACGGTACGTTTATTATTATTTTTTTTACAGACATCCAAAGTGAACGCTCTCAGTGAATTTGTAAATATGGAAAAAATCGGGCATCGTTATGTGATACAATACTTTTATTTGAAAGGTCTAAGTCCAACCGATATCAAAGCCGAGTTGGATTCTACTCTGGGGAAGTCTGCTCCTTCGTTTACAACGGTCAAATATTGGGTAGCTGAGTTTAAGCGAGGTCGTACGAGCTGCCAAGATGAACACCGCAGTGGTCGACCAAGTGAGGTCACTACGTCAGAAAATGTGAAAAAAATCCACAAAATGGTATTGGATGACCGTCGACTAAAAGTGCGCGAGATAGCAGACATGGCAGGCATTTCAAAAAGTGCTGTGCATCGCATTTTGACCGAAAATTTGGACATGAGAAAGCTGTGCGCAAGACGGTTGCCGCGTTTGCTCACAATGGAGCCCAAACAGCAACGTGAGGATGTTTCCATCGAGTGTTTGACAATGTTTCGTAGCAATAAAGCCGAGTTTTTGCGTCGATTCATAACCATGGACGAAACATAGGTCTATCATTTTAAACCTGAGACCAAGGAGCAGTCAAAGCAGTGGACTAAAAAGGGAGAACCAGCTCCAAAGAAAGCAAAGACAGTTCAGTCAGCTGGCAAGGTCATGGCATCCGTTTTCTGGGATGCACGTGGAATAATATTTATTGATTATCTCGAAAAAGGAAAAACAATCAACGGCGCATATGATGCAGCCTTATTGCAGCGTTTAAGTGATAAAATCAAGAAAAAACGGCCCCATCTGACGAAAAAAAAAGTGTTGTTTCATCACGACAACGCACTAGTCCACACGTGCGTCATTGCGATGGCTAAAATCAACGAGTTGAAGTTAGAATTGCTTCCTCACGCACCCTATTCGCCAGATCTGGCTCCCTCGGATTATTTTCTTTTTCCGAATTTGAAAAAATAGCTCGGCGGCAAAATATTTGCCAGCAATGAAGAGGTAGAGTCTGCGGTTAATAGGTATTTTGAAGAGCTTGACGGTTCCTACTATAAAGCGGGTATCGAAGCTGTTGAACATCGTTGGAAAAAGTGTATTGAACTGAAAGGAGAATATGTTGATAAATAAAAAACATTTTTGCAATTTTTTTACTGTTTTCTTTGTCGGGTCGGGTATTTTTGGGACTGCCCTCGTATTATTTTAAAGAAACAAATAAATGAAAAAGTCGGTGACGGTACAAAAGGTACAAAAGTCGGAAAAGTTTTCACTTATTTTAAGGTAAATGGAATAATGGATAAAATAAATATATCAAATTTATTTTACGTTTAGGAAATGGATAAAAATTTATTAAGTTTTGCGAAAGTAACAAAGGAAAATAAAGGTATTTCGTTTGACTTCGGTTATTTCTGAAATTCGCTCAAGAAGATCGGAAGGATGCAGAGGCTTTCCTAGCGCGGCTGGAGAAATGACGTCAAACCATGGATTTGCAGGATCGCGCGATTCTCTATGCGATAACCAATGGTACCGTCCTAATAGAGGGAACATGCATTCATGAGAAAAGTGTAAGGCCGCTTTCAGATTTGAATTTCTCAGACCTTTGAAGAATGAAAATGTGATTAAAGACCTGAAAGGACGTACGATGTCCTAAGGTAATAAGATCATCGAGTACCTCTAATGTTTTAGGTACATAATCGGGCACTTCAGGAAACCACCGCCACAAAAGGAACTGGTTAATCAGGCGTTGAAAGATTTAGTACTCGAGTACCAATACTATGTGGAGAAAAAAGAAGTGCTATCATTTGAAGATATTGAGAAATTTGGCTGCTGTTGAACTCTAAGGAAAGAGTTAGCCGGTATGCAAGCCCAGTTTTGAAAAAGAAGATGCATATCAAGGGTGCTGCGTACACTCGGAGTTTGAAGATGGCCGCGGTGGAAGAGGTTAAGAAAAATTTAGGAGGATATGTATGAGAGCGACAATAGTGTGAAAGCCAAAAAGAAGCCGAAGAGAATTAGTGAGAGCAGTGATGACAATGCAAAAAGCAAAAAGAGGGGAAAAAAGAAGAAAAAGAAGACGAAAAAAAAAAAGAAAGTGGATACAGAAAAGATTGTGGGATAGTTGACTACAACAATCGCATTTCCAGTGAGGAGTCAGGTGCCAGTGAGACTACTAGTGCACGTGCCACCTGTGCTGATTTACGCTATTGCGCTGAGGCAGCTGTCGTCTTCACCGCGTACCCAGTGGCAAGGCGTGCGTCCGTGAGTAAGATTGCCAGCGCCACAGGAAGTTGCAGCTGCCGCTAAATGGCAGAGCCCGCTGCGGACTACAAGTATGGGGCCTTGCTATGCTTGTGGCCAAGTTGGACATCGTGCAGCATAGTGTCTGACAAGAGCGTGTTATATATGCAAAGCGATGAGCCATCTGGCGTACTATTGTCCCACGCAGGGAAATTGGCAAAGACGTTTGGAGTGCCAGTGGTGTGGGGCTCCCGTATATACCGTTCGGAATTATCCACACTGCACTGCTAAGCATCGGCTGGCAGGAAACGGCAAAACGGGGGAGCAGCAAGACCTACTGCCCCCTGCATCACGCCAATAGAGGCCTTCAGGAGTGAGAATAGTATTGAAGAGATAGAGCGACCGAGAACGGAGAAATTTAGCAGTTTAACCGTGCCATTGTCACAACAGTCAAGTCAAGTATTATCAAGAACAGGAGTTCAGACAACGACTAGCTGCGTGAGCGGAACTGAACTACTACGACCAACCGATAGATGACGTCATTATTGTTAATGAAGCTTTTGACTAGCACGTGAAATGGATATCGTACTTAAGAGATTAGTAGAGGCAGGACTCGAGGTCAATAGGACAAAGTGTGAATTTAGTGTTGTAGGGTAACATACTTAGGGTATCTTCTAGATCATGAAGAATTGAGGCCTGATCCGGAGAAAGTGGTACCAGTTACGCAATATCTGGCACCTAAAAATGTAAAACAATTACGTAGGTTTCTGGACATGATAGGTCTGCCAAGTTTATAGAGCATGATGTGCAAATCAAGGTACCCTTATTAAAGCTGCTGAGGGAAGGAAAAGAATGGAAATAGACGGAAGAACAATAGTAAGCGTTTGAAAACCATAAGAGGGCGTCGACTATGAAACCAGTGTTAGCGAGTCGCTACTAAATTTACTGTTATCACAGATCATAGTACGTCGAGATGATTACGAAACCTTGAAGATCTTGTTGAAAGATTGGAACAAATGGGCATTGGATATCCAACAATGAGACTTTAAGGCAGTGCATAGATGGGGAGCGTCTACTCACGCACCAAACGCCCTGTCGCGCATCCCGGAGAGGAAGGAAGAGGAAGTCGCAGAATTTAAAGAAATTCTGAATCAATGATATTTAAACCACTTGGAAGAGGTCCAGAATATTCCGAAGAAACTTTCAAGTTGGCGAATTGAAGGCGGAATGTTGTATTGATGTAGAAAAGATGAGCTACTAGATCCAATAACCAACAACGAGAAAGGATGGAAGCTGGTGGTACCAGTAGAACAGCGTGAGAGAGTGTTGTGTTATGTTCATGGAGAGGCTTCGTTAAGTCATCTCAGGATTAAGGAGACGGCTAATAAAGTAGCGCGAGAGTATTATTAGCAAGAATGTGGTATGACATACGCTTATCTTCAATCATGTGATAAATGTCAGCGACATATAGTGATGTAGTCAGCACCACAAAGAATAATGAGAAAGTAAGTCATCAAGCAACCATGGGCTATAGTAGCAACCGATATGATAGAATTCCTACAACTTCAAGGACCAATTTAAATATATCTTACAAGGAAACTACCCCGGGTGTCCCTCCCCGATTTTAATAATACTAGAATATGTTATAGTACATCAAAAAATAAAAGACACGTTTTTTTATAGGCAGATATTTACTTTAAGGGAGTGAAAGCCACCCCCGAAAGTCAATCTCAAAATCACATTTTTTTCAATATCTTCGATTCTATTGTATGTTTTATCGGATTAACTCGCGTGTTGACTTTTTTTTTTTTTTTTGAAGCTGATTTTTCGTGAACATTACAATTCACCTCTTCAAGGCAGACCTGAAACTTTCTGTTTCAGTGTCAAAAAAAAAAATTAATAAATAAACAGGAAAGTCAACCCAAAAAAAAACCATACAATATGACCAATTATCCTCGCGAAAGCCAAAAATTCTCATCTTCGGTTCTATTCAATATTTTTTAATGAGACAAAATGAAAAAAGTTGTCATAAAAAAAAAAAAAAAAAAACAAGCATGTAGGTTTCGATTACAAGAGTTGCAATCCTTAACCAGGCTGTTCAATAAGTTTTGCGGTTCGATAAGAAAAACACAATTTCATGGTTTGAAATACACTTTATTATTCAGTATAGTCTCCCTAAACATCAATACACTTGTTCCAACAAGATTCCAATTTATGAATTGCATCCCTGAAGTGAGAATCTGGAAGGGCTGCAGAATACGCTTCGACATTTGTTATGACCTCATCATTTGATGATAAACACTTTCCACGCATGAATTTTTTTAGGTCTGGAAACAGATGGAAGTCGCTAGGGGCTAAATCTGATGAATACGGTGGATGCTCCAACAATTCGAACTTCAATTCATGGATTTTAGCCATTGTCAAAATGCTCTCGTGACACGGTGCATTGTCTTGATGAAAAAGGATTTTTTTCTTCTGCAAACCGGGTCTTTTTTCACGAATTTTTTCCTTCAGCTCGTCTAAAAGGTTACAATAATATTCAAAATTTATTGTTTTACCAGTTGGCAAGTAATCCACAAACAAAATCTCTTTCGCATCTTAAGAAACCGATGCTAACACCTTTTTGGTCAATTTCTGGACACGAACTCGTTTTGGAGCCGAAGAACCAGGTTCACACCACTCTTTAGCCTCTTGTTTTGATTCAGGATCATGGTGATAGACCCAAATCTCATCCATGGTGATGAATCGACGCACAAAATCCACTTATTCTTTCAAAAATGCTCTAAATGTTGCTGAGAAAGTCACATTCGATTGTGTTTTTGTTCCATTGTTAGCGAATGCAGCACCCATTGTGCACACAGCTTTCTGAAACCCAATATTTCAGTCAAAATATTGCTTATACTGCCCAGTGAGATGCCTAGGGCTTCTACTAAATCTTTTTCAGTCACTCGACGATTTTCCAATACGATATGCTGTATTTTTTCTACGATTTCTGGTGTTGTTGCTGTTTTTGGACGTCCTTAACGTGGATCGTCTTCAAGGCTTGTACGACCACGTTTAAATTCAGCAAACCATCTTTCTACTGTACTAATTGAAGGCGAAGAGTCCTTATACACTTTCAACATTTGTTCATAAATTTCCTTTGCTTTTAAACCTTCCGAAAATAAACATTCAATCACTGCACGATACTTGATTTTTTCCATTGTAAAAAAATACTGTGACACGTCGATACTAAATGGCTTGTAAACAAAGAATGAATTGACAGATTGAAATAAAACTCCACATACGTTCATATGAAGAGCGTACCAACATAACAAAAAAAAAATTTAGGCTAGTAGCAACACCCTCTCTTATCGAATCGCAAAACTTATTGAACAGCCTGGTAGATTAAAAAATTTCTGAAAATACATAATTTTCTGTGTAAAAATGTGTACATAAGTATTACAAAAATATAAATGTATTAAGAAGCAATATACTTCTATTAAATATAAATTAAAGTATGCAAAAAATAAATTGTATTATTCATAATCAAATCCCCCGATATGGTGGTAGTACTCTCATCTAATACTCTCATCATACTCTCATAGTAGCTAATCGAAATTGTCGTAGTTGTTCTAGAGGTCAGAAGCAAAATAATAACTTTAATCTGCTTTTGAAACGAAATACCAAAAGACTGTTTATAGTCTATGATATTGCAAAATGAAGTACATAAGATTATTTAAAAAAATTAAAAGTAAAATTCGATTTTTTGAAAAGAAACTGCTATTATAAAATAAAATTTAAAAAAATGTTTAGCTAGTCTGAAGAATCGTTAGGACTTCATTCGATATGTAATACTTTTCAATTCAAAAGAAGATTCATCTTTATTAATAAAATTACTTAGTATAATAGTCGCTCAAACTAACTGTTTACTAACAATAATATTGTTACATGACTATGCTATTGCACAGAAATAATAATAAATTAATGTAACCCTTTTATAACCTTTTCTTGAAATATTTTTTTTTCATTTAAAGTAAATAATTGACGAATTTGAAATTTTATAACACGCACAATAATTATATTTAAAACTTTAATTAAATAATGGAAAAATTATTTACAAATCTAAAAATTTTATAACATACACAAATTATATTTAAAACTTAAATTTAATAATAGAAATAATTTTTTATAGCATTTGACGTTACACTAATACGAGAAAATGTAAATATTATTAAATTTTATAATTGATTTAAAAACAATTAGAAGTTAAAAAAATTAAATGTTCAAAATAGTAAGTTTTATTTATCAACGTAATTGTGTACAAATTATAATAAAATTATTATAATTACAATATATAATCGATAAACAAACTTTAATCTACATTGTTAAAATTAATTAATTCTTTAAGAGGTTTTCTAGGTACCATTTTCACAAAAAAAATTTTAAGCATTTATCATAAAAAAAAAGAGATATCATTTTGAAATTTTGCACACATATTTATTGATAATTTAAAAGTACAAAAATATTTTTTCAGATCTTTTGTGACGTTTTTTCAAATAACACTATTTTCTTAAAAAAAAAAAAAAAATTAAAAAATGACAGTGGACATAATTTCAGGCGACTGGATCGTCTGAAAAAAAACCCGTCAAATTAATCCTTGATCAAGTAACTAAAGTATGAACTAGAATGAATTTTTACTATAAAATAACGAAATATCGGCTGCAATTAGGAAAACAAGATTTTTGAAGTTGGAAAATCGGAAAATTTGTTACCTATCAAAACGATTCTAGTTTATATGATAGCCATATGTGTAGACAACAACATATTAACCCTTTGCACTCAAGCGGTGCCGAAATCGCGCCCGTCAGATTTGAAGTGTCAGCTCGAGCGGCGCCGATACGGCGTCTGGCTGATTTGAAGTATTGACTCGAGCGACGCTGCTGCGGCGTTAGTCTTTTGTAACTCGATCTGCTTAGTTACGATAAGATATTCCTCCCGGAAATACTTTCGTGGACTTGGCTCGGCTTATATTTTTAGCCAAAAAGGCCTCGAGTGCAAAGGGTTAAAAAATCAGAATAATCAGCAAAGTATTTTTTTTTCAAATCATGTCCACTAGCTTAAAAAAGGTGGTTTTGAGAAAACCACGTTTAAAGTTTTTTTTATGAATTTTTGTTTAAAAAGCTATATATCTCTAATCTGCGATTCCTGGATCATACATAAAAACCTTTTGAATCGTACTCTTGATGATATTTACTAGTAAAATCAGTCAAAAAAAATTTTTGTTTTTTTAAAAACTTATAATCTAAAAGACCTCTTAAAATGAATAAAATAAATTTTAAAAAAATATGATATAAAAATATGTAAAAAAAAATACATGATTAACAAAATGTTGTTAATATCACATAAATTTTAAAAATATATACAGGGTGACAAATGGGAAGTTGCCTAAAGTATATGCATCTCTTTTCCCCTCAACTGTATCGCATAAGGCTGGGCCCGCGTAGGTACATTCTAGAATGTTGTCAGTTTCTATAGACGCCGTAAAGAGCAATACGTGTACTTTAAAATGAGTGACCTTACGAACGAAGAAAAGGTGTATCTCATCGAGTGATTTTATTCTAGAGGTAAAAACTATACTGAAGCGTATAGAGGTTTTCGTACTTAGTTTGGAAGTAAAAGAGTAGCCATTTAAAATACTCTTAGAAGGTAAGAATGAAAAAAATTAAATTTAGCTTTATCGTATGACCGCATTTCTTAATAAAGTTTTAAAATTTTTTTTTACTTCTTTCTCAGAGTAATTGATAACTTCATCAATTATTATACTCTTGACGATCGTCGAAGAATAATTTAGGAATAATCCAACGGATTTAATAAGAAAAGCTGCAGCAGCTTTAAAACTGAATCGAGAGACACTAAGATTAATAATAAAAAATTCAAAATAGGGATGAAGCTATATTTTCCGAGTATTTTTTTTGGATAAAATTTTACAGAATTGTTATAAAAATAATAAAAAATATTTTTCTAATACAAAATGACAAAAAAAAGTTAACGTGTTCCGATGTTTTTGCATGATCGTTTATTACGGAGCTGTACTATCCCTAAATCTTAGTAAAACAATATAAACAAATAATACAATAAGTAAATCCCCGATTTGACAAAATTGTGATATGCTATACAGCATTAAAAAGTAGAACATGCGCATTTTTTTATTGGCTAATATTTAAAGAGTCGAAAACAACCCCCGTAAGTCACTCCCAAAATTATATTATTTTCAATATCTTTGGTTTTATTTAATATTTTTTAATAAAACGAAATGAAAAAAAAAATGCAATAAAACAAACTATAAAACCGTATAATTTCCAATTTTAAGGGTTGCAACCCTTAGATTTAATAAGGGTGAAACTATATTTGCCAAATATTTGTTTTGTGTAAAAATGTACAGAATTGTTATAAAAATATTAAAAAATGTTTTTCTAATACAGAATGACACAAAAGAAATTAACGCATTTCGATGATCCATTATTAGGGGCTGAATTATTCCGAAATCCTATTAAAGCAATATAGACAAATAATACAATAACTGAATTTGGATTTTGTGAATTCGATCAATGCTTATAATATTAATGGAAAATTTGGTATTATCAGCACTATATCAGCTAATAAATAAGCTGATAAATGTTTATCAAAATAATGTAGAACGTTACATTTTAAATACTAGTATTTTACAAATTTTCAATAAGTGTTATTAAATCTTACAATTGATTTTATTTACTAATTAAATGATAAACAATGATAATAGTCTTCAAAAAAGTGTTTGAAGCATAAAGATTTTTTGCATTTTGCAAGAATCGCCAAACCTGAAGTTGATAGAGCTCTCAAATTTTCTAGGGTTTACATCATGGTAACTATTTTAGTACAAAGAATACTTTATAGGATTTTTATATCTTATAGATAAGAATTGGTTATGGACTAGGAATTGCAATTTAATAATATAAGGTTTACGCAATTCTACATGGATAATCCATTAAAATTATTTCGTCTGAAAAACGTCTAACATAATTTTTTCAGATGTAAAAGTCAAATACATCTAAAGGTTGAACTTTTCCTGTAGTTCCTGAAGGAATTTTTTTTTCTCTGTAGAAATTTTACTTTTTTTATTCACAGGTGTAACTTATTCGTTCATTTTAGGGCAATGCCCACTTCAAGAATCTAATAATAATATAACTTTAGAACCAACTTTCGGAAAATATATTTCTTGTAACCAAATTTTAAAATGATCTGAGAAAAATCATAATTTTTATTAATGTTTAGTGTGTGAGTATCATCGTGAAAATTTTACTTTCGATACATACATACACTTTTAGCAAAAATTAAAGGAGCAAAAAAAAATTCTAAATTTTTTGGTAATTTTTGACGAGCTGTATCTCAGTAAAAAACGATCGTATCGAGACTTTAAATAAAATATTTTGAAGCTCTAAGATTTTAATTTTGATATCATTTGGCCAAAACTTTTTAGAAGCTACGGTTGTTAAGTACTCTGAAGTAATAGCACTAAAAGAAAATTTTGCAAATTTTTTGCGATGTTTTTCTTGGTCCACGGGCTCAGAAAATTTTTTTTCAATTAAAAAATCATTTAAAGCTAATAACCTGTTTATTCAGCTTTAATTTCCTTTCTCTAATTTTCCGCTACATTCATTTCTTTCGGAGATATCCGACTTTAAATGCAAAAGAATTTTTTTGTCTTTAACCATTGATATCTCAGCAACCAATGATTGGACAGAAAATTGAAGGGCAGTTTCGGAATCTAGAATAAATTTTCTAGAAAATCCCGTTATTTGGGAAGAAAAATTTTTTTTCAATCCTGATATTAACTTGAAAAAGTTTATAAGAAGTCACTTTTTTTGTTATTTTGGAAAATCGACCGTATCTTTGCTAATTTTGATGAAACCGCTAATGTTTTTAAAAATTCTTTTACCTCAATGTACTCCCAATAGCTTTCTAAAGTTTCGGATTGATCCATCAAACGGTTTTTCCGGACCGATTGATCAAAATTTCCGAAAAAATCAAAAGAGCAAGATTATGTTTTTAAGGACTTCGTAATCATCTTAAAAATGGAAAAAATTAAATTTTTTCGACTTTTCCTACAATTGATCATCTCTCACTCTTAGAATTTGGAAACAATAAAAATTTTTCAAAAAAAAAAAAATTTTTTTTTTAATTTTTTTCTAAAATTTTTTCTAAAATTATTTTTTAAGAAAAAAAAAATTACTGATCCATTTCTGAAATTCAAGATCCATTTTGTATCTTAATAATCGAATTAAAAATCAATTAAATTAATCATGAGTTGATACTTCCAGGGTGTACCGAGTTGTACATGCAGGTATAGAATGGCCTCCTTATTCACCGGACTTAAACCCGAGTGATTTCTTCTTATGGGGCTACCTGAAAGATTACTGTTATGCGGCAAAACGCAAGACTAAAGATGATTTGAGAGAAGCTATTAGAAAAGGAATTTCTAGTATTTCTACATCGAAAATTAAACAAGTTTTTCATAATTTCCAAAAACGGCTTGACTATTGTGCAAGTTCAGATGGTGATCACTTTGAAAATATTTGCCATTAATGCTTATTCCCTAGCCAGGTTTTGTCATTTTTTTAAAAACGTAATATGTGTCTGTTGAAAAGGTTCGATTAAACTGAAACCTATTTCAAATAAAAATGACCACTTCACTGATTTAATATGTATTTTAATTATTTTTTTCCCTGCACTCATCTCAAAATTATAAGTGATTACTTTAAGCAACTTCCTATTTGTCACCCTGTATATTACAAATATCACTTACATATATCACAAATGCCGAAATTATGCTTCGTTTCAAAGAACGATAAAATAAAAAATTCTGCTATTAGTAACGAAAACAAATATTCTATATGAAAGTAATATGTAACAAATTGATCTCTGACAAATTGATTTGCTTGCTAATATAAGACCGCTTATTTGAGTTTTCTAATATCTTTAAGGTGTCAATTGAGTGTAAAGTGATATCGACCTTTAGCTAGTCTGTATGAGTACTTTCGTGGGCATAATATTAAATGTCTTCTAGTCAAAGATTTTGTATTTATTGTATGTGAATATTTTTACAAATTATAAGTAAAATTTAAAAAATCTGTAATACTTTTTATATTTATGTCATTAGTTTTGAAACTGAAAACAATTTAAATATTGTACTTGCAAAATATTCTGATATATTCAATTAATTTTTTATTATATACTTTTTTAAAGAATTATTATTGAATATGAATAATTATATATTAAGATATAATCAGAATATGAAAAATATAAAATTAAATATACATTTTTATATCATTATTGTAAAATTCTAATTATTAAACAATTAATTAAGTAAATTAGTTTAGTAAATTAATTGTTTATTCTATTTGAAAATTGGATGTACCATATAAAGTGTTGATGGTTTGTATATTTTATATGTAATTCTAAATTTCATATAATAAAAAAAATGTATGACATCAAAACTGTTGTCTTCCTTCGTAAACTAGAATTCATTCGTAATATATTTACTTATATTAAATTATGAAAAGAATAATTATTATACAGGGTAACCTTATTTTAATTGATGGCCAAATATCTTATTAAATACTTAACCTACAAAAAACTGGTCTAGATAAAAATTGTTTAAAATAAAAAGAGTCATCTTTTGGTATTAATGGATTTGACCTTGTAGTCAATATTCAAGGTCATTTGAAGATCAAGTTAATTTTTTAAATAGGAATCTCTACTTTTGACCTTGGAATCGGATAGAGCGCTAAATTTTACCTCTGGAACGATATTTTCAATTTTTCGATGATTAGCTTCAGTAGGTCAAATCAAGATCAAATTCTTAAAAACCGACCAAAGGCTCTTAATTCGAATTTTAAAGATATCCTGGGCACAATAAACACCGAAGACGTTTCGGTCAATTAAATAAAATGTGAAAATTTCAATGACCTTCAACTGATTGACCATAAAGGTTAATTTTCAAGATCAGTTAAAGGTTAAGGTAATTTTTAAAATGAAATTGTATTATTTGGCATTTCTAAAAATTCTTAAGAAGCAACGGAAAATCAAAACGTCTTGTTCTTACACTTAGCGTTACCCAAAAACAAAGACGCAAACGTGGTAAGTTGTTTCCTTTGGGGTGCTTATTTAACGCAAGCGCCCTTGCATGTCACTGTCGCTTTAATTTGAATAAATTATCTACGGAGCAACTACTCGAAAATTTCTCTATTGGCTTCAAGGCACAAACGTAATCTTCTTTCAAAATTGTTTATAGTGGCAAGCATAGTGCCTCTAGAAATTGCCGCACAAGTTCTACGGATACGGTCAATCAAGTAATCTCTTATCATGGGCCGTTTAGCATAAACAGCATCTTTTAAGTATTCTCATTAAAAGAAATCAGGTGATGTAAGATCTGGTGAACAAGGAGGCCATGCAACTGGACCCTTTCGTCCAAATAAATTTATTTTAAATTCATTACAAAATATTAAATTTTATTAAAAATGATTAAAAATTTAAATTTAAGTATTTATTCAGAGAATTTTCAACTAGCAGATAATCATCAAACAACTCTAAAAAAATGCTGGCTTTGATGACCTTTAGAAGGCTCAGGAGAACTCTGATATCGGAGTGGCTCTTTCCTTGATTTTCAATACAAAATATTGAATTTTTAATACAGTATTAAATTTGACTTCATTGGTAATTCATCCAAATTATTTACTATAATTTATCCAAATTAAAGCGACAGTGAAATGCAAGGGGGCTCGCGCGTTACATAAGCACCCTAATGGAAACAGAAGTTACCACGTCTACGTCGTTGTTTTTGGGTAACGCTAAGTGTGAGAACAAGATGTTTTGATTTTCCGTTACTTCTTAAAAATTTTGAGAAATGCCAAATAATACAATTCCATTTAAGAAATTACCTTAATCTTTAATTGACCTTAAAAATTTACTTTTAGGGTCAATAATTTAAAGGTCATTGAAATTTTCACATTTTATTTAATTGACCGAGCCGCCTTCGGTGTTTATTGTGTCCAGGATATCTTTAAAATTCGAGTTAAGAGCCTCTGGTCGGTTTTCAAAAATTTGACCTTGATTTGACCTACTAAAGCTAATCATCGAAAAATTAAAAATATAATTCCAAATGTAAAATTTCACGCTTCATCCGATTTCGAGGTCGAAAACAGGGATTCCCATTCAAAAAGATGAACTTGACCTTCAAATGACGTTTAATATTGACCTAAAGGTCGATTCCATCAATACCAAAAGATAACTCCTTTTATTCTGAAAAATTATCTAGACTATTTTTTTGTAGATTAAGTATTTTAGAAAATATTTGGGTCGATTGATTAGAATGGGCTACCCTGTATAATTATAAGAGAATTGAATATTGATAATACTCGTATTTCTGAAAATGTAAATTCATTTCATTATGACTGTGTTAATAGTTTTAAATTGTTGTAATACTTCTGTTCAAATTGTTTACATACGTCATTAAGTATATGGAAAGGGAGTGCAGAGCAATACACGTAGGCATACGGCAAATAGACACATAAATGTAGCGCTGTACTTGTTATTTACTCTACTCACAGTAAAGCGCTGCCCTGTTCACACAAACGCGCACGCACGCACACATGCAGATACTCGTTTATATTCTACAGGAAGCGTTGTGCGCTTTTTTCGAGTATCGCCACACTAGAGCTTCTATCTTGTGCATTAACTCCCAAACGCCAGGTGCGCCATTAGATGTTTCACATAAAAAATCTGTGACTTTAAACCAAGTAGATTTAAATCTGAATCTAGATATTTTAGAAATATGATCCATCACTATGAACACTAATTTTGGTGAAACATTAATTAAATAACTATTTAATTACATTTATTTCAAAACTTGGTTGCTAGAAATAAATAAATTGCTTTTCAAATCCCAATATAGCTTGCGTAAAGCAAAATCTTGAATAGATAATCTCACTATTATTACCCACCTACAAGAATGTTCTTATCTACTACTCTTATACAAGAAACTACTACTCATATACCATACAAGAAACTACTACTCATATACAAGAATCTTATACTCATATACAATAATCTAATACTCATATACAAGAATCTACTACTCATATACAATAATCTACTACTCATATACAAGAATATACTACACATATACAAAAATGATTTTATAAAAAGCAAAACATGGTTGCATTATTTTTAGACATAAAAAGTGCGTTCGATAACGTTACTCCTGATTTATTATTTTTGGATTTAAAATCTTTAGAATTACCAAAAAAATTTATTTTATTTGTAAAAAATTGAATATTTAAATACACATTTCTTCTTCCTAATATTTCATATAACAAAACTTATATTGTTAATAAAGGACTACCACAAAGTAGCATTTTAAGCCCTATCTTATATGCACTTCACACCAACTGAATTGACTCGATACTAAATAACTCTCCAATATTCTGCAATTTGCAGATGACGTTGTAACATACCAAATGTTTCATTTTAATTAATTCACCTGAATATCTCGTTTGAGAAACCACTAATCAAAAAATTAACAGAAATAAAAGTTGTTTAGTTTACTAGAGGGAAGCGGTTGTTTACCATGGTTTTGACCTTGACCTCACCTTGTAGGTCAATTGAAAGTCAATTTTAGAATTTCGACTTGGACCCCCCTATTTTTAACCTTGAGAAAAGGTCCAGAAAAAAAAATGTTGCAATCCAACGTGATCTTATCTTTGACCCTGAAGTCGATGTCAAGGTCACAACGAGTTTAAGTGATTCGTCACCCATAAAGCTACCTCGAAGTAAGATGTTACACTCTCGAATCAATTAAATCTTCATAAGGGTACTCAATCATGACCTGTGTTTTTTTCTTGACCTTAACCTTGTCAAGGTCATTTATAGGTTGACTATAAAAATTGACTTTCATTTTTATAAATGTTGCTAAGATTGTTCGGCTAGAGAATCTTAGTTTTATCACAAATGGTGGTGCAATTTTATTATTTTTCTTTAATTTTTTACCGTAAGCATTAGCGTGACACGATGTCCACCAAGAGGAGGTTGCACGATCGGATTTTGTATATTATGTAGTCCTATAAAGGGTTGATTGTGAGTGAATAATTTGTTTAGGATTTCAAGGTCTTGTAGTCTCTGCTAGAAATGGGGTACAGTTCGTATTAAAACATCATGTGGTACATTAGCTTAGGCATTACGAATCCTTATTTTTATATTGCCTACAGTCGTTGGTTTATCTCTATAAACTGTATCGTTGAGGTATGTCTACAAGTAAAAATCTAATAATGTTAATTTTCCGCTACATTGATTTCTTTCGGAGATATCCGACTTTCAATGCAAAAGGATCTTTTTGTCTTGATAACTATTGATATCTCAGCAACCAATGATCGGATAGAAAATTGAAGGGCAGTTTTGGAATCTAGAATAAACTTCCTAAAAAATCCCGTAGCGTTATTCAGGAAGAAAAATTTTTTTTTCAACCCTGATATTAACTTACAAAAGGTTATAAGAAGTTACTTTTTCTGTTGTTTTGGAAAATCGACCGCATCTTTGCTAATTTTGATTAAACCGCTAATGTTTTTAAAAATTCTTTTACCTCAATGTACTCCCAATAGCTTTGTGAAGTTTCGGATCGATCCATCAAACAGTTTTTCCGGACCGATTGATCAAAATTTCCAAAAAAATTAAAAGAGCAAGATTTATGTTTTTAAGGACCTTGTAATCATCTTAAAAATAGAAAAAATTAACTTTTTTAAATTAAAATAATCTCTCACTTTTTGAATTTGGGAACAAAAAAAATTTAAAAAAAAAAAAAATTTTTTCTAAAATTTTTTCTAAAATATTTTCTTTGCCCAAATTTTGATAGTTTTTGTCAACCGCCGGCATTTGCATTAGCCAAAGCGTACTACGTAGAGTTTGCACGTTCAAATTTACGCTTCTTTTGTGCTTTCGCACTGTGTGTTTGTGTGTGTGGGGTTCTTGAAGAGAAATGAGATCCCGTGGTTTGTAAGTTCCACAGTTTTTTATGACTCCAAACTAATTCTCTAAAAGAAGTGTGTGTGTGTGTGTGTGTGTGTGTGTGTGTGTGTGTGTGTGTGTGTGTGTGTGTGTGTGTGTGTGTGTGTGTGTGTGTGTGTGTGTGTGTGTGTGTGTGTGTGTGTGTGTGTGTGTGTGTGTGTGTGTGTGTGTGTGTGTGTGTGTGTGTGTGTGTGTGTGTGTGTGTGTGTGTGTGTGTGTGTGTGTGTGTGTGTGTGTGTGTGTGTGTGTGTGTGTGTGTGTGTGTGTGTGTGTGTGTGTGTGTGTGTGTGTGTGTGTGTGTGTGTGTGTGTGTGTGTGTGTGTGTGTGTGTGTGTGTGTGTGTGTGTGTGTGTGTGTGTGTGTGTGTGTGTGTGTGTGTGTGTGTGTGTGTGTGTGTGTGTGTGTGTGTGTGTGTGTGTGTGTGTGTGTGTGTGTGTGTGTGTGTGTGTGTGTGTGTGTGTGTGTGTGTGTGTGTGTGTGTGTGTGTGTGTGTGTGTGTGTGTGTGTGTGTGTGTGTGTGTGTGTGTGTGTGTGTGTGTGTGTGTGTGTGTGTGTGTGTGTGTGTGTGTGTGTGTGTGTGTGTGTGTGTGTGTGTGTGTGTGTGTGTGTGTGTGTGTGTGTGTGTGTGTGTGTGTGTGTGTGTGTGTGTGTGTGTGTGTGTGTGTGTGTGTGTGTGTGTGTGTGTGTGTGTGTGTGTGTGTGTGTGTGTGTGTGTGTGTGTGTGTGTGTGTGTGTGTGTGTGTGTGTGTGTGTGTGTGTGTGTGTGTGTGTGTGTGTGTGTGTGTGTGTGTGTGTGTGTGTGTGTGTGTGTGTGTGTGTGTGTGTGTGTGTGTGTGTGTGTGTGTGTGTGTGTGTGTGTGTGTGTGTGTGTGTGTGTGTGTGTGTGTGTGTGTGTGTGTGTGTGTGTGTGTGTGTGTGTGTGTGTGTGTGTGTGTGTGTGTGTGTGTGTGTGTGTGTGTGTGTGTGTGTGTGTGTGTGTGTGTGTGTGTGTGTGTGTGTGTGTGTGTGTGTGTGTGTGTGTGTGTGTGTGTGTGTGTGTGTGTGTGTGTGTGTGTGTGTGTGTGTGTGTGTGTGTGTGTGTGTGTGTGTGTGTGTGTGTGTGTGTGTGTGTGTGTGTGCGCGCTCGTGTGTGTGTATGTTTTAGTATCGAGTATTACCACCGCGACTCTGAATCACCGCTTGCAGCCTTTTACGCATATTCATGATGCAATTTCGGGTCATCAAGTGAGGAATCCTTCGCCAAATTACAATGAAAGCTTGCTCGAGTGCAGCCAGATTTTGTAAATTTGGGTAATCGTTTCGCAATCGACAGCCCATAATATCCCAGATGTGCTCAAAAACAGTTTTTTTTTAACGCTTGTAAGCTTTGCAGATAGAGTACAGAATTTACTGTCTGGAATTTCGTAGAACGAGTACTCGGTACACCCTGGAAGTATCAACTCATGATTAATTTAATTGATTTTTAATTCGATTATTAAGATACAAAATGGATCTTGAATTTCAGAAATGGATCAGTAATTTTTTTTTTCTTAAAAAATAATTTTAGAAAAAATTTTAGAAAAAAATTAAAAAAAAAATTTTTTTTTTTTTGAAAAATTTTTATTGTTTCCAAATTCTAAGAGTGAGAGATGATCAATTGTAGGAAAAGTCGAAAAAATTTAATTTTTTCCATTTTTAAGATGATTACGAAGTCCTTAAAAACATAATCTTGCTCTTTTGATTTTTTCGGAAATTTTGATCAATCGGTCCGGAAAAACCGTTTGATGGATCAATCCGAAACTTTAGAAAGCTATTGGGAGTACATTGAGGTAAAAGAATTTTTAAAAACATTAGCGGTTTCATCAAAATTAGCAAAGATACGGTCGATTTTCCAAAATAACAAAAAAAGTGACTTCTTATAAACTTTTTCAAGTTAATATCAGGATTGAAAAAAAATTTTTCTTCCCAAATAACGGGATTTTCTAGAAAATTTATTCTAGATTCCGAAACTGCCCTTCAATTTTCTGTCCAATCATTGGTTGCTGAGATATCAATGGTTAAAGACAAAAAAATTCTTTTGCATTTAAAGTCGGATATCTCCGAAAGAAATGAATGTAGCGGAAAATTAGAGAAAGGAAATTAAAGCTGAATAAACAGGTTATTAGCTTTAAATGATTTTTTAATTGAAAAAAAATTTTCTGAGCCCGTGGACCAAGAAAAACATCGCAAAAAATTTGCAAAATTTTCTTTTAGTGCTATTACTTCAGAGTACTTAACAACCGTAGCTTCTAAAAAGTTTTGGCCAAATGATATCAAAATTAAAATCTTAGAGCTTCAAAATATTTTATTTAAAGTCTCGATACGATCGTTTTTTACTGAGATACAGCTCGTCAAAAATTACCAAAAAATTTAGAATTTTTTTTTGCTCCTTTAATTTTTGCTAAAAGTGTATGTATGTATCGAAAGTAAAATTTTCACGATGATACTCACACACTAAACATTAATAAAAATTATGATTTTTCTCAGATCATTTTAAAATTTGGTTACAAGAAATATATTTTCCGAAAGTTGGTTCTAAAGTTATATTATTATTAGATTCTTGAAGTGGGCATTGCCCTAAAATGAACGAATAAGTTACACCTGTGAATAAAAAAAGTAAAATTTCTACAGAGAAAAAAAAATTCCTTCAGGAACTACAGGAAAAGTTCAACCTTTAGATGTATTTGACTTTTACATCTGAAAAAATTATGTTAGACGTTTTTCAGACGAAATAATTTTAATGGATTATCCATGTAGAATTGCGTAAACCTTATATTATTAAATTGCAATTCCTAGTCCATAACCAATTCTTATCTATAAGATATAAAAATCCTATAAAGTATTCTTTGTACTAAAATAGTTACCATGATGTAAACCCTAGAAAATTTGAGAGCTCTATCAACTTCAGGTTTGGCGATTCTTGCAAAATGCAAAAAATCTTTATGCTTCAAACACTTTTTTGAAGACTATTATCATTGTTTATCATTTAATTAGTAAATAAAATCAATTGTAAGATTTAATAACACTTATTGAAAATTTGTAAAATACTAGTATTTAAAATGTAACGTTCTACATTATTTTGATAAACATTTATCAGCTTATTTATTAGCTGATATAGTGCTGATAATACCAAATTTTCCATTAATATTATAAGCATTGATCGAATTCACAAAATCCAAATTCAGTTATTGTATTATTTGTCTATATTGCTTTAATAGGATTTCGGAATAATTCAGCCCCTAATAATGGATCATCGAAATGCGTTAATTTCTTTTGTGTCATTCTGTATTAGAAAAACATTTTTTAATATTTTTATAACAATTCTGTACATTTTTACACAAAACAAATATTTGGCAAATATAGTTTCACCCTTATTAAATCTAAGGGTTGCAACCCTTAAAATTGGAAATTATACGGTTTTATAGTTTGTTTTATTGCATTTTTTTTTTCATTTCGTTTTATTAAAAAATATTAAATAAAACCAAAGATATTGAAAATAATATAATTTTGGGAGTGACTTACGGGGGTTGTTTTCGACTCTTTAAATATTAGCCAATAAAAAAATGCGCATGTTCTACTTTTTAATGCTGTATAGCATATCACAATTTTGTCAAATCGGGGATTTACTTATTGTATTATTTGTTTATATTGTTTTACTAAGATTTAGGGATAGTACAGCTCCGTAATAAACGATCATGCAAAAACATCGGAACACGTTAACTTTTTTTTGTCATTTTGTATTAGAAAAATATTTTTTATTATTTTTATAACAATTCTGTAAAATTTTATCCAAAAAAAATACTCGGAAAATATAGCTTCATCCCTATTTTGAATTTTTTATTATTAATCTTAGTGTCTCTCGATTCAGTTTTAAAGCTGCTGCAGCTTTTCTTATTAAATCCGTTGGATTATTCCTAAATTATTCTTCGACGATCGTCAAGAGTATAATAATTGATGAAGTTATCAATTACTCTGAGAAAGAAGTAAAAAAAAATTTTAAAACTTTATTAAGAAATGCGGTCATACGATAAAGCTAAATTTAATTTTTTTCATTCTTACCTTCTAAGAGTATTTTAAATGGCTACTCTTTTACTTCCAAACTAAGTACGAAAACCTCTATACGCTTCAGTATAGTTTTTACCTCTAGAATAAAATCACTCGATGAGATACACCTTTTCTTCGTTCGTAAGGTCACTCATTTTAAAGTACACGTATTGCTCTTTACGGCGTCTATAGAAACTGACAACATTCTAGAATGTACCTACGCGGGCCCAGCCTTATGCGATACAGTTGAGGGGAAAAGAGATGCATATACTTTAGGCAACTTCCCATTTGTCACCCTGTATATATTTTTAAAATTTATGTGATATTAACAACATTTTGTTAATCATGTATTTTTTTTTACATATTTTTATATCATATTTTTTTAAAATTTATTTTATTCATTTTAAGAGGTCTTTTAGATTATAAGTTTTTAAAAAAACAAAAATTTTTTTTGACTGATTTTACTAGTAAATATCATCAAGAGTACGATTCAAAAGGTTTTTATGTATGATCCAGGAATCGCAGATTAGAGATATATAGCTTTTTAAACAAAAATTCATAAAAAAAACTTTAAACGTGGTTTTCTCAAAACCACCTTTTTTAAGCTAGTGGACATGATTTGAAAAAAAAATACTTTGCTGATTATTCTGATTTTTTAACCCTTTGCACTCGAGGCCTTTTTGGCTAAAAATATAAGCCGAGCCAAGTCCACGAAAGTATTTCCGGGAGGAATATCTTATCGTAACTAAGCAGATCGAGTTACAAAAGACTAACGCCGCAGCAGCGTCGCTCGAGTCAATACTTCAAATCAGCCAGACGCCGTATCGGCGCCGCTCGAGCTGACACTTCAAATCTGACGGGCGCGATTTCGGCACCGCTTGAGTGCAAAGGGTTAATATGTTGTTGTCTACACATATGGCTATCATATAAACTAGAATCGTTTTGATAGGTAACAAATTTTCCGATTTTCCAACTTCAAAAATCTTGTTTTCCTAATTGCAGCCGATATTTCGTTATTTTATAGTAAAAATTCATTCTAGTTCATACTTTAGTTACTTGATCAAGGATTAATTTGACGGGTTTTTTTTCAGACGATCCAGTCGCCTGAAATTATGTCCACTGTCATTTTTTAATTTTTTTTTTTTTTTTAAGAAAATAGTGTTATTTGAAAAAACGTCACAAAAGATCTGAAAAAATATTTTTGTACTTTTAAATTATCAATAAATATGTGTGCAAAATTTCAAAATGATATCTCTTTTTTTTTATGATAAATGCTTAAAATTTTTTTTGTGAAAATGGTACCTAGAAAACCTCTTAAAGAATTAATTAATTTTAACAATGTAGATTAAAGTTTGTTTATCGATTATATATTGTAATTATAATAATTTTATTATAATTTGTACACAATTACGTTGATAAATAAAACTTACTATTTTGAACATTTAATTTTTTTAACTTCTAATTGTTTTTAAATCAATTATAAAATTTAATAATATTTACATTTTCTCGTATTAGTGTAACGTCAAATGCTATAAAAAATTATTTCTATTATTAAATTTAAGTTTTAAATATAATTTGTGTATGTTATAAAATTTTTAGATTTGTAAATAATTTTTCCATTATTTAATTAAAGTTTTAAATATAATTATTGTGCGTGTTATAAAATTTCAAATTCGTCAATTATTTACTTTAAATGAAAAAAAAATATTTCAAGAAAAGGTTATAAAAGGGTTACATTAATTTATTATTATTTCTGTGCAATAGCATAGTCATGTAACAATATTATTGTTAGTAAACAGTTAGTTTGAGCGACTATTATACTAAGTAATTTTATTAATAAAGATGAATCTTCTTTTGAATTGAAAAGTATTACATATCGAATGAAGTCCTAACGATTCTTCAGACTAGCTAAACATTTTTTTAAATTTTATTTTATAATAGCAGTTTCTTTTCAAAAAATCGAATTTTACTTTTAATTTTTTTAAATAATCTTATGTACTTCATTTTGCAATATCATAGACTATAAACAGTCTTTTGGTATTTCGTTTCAAAAGCAGATTAAAGTTATTATTTTGCTTCTGACCTCTAGAACAACTACGACAATTTCGATTAGCTACTATGAGAGTATGATGAGAGTATTAGATGAGAGTACTACCACCATATCGGGGGATTTGATTATGAATAATACAATTTATTTTTTGCATACTTTAATTTATATTTAATAGAAGTATATTGCTTCTTAATACATTTATATTTTTGTAATACTTATGTACACATTTTTACACAGAAAATTATGTATTTTCAGAAATTTTTTAATCTACCAGGCTGTTCAATAAGTTTTGCGATTCGATAAGAGAGGGTGTTGCTACTAGCCTAAATTTTTTTTTTGTTATGTTGGTACGCTCTTCATATGAACGTATGTGGAGTTTTATTTCAATCTGTCAATTCATTCTTTGTTTACAAGCCATTTAGTATCGACGTGTCACAGTATTTTTTTACAATGGAAAAAATCAAGTATCGTGCAGTGATTGAATGTTTATTTTCGGAAGGTTTAAAAGCAAAGGAAATTTATGAACAAATGTTGAAAGTGTATAAGGACTCTTCGCCTTCAATTAGTACAGTAGAAAGATGGTTTGCTGAATTTAAACGTGGTCGTACAAGCCTTGAAGACGATCCACGTTAAGGACGTCCAAAAACAGCAACAACACCAGAAATCGTAGAAAAAATACAGCATATCGTATTGGAAAATCGTCGAGTGACTGAAAAAGATTTAGTAGAAGCCCTAGGCATCTCACTGGGCAGTATAAGCAATATTTTGACTGAAATATTGGGTTTCAGAAAGCTGTGTGCACAATGGGTGCTGCATTCGCTAACAATGGAACAAAAACACAATCGAATGTGACTTTCTCAGCAACATTTAGAGCATTTTTGAAAGAATAAGTGGATTTTGTGCGTCGATTCATCACCATGGATGAGATTTGGGTCTATCACCATGATCCTGAATCAAAACAAGAGGCTAAAGAGTGGTGTGAACCTGGTTCTTCGGCTCCAAAACGAGTTCGTGTCCAGAAATTGACCAAAAAGGTGTTAGCATCGGTTTCTTAAGATGCGAAAGAGATTTTGTTTGTGGATTACTTGCCAACTGGTAAAACAATAAATTTTGAATATTATTGTAACCTTTTAGACGAGCTGAAGGAAAAAATTCGTGAAAAAAGACCCGGTTTGCAGAAGAAAAAAATCCTTTTTCATCAAGACAATGCACCGTGTCACGAGAGCATTTTGACAATGGCTAAAATCCATGAATTGAAGTTCGAATTGTTGGAGCATCCACCGTATTCATCAGATTTAGCCCCTAGCGACTTCCATCTGTTTCCAGACCTAAAAAAATTCATGCGTGGAAAGTGTTTATCATCAAATGATGAGGTCATAACAAATGTCGAAGCGTATTCTGCAGCCCTTCCAGATTCTCACTTCAGGGATGCAATTCATAAATTGGAATCTTGTTGGAACAAGTGTATTGATGTTTAGGGAGACTATACTGAATAATAAAGTGTATTTCAAACCATGAAATTGTGTTTTTCTTATCGAACCGCAAAACTTATTGAATAGCCTGGTATGTTTTGATTTTATATAAATTAATAATAAATATGTATGCTTTACATCTGTCAATCGTCTCACGACAGCTTCATTTTTTTTTTTTTTTTTTTTTTTTTACAAAAAAAGCTATACCTTCTCTTCTGTAAATAACACTATCAAGTGTAACTGAATTGAAGCTGTTTATAAAAAAGCTTTTTTCTGGTTTTAGCCAAGTTTCAGTTAAAATAATTATGTCGTACTTACTAGCATGATAATGCAAATTTAAGTTATTTTTCACGCTTCTAAAATCCTATTGCAGTATTTTTAGTGTTTTAACCGACCATAGTTTAGTTGTAATAAAATTATTTGGTACAATACCTTTTAAGTTTCTTTTATTTATTTTTTTTTTTCTTTAATTTCACAGAAATTCAAATTAGCTTAGCCGCGTGTAATTATACTTTTACTTTATAAAAACTAACATATGTATATTAAATTTTTGTATTTATATTATTTACTTCTGTATATCATTTATTTTACCTACATAGTTTTTTGTGTGATCATACGTTTTTAGAATTAAGTTTCTACCTTTTTATTATTAATTCTAATAGACAGTTTATTTGTTACTTAAAAAAGATCCTGCTTCTTTAGTTTTTGATGATGTCAGTGAAGTCGTTTCATCCTTCTGAAAAATTGTAGCTAGAATTAGATTTTTCTCAAAACTAATATTATTTGTGTAAAGTTTTCAATTATTTGTGAATATATTCTTGAGTCATTTTGAACATTTTCTTTTTGATGTAAGGACTTTGAGTTTCTAATAGTTCTATATCTTGAGAGTTTATAATATCCTGTTTGACAAAGAAGGATTGATTTTCAACGGTATGCCTTCGAAGTGTATCTAGTATTCTTTGATTAGTTATTGTTCACTTCATTTCTCTATTTGTCACTGGAGTTTTTTTCTGGAAATTTTATAAAAAATTATTATATTCTGCTGCTCCAAGATCGGAAAATGCTTTTTAAAATGCACGAGTACCTTTCTATTATTGTCAAAAACGTACAGCTTAGCTTCACTGTAAGAGATATTATCATTTGTCGTAATAGTGTTTATTCCTAGATATTTCTGGTATATTGGGCAATTAGAGTCAATACTCAGATCAGCTTCTTTGCAATTATCATATAAGGGGATTAATCTAGTATGCAGATGTAGTCGATGTTTGCAACCGCACATGAAACACTATTTTACTGTGATACGTTTTGCAAAATCAAAACAGCCATAGCACTGCATCAAATATTGATATTATTTTTGGTGAAATTTGTCCAGTAAATGTATCTAATATAGATTGGCTGAAAATCTACTTTTCATCGTCACTGTTTGCTATTTTATTTCTTTTCATAAGCCTTTTAATATGTAAGATTTCTACTGTTGTTTGTTGGATAAATCTATTGGACTTCTCTTAATTATCCCTTTCTTGAACTTTCTGAAGCCAGAAATAAAAGTTTCTAAATTATGTTTTTGAAGATTCTTATCTGATAAGATTTTATTACCTTCTAAGGGTCTTTTAGAAAGAATTTCAGCCTTAAATTTATCTCTTTCTTATAGCTATTATATTTTCATACATCTTAATAATACTACCTACTTTACATACATTTAAATCATAATCATCTTGAATTTTTTAAATCTAGATACTATAAGAGCCTAGATTGCAGGATATGAAATATTCAAAACTGGATGATAAATTATTTCTAAGTTGCAAATTGTTTTCATTACATACATCTTTGAGGTCATTATGTAACTTTAGATTTTTTTTTAAATGAGGAATTTCATTATTTCGACTTCGTTTTCTATGAGTTGTGAAAGCTTTGTCAGTATTGTGATCAACGATCATTCTCAAACCATTCTCGTCTTCTTCATTTTCGTTTTCGTTTTCAAAATTCATTTAAAATTTTTTTTTTTTTTTTTCATCACTTGTTATAACGAGTATTATATTTTCTAGAATTTTCAATTAATGGAAAAACGTCACTTGCTTGTTTAAGTAATTAGTTTATGATTTGCGATACATGTAATTCAATATACGAGGTGTGATAAAAAAATAAGGCGACTTTTCATTTTTTATAAAAATATTCATTTATTCATCTTAAATTATGCTATCTCCTTCAAAATAATCTCCCTCTCATACAATGCACTTGTGCCAGCGCTTTTTCCAGTCGTCAAAACACTTCTGAAATGCACTTTTGGGTATTGCCTTGAGCTCCTTTAGCGATGCAGCCTTAATCTTCTCAATCGTCGCAAATCTTCGTCCTTCCATGGGCCTTTTGAATTTTGGAGAGAAGAAAAAGTCGCAGGGGGCCAAGTCTAGTGAATACGGTGTCTGAGGCATAATGGTAGTATTGTTTTTGGCTAAAAAACTACTCACTAGTAACGGCGTGTGCGCAGGAATTTCGCTGATACATGTGTCATACCCAAAACATCCGTTAAAATCGATTGGCATGAGCCAAACGATATGTTAAGATCATCAGCTACTTCTCTAATCGTGATTCGACGATTTTTCAACACAATTTCTTTCACTTTCTGAACATTTTCGTCGGTTTTTGACGTGCTGGGGCGTCTGGAACGAGGTTCATCGTTAACATTTTCTCGGCCCTCTTGGAATAACTTATACCTTTTATAAACATTTTATTTGCTCAAAGTTGTTTCACCGTACGCCACTGTCAACATTTCAAGAGTTTTTAAGCACTTAATACCATTTTTTACACAAAAATTAATACAAACTCTTTGCTCCATTACTTTCAACAGCAAAGAATCGCCGAGCACGCAAACACGAGTCTAACCTTTGTCTCTCGCATAAAAACAACACATGTTACCTGGTGTACAAGTATGAAATGCGGATTTTAAAAGAAAAAATAACACGTTAAATTTGGTAGAATAATAAAAAGTGCTTTATTCAAAGTATGCTCTATCGCTTTTTATACATTTTTCCCATCTTCCGGGCAATTTGTGAACATTTGTGAGCATTTTTTGACATCTTGATAGGAATCAAAGCGCTGCTCAGTAAGTGCGTGACCCATCGATGCAAACAAGTGGTAATCAGAAGGAGCCAAATCTAGTGAGTAAGCCGCATGAGGCAGAACTTCCCAGTTCAGTGCTTCCAATGTGTCGCGAACCTATTTTGCCGTATGTGATGAAGCATTGTCAAGGAGAAAAATTACTTTGTGATGCCTCTTTCGGTATTCTGGCCTTTTTTCAAGCAGCAAACGGTTTAAATCGGTTAATTGTTGTTGGTAACGTGTAGTATTAACCGTTTTCCCAGGTTTCAATAGCACATAATAGACCACGCCCCTCAAAAGCGATTTCGTCTTGCGGTCGATGTAGATGGTGCTCCTGGGTCTACCCATGATTTCTTGCGTTTGGAATTTTCAAAATAAATCCACTTTTCATCCTCTGTTAATATTCGATGCAAAAACGAGTTCCTTTTGTACCGAGCGAGCAAAATTTCACATGGGATATTGCGATTTTCCAGTTGCCTGTCATTCAACTCATGTGGTACCCATCTGTCGCTCTTCTAAATTTTCCCCATCGCTCGTAGGTGATTGGAAACAGCTTATTGGGAAACTCCTAATTGCTGTGCGAGTTGTTTTTGTGTTTGCAAATCATCTTCGTCCAACAATGCTTGCAAATCCATATCTTCGAATTTTTTGGCGGTTTTCCATGTTCTTTGTCTGCAATGTTGAAGTCACCTTTTTTAAAACGCTGAAACCATCGTTTACACGTATCTTGCGATGGAGCATGTTCACCATAAGCTTCTCGTAGTAACCGAAAGGATTCAGTAGCAGTTGTCTTCAAATGAAAACAAAAAATTAATGCTGTCCGCGAATGCTCTTTGTTCGGTATAAATTTTGATATATTAAACACAACAATACAACACGATGCACACACTTTTTTAGTCTATCACTAATGCGCGTTTAAACTTGTTGATGACACAACAAAATGGCGCAGTGTCAAATCATAACAGCTTAAACTGCATTGGTACACCATCTGTTGTCTAAAATCCACATTTCATACTTGTACACCTAGTATATAGTTGAAACTGTAAGCATATGATCGTGACGAGTGTACCAACATAACAAAAAAAAATTTTTTGAATTTAGAGTGTACAGAGCGCGCGAAATTCAAAAAGGCACCTTACTTTTTGATCACACCTCGTAATTATTAACCCTTAACAAACGAGCGCATTTTTCTAGAACTATGATTAATAAAGAGTATGGCGGCATTCGTTCGCTAAGGGTTAAAATGTTGAAAAAATGTTTTTTACCAAATTAAAGAAGAAAGATTAGGCTTTAATTTGACATAAATTGAAAATTGTATGTGCCCTCGATTAACCCTTAATGAACGAGTGCATTTTTCCAGAACGATGAAATGTCGCGAGTATGGCGGCATTCGTTCACTAAGGGTTAAATTATATTTAGTTAATTGATAAATTATTGAATTCTTGATCTAATTTCAATCTCTTCCCCAATTCATATTTTTTCAAGACAAGCTGGGGACATTATCAACATTAAAAAATTGTAACCTGCATCTACAAGTTTATTTATTGTTATAAAAATTGATGCATAACTTATTTATCCTTGGAGCTCCAATCGATGTTTACCCATTAACGTCGGATCTGCACGTTTTGACATGCACACTTTTAACGCTATAGCGGAGTATGAAACCGTCGGAGAAAGATCATGCGACCCACTATTTCATGTAGATTTTTTCGCGATCTTTCGAAATCTGGGGTGCAGAAGTCGGTAAAATGCATTCTTCATTAAGATTTTATCGATTTAAAAAAAAAAAAACGAGAAATTCTAGGGCAATTTTTTTATAAAACCTGAATTTTGAGTGGGATTCCATTCAGCAATGGATCTAAAGCCTACGTAGATCGTGCATGAAATGTTTTCCTTTGAAAAACATACCGTGTTAAATATTGAAATTCAAAATGGCGGATCCAATATGGCGACCAAAAGTTATGAAAATATTTAAAATGTAATCAATTAGGGATCCTTTTTTTCTTTTGCGATACCTTTACCTTCTTACTAATAAATTTGAAGTGAATAAGGTATAAGAAAATACCTCCAAGTGAGTTAATGCAAAAAAGATGATAGAAAACAAAAAACCGGAAAAATGGTGGAATTTCGATGTTTTCTATAGGGTGATTCATTATGAGGTTTGGTTTTTAATCTCAAATAAAAGGCATAAAGTTGAATTCTATAATAAAAATTTTATTGTGAGTCGAAAGAACAATCTATGACATTTACTTTTTAAAGATTATCTCATTTAAATGTTGACCGTGACTACGCCGTAAATGGTTGATCCTGAGGGTCCAATTTTGCAAATCGCATTTTTCATTTTCTTTATACAATCGAGGTTGCGTTGGATGGCCAGTCCATAATATACAGTCAATGTGTCAATCATTTTTGCAGTGAGTTTACCTTTTCCAGAGAGACTTTTTCTTTTTATTTTTTTTCCTGTCTTAGTTTCATTATCGACCACAGTTGTTTTTACTAGTTCACGTAAACGGGTTCCCATTCTTTTCTGCACATGTCCTATGCACTCTTTCTTATTTATTGTGAAATCTTCACCATACGGTTTTGCATTTACCAGACCACTGTAGGTTTTTGAGTCGCCATCTCCTATATAATTTTTGAATATCACTCCAAAAGATTCTAAAGAACGTTTGAACATCTGTATGATGGCGCCTACTTCCATGTTGCCTGATGGACCAACATGATTTGCTTTACTGTTTCCGCTGTTGACGTGTTCTGTGTTCTATTCTTCGAATTCGGCGGTATCTAGCTTATTTTCCCAAGTGTTACATTGGTGGCAGTAAGAACTCTTGACAAACACATTAAAAACCTTTCCCTTATAGTAACCTATCAAAGAAGCGATACCAAATACAGAAGTGAATCCACGTTTATTCCATGTTCCGTCGCCTGATACTGTTAATTCGTTAGTATTTTGTACGTTATTCGCTTTGCATGTTTCCTCTTGCTCTTCTTTTACAGCAGCAACAAAAAATCTTTTCGCAACATTTTTTACAGCCGTATGTATCTTCTGTACATGCGTGTTATAGCTTGGTTTTGATAAGAAAGACTCCGCTAAATGCATCAAACCGCAGAACTTATCACATCCATTTAAGCCCAGGCCTAACACACGCATGACGAAAGCAAAACGATGATTCACTTCATAATACGATTGCCTTGCCCCTTCTTTCACTCTTTCACTAGACGAAACATGCCGAGGCTCTTTGCATTTTTCACATAAAATTTTGATTTTGAAGGCTAAACCTTCCGTTTTGCAGGTGCGAAAAGACATTTTCCCATCACAATCAACGCACTTCACTAATGAAGCGAGAGTTAAAAATACTAAAAGGAAGTCTATAATTCTGTAATATTTCTCTAAATCTTTCTTTAAACTTTCAACAGTACTCAGTTTTAATTTTTTTATGCGGTGCGCTGGACGCTACCACATCATCATTGCTGCGTTTTGGGAAAGTTTTTTCTCTCGGTCGACCTAAAATATCACCACTTTTCTGCCGATCTTGTCTTGTCACTTTTTTTGGCATTTTGCAAATAAATAAATAAATTTATCACGACACAACACAAATCGAGCGAAAATACACTACTAACGAACGAACAGAAACAAAAATCAACGGAAAGCTACGATAAAATTTTAGCGTCTCTTTACACAACCGCTCGGCAGAAAGTATGCCTGTAAACTGATTTATATACGATATACCGGAAATATGCAAACTATACAAAGTCAGTTTACATAAAAAGATGACGTTAGCCTGCGTCTAACGTATTTTTTCAAATAATTATATTATTTCGCCTTTTTCTCGCGGCACGCGCTAACTTGCAAAAAATTTCGTGCAAGCGGGCTCTCCCCCCACCACCGCGACACTTTACACGGGCTAGGCTCAGCAGAGTCGCGCGACAATCGCGAACCAATCGCGACTCACCACGTCGAGCCCCCACCATCCTGCCCCCGGCATGCATTGCTCTCCGCTGAGCTCGCGGAGGAGCGAACTGAGAGAATCAGTTCGAGTCGAGTCGACACAGTCGGTAGTCAGAACGAGTTAGCGGTGGACGACCGAACTCCTATAGTTGTCAGTCGTCACGACTTTTCGCCTCTCGAACGCTACGCGACCTGCCCTCGCCAAGGCGCGACTTCGAGTCGCTCAGGCAAAAGGGGCCTCGACCCAAGACGTCGCTCAGAGCGGATCCGCTCGTGCGCCTGCGTCTAAGTCGAGTGAGCTAACCTTTTATCCCGCTCACAGCGGACCAAGTCCGCTCGAGCAAAAGAAAGGCGACGACCGTCACCGTAGGTGAGCTCGAAACTGCGTCTGGCAACCTGAGAGCGAGAAGCCGAGCCGATTTCCGCGTACATTCCGCGTCGCGTTCCGCGTCCGCAAAAATCTAAATAACACCGCGACGGAGTTGCTCTACCGTTTGAGTTAAAGTACGCAGGCATTTCGTTAAATTATTTCACCCTCCGTCCGTCCTTTCCTTTCTTATTTCTTTTTCTTTTTTTTTTTTTATCCCCACCTCCCTTAACGCAGCCGGGTTCCCTCAGCGTTCACCTCTTGAACGCTTCCCTTACTAACTCGGCATGTGTTAAAGACTTATAAAAGTAGAAAGTATAAAGGTAAGGAAATTACAAAGGGACTTAAAGCAGTTCCAGGTAGGCGCGTCGCGCAGTTGCCAGGCAGGTGTACAAATCGAGCATGAGGGCTGGTCGCTTGAAACGCTGTATTTTCATAAGTTTTGCTCCGATTTACTTGGAATTTTGACACAATACTCTCGATATGTTGTGCATTCAGAAAAAAAAAAAAAAAAAAAATGCAAAATAAAAAATTTTAAAACCTTACCCTCCATTAAGGATATGGCATTTTGCACTGACAAATAATTTTTTTATTTAATAATTTATTTAAATAATTAAAATACAAATTTTATTATTGAATTTTATTAAAATTATAAAAAATTAAAATTAAAATTATTAAAAACCGAAAAAAATAACTATTTAACTCATCAACTCTTCCGAACAAAAATGGCTGACTCTTAACTTTTCAAGGACGGGTCTGGTTGATATACCGACCATCCATGAGATACAAAATATTTGAGATTGACTTTAGATAATATTATGCGCTAAATACAAAAAATAGTGTGACAATTCTGGAAATTTACTTGATCTTGAAAAGTGCTACTTTAAAGTCAAATTTTTTTTGCTGCTTTGGAATGAAAATCGGTATACCTATATGTTATATTCAGATATATTGAGCTCGAAAAAAAAAGTATTTTGTCTTGCAAAACTCATCTTGAAGGTTAATCTAAGGTTGAAAATTAAAATTATCGTTAGTTATTATCAGCGGGTTAACTTGTATCTAACAAATAACTTGAAACAAAAAAGCCATTTTAAAAAGAATATGTGTTTTTAATTCAAATAACTTTTTCTGTCAGTGTACAATACTACTATCATCAAAAAATAAGACCAATTTTTTTTTTTTAAATTCTTTATTTATTTATTTAAATCTATTTCGTTGCCTTCAAAGTACGAGGGCGGTTCAATAAGGACCCGTGTTAGAAATAAAGATACCATTTTTTCAAAAAATTTTTTTTATTTTTTAACATAGTCCCCTTTTAGAAAGATACACTCCTCCCAAAGTTCCTGCCATTTTTGTATCCCCTCCAAAAAATAGGATTTGTCGAACTCTTCAAAATACGCCTCTGTCTCGGCAATGACTTCCTCGTTTGAGCTAAATTTTTTTCCCGCGAGCCATTTCTTCATGTTAGGGAACAAGAAAAAGTCGCAGGGAGCCAGATCGGGTGAATACGAGGAGTGGGGCAGCAATTCATAACGCAATTCATGCAGTTTGGCGGCGACAACTTCGGATGAATGTGCTGGTGCGTTATCATGGTGAAACAGCACCGTCTTTTTTGCTGAATGCGGCCGTGTTTCCTTCAATTTTTTGTCGAAGCGGTCCAATAACTCACTGTAGTGATTGTGTAGTATTGTCCAGTGATCGTTCTTTCTTTTTCTAAAAAATACATGAGGAAGACGCTGTTCGCATCCCAAAAAATCGTCGCCATGACCTTTCCGGCCGATGGGACCATCTTCGCCTTCTTTGGAGCAGATTCACCGGGAAAAATCCATTGTTTTGATTGTTACTTAGTTTCTGGTGTGTAATGATGAATTCAGGTTTCATCAACGGTGACAACTCGACGCAATAACTCCTTCGGATCTCGCTTAAATTGCTCCAAACACTGCTTCGAAGTTAACAGCCGCATCTGCTTGTTGTCCACCGTGAGCAATCGCGGCACCCATCGGGCCGATAATTTTTTCATCGCCAACTTATCATGTAAAATATTAATTGCCGTTCCGGTCGACACACCTACGGCCTCTGCTACTTCGCGCACTTTCGTTCGTCGATCAGCGAGAATCATGTCGTAGACTTTTCGAATGATTTCCTCGGTAAACCCCGTCTGCCGGGCGTCTTGGTCGCTCCTCATCAAAAACGGATGTTCGCCCACGTTTAAATTCGTTGAACCAATATCTAACTGTGATCATAGATGGCGAAGTGTCCCCATAAATAGCATCCAACTTAGCTTCTATCTCCTCGCATTTTTTTCCATCCAAAAACAAAAAGCAAATTACCGAATGATACTGCTCTTTTTCCATTTTAGCGAAAACCACGAAACACGTGTTACTCGAATGGCTGCCAAATCCAAACTAACCGATCAATCAGTCTGAAATTTGTTTTACCGTCGTTTGATAGATGGCAGCACACGATGATAATCCCAACTTTCCTTAGGAACGCCCTCTGTCGTCAAACACGAGTACTTATTGAACCGCCCTTGTAGTCCCCGCCCAACACAATACGCTTATGCCAACGTTTTTTTCCAATCCTTGAAACAGTCAGAAAAGTCTTTTTCCGGAATTGTCTTCAATTAACGCAGCGATTCACGTTTAATTTCCTTAATCGAGTCAAAACGATGTCCCCGGAGTAGTCTTTTGAGTTTATCAAACACCCAGAAATCACATGCTAAATCAGGCGAATACGGTGGTTGTCGAACGATGTGAGTTGAATTTTTAGCCAAAAAGTCGCGAATAATCTATACGGTGTGAGACGGTGCATTATCGTGATGCAAAAATCATGAGTTGTTTTGCCACAATTCCGGCCTCTTTTTGCGAATAGCTTCACGCAAACAACACATAACACTTAAATAATATTCCTTGTTAACAGTTAGGCCCGGCGGAAAAAGTTCTGAATGCACAACACCACGATAATCAAAGAAAACTGTCAACATGACCTTGATTTTTGAACGAATTTGACGTGATCTTTTTGGTCTTGTTTCACCTTTGGCACGATTTTCGCTCGATTGATTGATTGTTTCTGGATCGTAGGCATAGATCCATGTCTCATCTCCCGTGATAATGCGTTCGATGACGTTCTGATAGTCAGAAACCATCTCTTCGCACACATTAGAACGACGCTCTTTTTAAAAAAAAACTAAGTGTTTTTGAAACCAATCGAGATTTGACGCGTTTGAACCCAAATGATCTTTCAAAATTGCTTGAACTGATCCAAATGAAATGCCAACAGTATCAACAAGGTCTCTAATTGTTAACTGACGATCTTTGAGCCCTAAGTTTTTGATTTCTTTAATATGTTTCTCATCAGTTGATGTCGATAGTCGTCCTGGACACTCTTTGTCTTCGACGCTGGCTCTGCTTTCTTTGAACTGTTTGTACCACTTGTAAACATTTCTTTCCGAAACAAAGTCCGAGACAAAGTTTGCTCACCGAAGGCCTTTTGCAATATTCTGAACGTTTCTGCACAAGAAATTTCATTCCGAAGACAAAATTGAATGCAACTTTTTGGCTCACTAAAATCTGACATTATAAAAATCGCCGAAATCACTTTTTAATGTTCACAAAAACGAGCGTCACTTGCAAAATAATAAATATACACTCTGACAAAAAAGTATCCGGAAATTTGAAATAAAACGCAAAAATATTAAACTTTTTCAATATTTATTGAATGTCCTTCAAAATATGCTCCATTTGAAGCGATACACATGTGCCAACGTTTTTTCCAATCATGGAAACATTTTTTATAGGCGCTTTCAGGGATGGTCTTCAGCTCCTTCTGCGAATTTTCTTTTATGGCGTCTATGAAGTCAAATCTGGTTCCCCGGAGCGGTAATTTCAGTCTGGAGAAAAGAAAAAAGTCACATGGAGCTAGATCAGGCGAATAAGGTGGCTGGTCGATGGTATTTATCGAGTGTTCGGTCTTAAAATCGTTAATAATCGTGGCTAGATGAGATGGTGCGTTATCGTCATGCAAAATCCACGAATTGTTTTGCCACAAATCCGGCCGTTTACGGCGAATATTTTCACGCAAACGTCTTAAAACAGTTAAATAGAAGTCCTTATTGACCATTTGACCTTGCGGAACGAATTCATGATGAACCACACCACGAATATCGAAGAAAACAATAAGCATCGTCTTGATTTTCGAACGACTTTTGCGAGGTTTTTTCAATTTCGGCTCATTTTTTCCCACCCATTTCGATGATTGTTGGCTCATTTGTGTGTCGTATTCATAGACCCATGTCTCGTCACCAGTTATGATCCGTCCCATGAACGTGGGATCAGAATTCGCACGATCCAGCATGTCTGCAGCTACCTGCATCCGGTACTGTTTTTGAAGAAAATTCAGCTCTAACGGAACAAGCCGAGCGGCGACGCGCTGCATGCCTAATTGGTTCACTAAAATCAAACGAGCGGTTTCACGAGAGATGTTGAGATCACGAGCTATCTCTCTAACACTGACATGACGATTTTCGAGCACAATTTCCTTAATTTTTTCGACGTTATCGTTAGTTGAAGAGGTCGACGGTCGTCCTGAACGAGGCAAATCTTCGACGATCTCCCGACCGTTTTTAAAGGCTTTGTACCATTCGTACACTTGGGTTTTCGATAAAACAGAGTCTCCATAAGCCTTTTCCAGCATTCGCAACGAGTCAGCACACGAAATTTCGTTCAAAACACAAAATTTGAGACAAACTCTTTGTTCAATATTTTTTTCCATTGTAGCATTCGCAGACTACCACTGAGGTCGACTGGTTTCAACAGCTGTCGTAAACAAACTAGTTGACAGACCGCACTCATGTTTGGCATAGTAATTACGGACAGTCCTACCAACATACAGAAACTCCAAATACTCAAAAATACTCAACGCGGGCAATTTAAATGAGAATTTCCGGATACTTTTTTGTCAGAGTGTATTGACATGAAATTTGACACAGATGTCTCTCACAGTGCTATCAACTTTAAAAAAAAATCGTCAAATCGATAAAACCGCGAAATTTAAATTGAAAATTGGTCTTACTTTTTGATCATAGTAGTATATTGTGTTAAAACAGCGACAAGTTTTAATTAAAATATAGGTCTTCTATAACACTAGTGTCGAAAGATAAAAGTGTACTTTATTAACTCTAACAGAAAATTTATAACTGCACATTAGAAGCGTGTACATTTATGTTCACTATAAAAAAAAAAATTCTAAAATGTCTTCGGAACATTGAGGTTAGCAGACAGAAAATTATTTAACATTAATGAAAATAACACAACCGACAGCACTAAATAATATGTTAAAAATTATATTTTGCTCTTGCAAAACAAGATGCTGTAAGGTGTGGTAATGCAGAAAAAGTGGCCTGCATTGTTGACGTAGGGAAACTGATTGTGCCACCACTTGAAGAGGAAGAAATCTTCAACACTCTAGACAAAAATAAAAATGAAATATTAATTCTGTTTCGAAAAAATTATTACACTATATTTTTAATCTAAATTTATATTTTTAATAAAAAATGTAAATTTAATTTAGTAAGCTAACATGTAAAAATGAAGGAAAAAACCGAAGGCATACAAAACCCTTGAAAATTATATTTTTGTATATAAATTATTAAAATGAGTTGAAGCGTGATCGATGTGTTGTCTAATATAATATGATAAAAGACAAATCTAAACTCACGTAAATGTAAAGGGTTTTATTTTCACAAGGAATAATTTTCGAAAATGCGAAAGATTGCGAGAAGCAAGTGACCATAGCCAGTAGACTCTACAACGTAGACTAGGCTTTCTTGCATTCGTCAATCAACTCATTACCTCAAAAAAAAAGATGGTAGGGATAAAAAATGGTAATGCTTTGTTTTAGCAAAAGCTCCCGAAAATATGTCCGAAAATATCGAAAGGATAGCATAGCCATAAACTCTTCCTAGTCTTTCTAGAGCCATATAGTTAATAATAGAATATTAATAAAAAATTAAAAGAAAAATTCTTTGCAAGGGAAAACTCCAAAACGAAAATATTATATAACGATTTCAAAGTTGTTGAGAAAGTTTCAATTGCCGAATATTTATTTTTGAATTTCTTTTTGAAGTAAAATGAATATGTGCCCAATACTGATTTTACCGTTCTTTATACGTTGTTTACTTTGAAAGAAAATACTTTTTATATATATTTATATTTTAAGATACAAAAATTCTCACTACCGTATAATTAAAATATTTACTTGTATTAAAACATTCTTGAATTTTATTAAATATATAAATTAGATATCATACAAAAATAATTTAATTTAATAAAATAAATAAAAAATTATTTAAAGCTCCTTATAAAATTTTTTTTAACAATTTCCTTATAATTAAAAACTTTAAATAATTATTAAATAAAACTTTAAAAAATTATAATAATCTATTATTTAAAATTTGATAAATACTGTGAAAAAATTAATTTCAAAAATTTTATTTATATTATTTAAACTATATATATATATATATATATATTTAATTGTGCACATGTTCCTGATTTTACATAATATACAATATAGAAATAAATAAGAAATAAAATCAAAATCAGAGTTGTTTCTCAGGATTAATAAATAAATCCTTTATTGATTAGATTATGTCCGAAGTCATTGTCAGGAAGTCAATTCAGTTAAAAATTATTAATTTTCTAAAGTATTGTGTTTGTTGTGTCAAAATACTATACATAAAAAAAATAAAAGAATTATATCGTGTACATTCTATCGCTCTTACATAAATTTTATAAAAGACTTGTACCTTCGATAAACGTATTGAATAAACATAATTATGTCCATAATTAATTAAACAAATTTTTAATTACTTCTAAACATTTACAATATCTTATTCTACTAATGTTCTTTTTTTACATAGATACAGTATAGTCTCTGAAGAAGAATGGAAAAAATTAATGAACTATTATACAGTAGATTATACGATAAAAATGTTTAAAGCAGAAGAATCTAATCAATATTATACACAACCAGGTAAAAATTAATTTTTTAAATAAGTATAAATGTATCTTTTTAATTTTTTATCGTTATATAATCTAAGATATGATAAAATGAAAAAAATTATGATTAAGAAGTAATATTTAGCGATATTTAGTATTTTTTTTTAATTGTAATTTTAAACATTATTTTGTGTACATTTTTTAACTTTTATTATTTTTTTTTCTCCTCATTCTATTAAGATTTTTCACTCCTTTAGTAAATAGTTTCACGAATAAGGTCAGAAGACATTAGCCTCGAACTTGCAAAAATTACATTTTTTTTACGTTACACTTATTGTTCGTTCTTGATTCCAACGATTTTAAGTATGCCTGATTATAATCAAGAATTATTTGAGAAATTAACCAATGAAAAGAAGGATCCCATTTAGAAGATTTTATGGGAAATTTTTGTATGATTTTCTTTATACTTTCCATTTTAATTTGTGTAAAATTAATTAAAAAAATATTTATTTTTAAAAAATCTATGTAACAATAAAATTAATTTAATTCATACGGAAGAAAACAATGCACTTGATGAAAATAACAGTAAGTTATTTATAAAAGGTATTTAATACTTAATAATACTGTAACAGTTTAAATCCTATCTCATTAAAATTTTAATTTATACTAATTCCACGTAGTGGCAGCATTTCACGCAGCTTACCGGCACTGCTTTTACACGAGTTTTCGAGGCTCCGCCAGTGTACGCGTTTATTAAATTAAATAATTAGATGTATTTTTGATCGAAATAAGACAAGAAGCATTTTTCTCGTAGGTATCATACTTTTTGAGATATTCGCAATTAAACATAAAAAAATAAGGCCAAAATCATTAATTTTTCACTCTCGAATCAACTCGATACAGATCCTGTCTAGACTATAGCAGATTGTTCTGAAAATTTGTGATTGTAACAACTTTGAAAAACTTGTTGGATAAAATGTTTGATTTCTATGAAATATTGTTTGATTGCAACAATCCTATTATAATTTTTCGACCAAGTAATCATGGATCCTCACATCAGTCAACGGCAAATCTGCCGAGAGTTAAATGTGTCGTATGGAAACACCAATAAAAACGCATACAATTTTACAGATGGGTTTCATTAAATATCAATAGGGATCCTCTTTTCTTCTTTAACTGTTATTGTTATTCAGTAAATAATCCATACTGGATCGAACAAATTGATCATCAGCATATTCCGAAAGTAAACGTTTGCTGTGGAAATGGTCAAATAATTGGACCTCACTTTCTTGATAGTAATGTAACATGAATGAGTTAACTAAACATGCTGGAAAATTCAATTGTGGTAATGTGGTTATTAGGTTGGCTGCCTATCGGTTGTGTGGTTATTGGGATGTCTGCTTATTTGTGGTGTTAAATTTCATTGTTATTGGAATGACTGATAAATTGTCGTTTTGAGTTGAATGTCTAATTACAGTACTGCATGCGTTAGAAAGAGAATAATGCAATTTGAAGAAAAATGTTTTCAACAAAACTTACGTATTTTCTCACGAAGAATACGGATCAGCAATAAAAAAATGTGATTTTCTATTCGAGAAAATAAAGTTAATCTCATCTTGATCTTAAAAATTGCTGTCAAGTTTAACTCATTAAGGGGTTACCCCCAGTTGTAGCTCAACAAAAAAGGCCTTTTTCATGAATTTTTTTAAAGAAAACTACAAAACTTTTTTAAACGATTATTATATCATCTTGAAGAATACATCTTGAAGAACTTTCAGTAATTTCTTTATTGCAAAATATTACATTTTTAAGTGGCAAATGGCCGCCAATGAAATAGTGTTTTTATTTATACGGTTTCCGGTGACCAACATTGCGGCGAAGTGGATCATTAGAAACAAAAAATGTGGATATATTTAGTTAAATATAAGTATAAACTAGTCTTTAATCGAAGGATTTAAGAAAATATTCATTTTTCACAAAATGGCGGACAGTCAAAGTTAATGGTTCGATTTTAACGAAAAAAATCGAACGATTAAAAACTACATTTTTATGTATTAAATAAGCCTGCAAAATTTCAAGAAGATCGGTTTATTAGTGTTCGAGTAATCTTGGTCACCGATTTCAGAAATGCCATTTCGAGAAAAACGCGTTTAAAGTTTTAATTGCCGGTTGTTTACACAACGGATTCTTCTCTTTCAACGCTCATATCTCAGTCAATTTTGTTCGGATCGACTTGAAATTTCCAGGTCATATTCTCAGATACTTATACTTCAAAAAATTGCAATTAACAAAAAATCGGTTTTTTCAAAGTCGCAAGTGGGGGTAAGCCGTTAAGCCCTGAATGGACGTTTTTCAATTACAACTTTCAACGATTGTAATTTCTGTAAAAAAGCCTTCTAAAAACTTTCTAAATAAACATATCTGACGTAGAATTAACTGAACTTTCACTTTTCTTTTTTTCATCTTGTTTTCTCATTTTGAAATCACTTTAGACTTCCTGTTTGGAGTAAATAAATCGCGTCCTCGAGGTTTGAACTTCAAGAAATGCAGACTAAAATTTTGAAAATATATGTAGAAAGATCCAAAATGGCGGCTCAAACACGAAAAAATTGTCGTAAACTTGATTGATTAATTGATCAAATGATACGGTAAAATTTTTTTAGAATTTTTTGAAGAATTTTTTAATTTTTTAAAATCCCAAAATTTTGAAACTACTAAAAAAACGTCAAAAGTCTTTTGTCGTTGCCTGGTTTTTACCACATGAAGATGAAGTATATCAAGAACCTTTTTTTGTTTTTTTTTGTTTTTTTGTCGTTTTGTTTTTTTTTTTTTTTTTTTTTGTTTGTTTGGTTTTTTTTCTTTTTATATTGTTTTTTGTTTGATTTTCTTTTTTTTTGTTTTTTCCTTTTCAAAAATGTATTTCATTTGCCTTTTGCATTCTTTATTTATTTTCACGTTTGGATATAAAATACTTTCTATTTTATGTAATGAATCGACACAAAACAGGAATGACAAAAGTAGGCATCGCAAATCTTACTGATTATTTGAGTCCTCTTGCCACAATTTTGAAAATCCTTAAAATTTTTTTCCTTTCTTCTAACTATTTCATGTAATTCATTTTTTTCTGTTGTGCTTTTGGTGATTTAAAATTCAGCAATGGCTAAAGCTATCTCTTTTGATCCAATTTTTTTGTCGCTATGTGATAAATTATGAATTACAACTGCATTGGTTATGAATGATTGAATTAAACGACTTAAAATCGATCAAGTCCATCTTTTGCCTTTTTTACATGGCATCAAATTACTGCAATGCCCATTATGTAGATCGACACAGCCCATATATTTATTATACAGTGCAAATGCTCTGGGAAAAGGTAAATCATCTTTACTTCTCGATTCTTTTTGTTTGATATTGACATTACGCCTGCCGCGCTTGAAAGTAGAGAGACTGGCTTTGAATCCAACACAGTAATGTAATTCAAACCCCTTTTTTCTTCATGTTTGACAGAGAATGTACCTCTTATTGCTTCTTTGTCCAATTCCTTATTAATATTCACTCTGTTTCTCCTTGCGGTACCAGTTGCTCTCAAGCCAAGTGATTGCAAATGAATACGTAAATCTGGATTACAAAAATTTATCAAAATATAAATGATGCTGCGTTAGTTTCTTTGAAACAACAGAATAAAGCAGCTTTTGAAGCATTTGCATAGCGACTCGCCTTTCTAAGACACATTTAGATAATTTTGCTTCTTTATTAGATGAATAAATATTCGAACCCTTGCCATAATAAATATCAAGGCATTTTTTTTGAAAATTTCAAGAATGTTTCGTACCCTCCAAGCTCTACCATTAAGATTTTTATCTTCAGGTTTCAAAAATGTTATTTTTGATTTGATCCTAAGAAATTTGTCACGACTCATCGCTATAGCAACTGGAGATCAAGCCAGCAATAACTTTTTAGACCAATAGCACAGCCACACAAATAAAAACACTTTCGGGTTCGGGAGTCAGACCATGTTTACTATATGTTTTTGGGGTCGCTGAATCTGAATTTGCGGTCAGAATAACCCCATCGGGCCAGGGTTTTCCATAACCTCAAAAAACTCCTTTATTGAGCCATATAACGATAAACCCTTCACACCAAACCCCTTAACTTTTTGAAACCATAACACAACAACCCCTTAATACCTCGAAATCATAACTCCATAATCATATAACCCCATCACATCATATAACCCTATCTTATAAGACCTTTTATGAAATGACTAAAATAAAAAACGAATGACTAGAATAAAAAACGAAAGACTGGAATTAAAAATGAATAACTAGAATAAAAAACGAATGACTAGAATAAAAAACGAAAGACTAGAATTAAAAATGAATAACTAGAATAAAAAACGAATGACTACAATGCATAAATATAAAATATATCAAAAATACTAATAAGTATCTAAATATCTGGGTAAAAAATGTAAAAATTGAATATAAAATATATCATTTTTTTTTGGTACTATAGCGGGTTCTTTTTTCATCAAGCGATCTATATAATGCTCTTCACTTTCGATCACTGTTTGGTGTATCTCGTGTCATAGTCCAACAGAAGTCTGCTATCATATTAACATCCCACCGTCCCTGATAACAAGTTTCCATAACTCTTATATCTTGGTGAAAGCGTTCTCCCTGCTCTTCACTAAAATGTCCAAGTTTCTCTGGGAATTTATCAAGATGTGCATCCAAAAAGGGTAATTTTTGATTCATCAAGCATCCTGATTTTCTAAAGTCTTCAACCATCTTGGCAACAATCTGTTGGTACTTTGGGCTCTTGTTATTACCTATAAAGTTGTGACACACATCTTTAAAACTCAACTAAGCTGCTTTCTCAAATTTATTCATTTTTTCAACACCATTTTTGTCTTTGAACATTTTACGAATCTGTGGTCCATCAAACACTGCTTCTTTCAACTTGGCCTCTGAAAGTTTAGAGAATTTAGAAGAGAAATATTTAAACGTTTCTTCTGTTTTGTCCAGAGCTTTCGCAAATTGTTTCATAAGACCAAGTTTTATATGCAAAGGAGGAATGAGAATCTTTGATGGATCCTCGAGAGATTCATTGATGATATTGTTTGAACCAGGGATAAAGGATGATCTCATAGGCCACTGTTTCGATTTACTGTAATGATTTTGTCTGTCTCTGCTATCCCACAAACACAAATAGCAAGGATATTTTGTGAAGCCCGACTGTTGTCCAAAAAGCAACGTTATTATTTTCAAATCACCACAAATCTGCAATAAGTGTTTTTGGTACTGAATCCTTTCTAAAAGTATTTCCATATTCTCGTACTTCTCGTTCATAACGGTTAAGTGAGCTATTGGTATCGGAAAATAAACCTTTGTATTATTCAGCAGAACAGCTTTAATACTTCGTTTTGAAGAGCTTATGAAAAGCCGTCAATCTGAAGCTTGGTAAGAATTTGGTTTAAACACATTAATTAAACCTTCAACATCGTTACAAAATACTAAAGATGATTTTTCATCTTGGACGAAATACTTTTGGAATTCAAAATCACGATTGCGATAAAATGAAACTTTTGCTTTAGGTTTCAAAAGATTCTTATTTTTTAAAAATGAAGCCTAAAACTTAGAACCCTTTTTTTGGTAAACCTAGATCTCGAACAAGATCGCTCAACTCCGTTTGCGACACTAATGAAGGGATTTTCGATTTCTTCTTATCTGGTGTGTACTCTGATTCGCCACTGCTGTTGTCTTCATTAGTGTCGCTTAAGGTTTCCAATTCTTCAAATTTCATAGTATTTTCACCACCATTAATATCAGAATCAGTTTGTTAGTACGGTACGGGAGCTGTAACCGATTTAACAGAATTATATACAATTTTACTCTTAGTTTTTATGGTAAAACCTTTAACGTTATTCATGCAAAAGTAGCATTCTTTCGAGGTACAAGGATATTTCCGAATTGTTGGAGTGGAGAATTTTATAGCTCTAGTTTTTTGCACCTTCCATTTTAACAACATCTTCTTACAACCATTGCAAATGACAGATGGAAGCCAACTGTTATCTTTATCGATTCGCAAATTGAAAGCTTTATACAAATTAAAAATAGACTCGTCAATTGGTCTTCGCAAATATGTAACTTCGAATTTTGAGCAAGTATAATAAAATTGATCATGATCTACATGTCAATCATGAGATTGCACGATCATTTCAGGTTGTTTTCTTGTAGCATTATGTTCCACATTAGCCAAGTCACCAACCAATGTGGAACTGCGGTCGCTTGATGATGACGCCTAGGGGCCCGCTTTCACACCATCACCAACCGCTGACAAAGAGGCTTCGAGATTCCTCAGCATCGTAAGACACTTGCGTGCGCCTGCCATGACGGTATCTAAATCTCAATCCAGGGATTCAGCCGGGTAACGGGCTCACTCCGTTGCCCGCCGTCACTGCAAGGAGGTGCCCTGGATACAGACGCACGCAATTTTATAAATCCCTTTTGTAGTGGTTTTATAGGGTTATTACGTTTCATTTCACTGATCAAACGTATCCTGAATGTCCGTAAAAATTTGCATTAATACAAATTGCCTGAGACAAACTGTTTTCGTTTGATTTGGGGGTAATGGGGTTATGGGGTTATGGTGTTATTGGGTTATATGAATATGGAGTATTGATTTCGAGGTATCATAGGGTTATTGTGTTATATGGTTTCAAGAGGTTAAGGGGTTTCATGTGAAGGGTTTATCGTTATATGGCTCAATAAAGGCATTTTTCGAGGTTATGGAACACCCTGGCCCGATGGGGTTATTCTCATCCCAGATTCGGATTCAACGACCCAAAAAACATATAGTAAACATGATCTAGCCCCCGAACCCAAAAATGTTTTTTTTTTGTGTGGCTGCGTAGTCCTTCTGAGATTTCCTTTAGTTGAAAATTGGTGTATTAGGTTGCTGCAGATGAAATGGCCGATTTAGTAATAAATTTTTAAACAGCTGTAACTTTTTATAAAGACAATTTATTTAATCAAAATAGGTACCAATAGTTGCAACACACTTTTCCCAACGAGATACAAGTACATTTATTCCAGTTTTGTCGAAGTCCGAGATTCTGGTTCGAAGAAACTCCTTGAAGGCATTTTTGACAAAAGCTTCATTATTCAATCTTTTTCCTGTCAAAAAGTGATTCAAATGTTTCAAGAAATGGTAATCTGTTGGTGAGAGGTCTAGTGAATATGGAGGGTGAGAAAGAGTCTCGTAGCACAACTCGTTTAATTTTTGGATCGTTGTTCTCGATACATAAGGTCGTGCGTTATCATGAAGCAGTATCACTCCATCCCTGTTGACAAGCCTAGGTCGTTGGACTATCAATTTCTGATGCATTTCATCCAGTTGAGCACAGTATTTCTTAGCATTGATGGTTTCGCCAGGTTGCAGGAATGAATAGTGGATAACTCCAGCTACAGACCACCAAACAGTTACCATTATTTTCGTTGGATGAAGGCTTGGTTTCGGCATGTGTCTTGGCGCTTCATCGGCATCTAGCTATTGGGCCGATCGGCGACGATTATCGTATAAAATCCATTTTTTATCGCAGGTCACAATTCGGTGCAAGAACGGTTCCTTTTTGTTACGGGAGAGAAGAGAACTTAAAATCTCCATTCGACATGTCATTTGTTGCTCGGTAAGATCATGCGAAACCTATTTGTCAAGCTTTGTCACTTTTCCAAGTTGTTGCAAGTGGCGGCAAACTGTCGAATTGGGAACGCCTAATTTCTCGGCAAGATCTCTTATGGTTTGGCGGGGGTCAGACTCCACTAATGCACGCAGCTCGTCGTTATCGATCGATGGTCCTGGGTGTTCACGTGGCTCATTTCCAAGGTCTATATCTCCGGATCAAAATTTTTCGAACCACCGCCGAGTGGTTCCTTCGATAACTGTATCAGGCCCAAATGCGCTGTTGATATTCCTCGTTGCTTCCGTTGCGTTGTGCTCTAATTTAAATTCGTATAGTAAAAGTAGCCGTTTTTGATTCACTTCCATGTTCACTTTCTCTTTTTGTTTTTACGATCACTATGAAGTGCAAAACAGAAATAACTCCATAAACCAAGATAGCAGTATTTATACTTCAATATGTCATATCATTTGCGCCGCCTTGTGCCAACATAATACACTAAAATTGCAGCCAACTTTATGTCATTGCTAAATCGGCCATTTTATCTGCAGCAACCTAATAATAATTAACCCCAAGAAAATATTCGAATCATCTATAACGTCAAATTATAACCATTCCTACGAGTACTGTCAATCATATAATGCTTCAAATAAGTAAAAAAAAAATTCGAACAACTGTATATATGAAGAATCGCGAATGAATTTTTTTGTTTTTTAAGATAACAAATTTTCATTTTGAGGATAATTTTTATATTTTTTTTCGCCAATGGCTCATACATAAATATAATTAGGCTCTAATTTTAACTGATTTTTTTTATAGTTACTTAGAACATGTAAATAATTGATTTTTAAAATTTTAATCTCTGAATTTTGATAATCATCTGATTTAGAATCAGAAACAGATTCATAAGGGTCATCATCCTGAGGAATAACTAAAGCATTAAAGTATTCATCTTCATGCTCTTCAATTTCTATATTTTGCACATGATTAGATCGTTTTCGACGTTTGTTCAACAAATTCGACATTTTCTTTATTACTTACAAAGAGAAATTTTATCGATTGTATCATTAGAGAGTTTAACCTTTGATTTGATGAAACCAATGTTTTTGCTTACAATGGATAGATATAATTCATCAATAATATTTTTTTAAGCAAAAAGTATTCTAGTCAAACTATTGACGTGTAAAATTTTGCTATTTATAAAAAAGTACAATAACAAGTCGCGAAAATATTTAATTTTTGAAGTTTTTTTAGATATCTAGTCATAGATCATTACATTAATTTTGTTTGAGAACACAAGTGAACGAGAAAAAATAAAATAATATTGTAAGTTTGAAAGAAAATGTATGTACTAATAAAGGATAAAATCCATTTTCAAAGTGAATTTGATTATGAACAAATTACTTAAGAATGATGGACTAAAAAAGAAAATCTTAGAATAATTATTGAAAAAATCAGGAATTTTTTATTTGAAAACAATGGATTTTCGAAAAAAATGTTACCAAACAAAAAATTTTCTTATAATTGATCAAATAATACGGTACAATTTTTTCAGAATTTTTCGAAGACTTTCAATTTTTTTAAATTTGGGGATTTTGAAAAATTAAAAAAATCTTCAAAAAATTTTGAAAAAATTTAGCCGTATTATTTGATCAATTATAAGAACTTCTCGTTCAGTAATATTTATTTCCAAAGTCCATCATTGTCAAATAAAAAATACTTGAAGCTTACGACAATTTTTTCGTGTTTAAACCGCCATTTTAAATCTTTCTACATATATTTTCAAAATTTTAGTCTGCATTTCTTGAAGTTCAAACCTCGAGGACGCGATTTATTTACTCCAAACAGGAATCCTAAAGTGATTTCAAAATGAGAAAACAAGGTGAAAGAAAGAAAAGTGAAAATTCAGTTAATTCTACGTCAGATATGTTTATTTAGAAAGTTTTTAGAAGGCTTTTTTATAGAAATTACAATCGTTGAAAGTTGTAATTGAAAAACGTCCATTCAGGGCTTAATGAGTTTAACTTGACAGCAATTTTCAAGATCAAGATGAGATTAACTTTATGTTCTCGAATAGAAAATCACATTTTTTTATTGCTGATTCGTATTCTTCGTGAGAAAATACGTAAGTTTTGTTGAAAACATTTTTCTTTAAATTGCGTTATTCTCTTTCTAACGGATGCAGTACCGTAATTAGACATTCAACTCAAAACGACAATTTATCAGTCATTCCAATAACAATGAAATTTAACACCACAAATAAGCAGACATCCCAATAACCACACAACCGATAGGCAGCCAACCTAATAACCACATTACCACAATTGAATTTTCCAGCATGTTTAGTTAACTCATTCATGTTACATTACTATCAAGAAAGTGAGGTCCAATTATTTGACCATTTAGTATATCCACAGCAAACGTTTACTTTCGGAACATGCTGATGATCAATTTGTTCGATTCAGTATGGATTATTTACTAAATAACAATAACAGTTAAAGAAGAAAAGAGGATCCCTATTGATCTTTAATGAAACCCATCTGTAAAATTGTATGCGTTTTTATTGATGTTTCCATACGACACATTTAACTCTCGGCAGATTTGCCGTTGACTGATGTGAGGATCCATGATTACTTGGTCGAAAAATTATAATAGGATTGTTGCAATCAAACAATATTTCATAGAAATCAAACATTTTATTCAACAAGTTTTTCAAAGTTGTTACAATCACAAATTTTCAGAACAATCTGCTATAGTCTAGACAGGATCTGTATCGAGTTGGTTCGAGAGTGAAAAATTAATGATTTTGGCCTTATTTTTTTATGTTTAATTGCGAATATACCAAAAATATGATACCTACGAGAATAATGCATAGAAAATAATTTGTCTTCGACGAAATTTCCTTATGAAATATGTGATTGCGATAATGAAAAAAAAATAATTTCTGTAGTGCCAGAATGAAAATTCATAAAAAAAAAACGTAAAAGTGATGTTTTGGAAAATCGAATAGATAATTATGAAAATGTAACAATAAAAATGTTAAGGAAAAACCATCATAACAGCGTAAAGAAAATTTAGATATCTTGTTTTTAAATAATCATTTTGTAATCTAACTTTACCAAGAAAATTCGCAAATTTTGAAAAACTTGTCAGGTGTTTGTGATTGAAATTATTATCATTCAATCCTTTTATCGTGAAAACCAAAAAAATAAGAGGAGAATATAATTTTTGAAACAAGAACCATCAAAAAATGAAAATTAATTTTTTTACAATTTTTGTAAACAATAATTGTTTTAATAGTTTTCATGAATTTTCAATCGATAAATTTTTGTTTGTTGATAACAGTTGTACCGAATTAAAGCTAAGGGAGTTTTAAAAATAAATTTATATAAGTGAATAATAAGACTTTTTAGATTCCTTTAAAATTATTACATTGTTACTGCAAATTGTTAAAATTTGTTGTTGCAATTATTATATTTAAAGTCTTTGACCAATAGTACCCCAGTTTACAAAAAAACATCAAATCTGGGTTGTCAGAAACCGACAGAATGAAAAACACCTTTAATAAATTTTTGTAAAAGTGCGTTCTTAAAAAAAAAGAATTATGAACTTCTGAAATCGTAAATATTACTTCTATCAGGTTGTTCAATAAGTTTTGCGGTTCGATAAGAGAGAGTGTTGCTACTAGCCTAAATTTTTTTTATGTTGGTTCACTCATCATATGAACGCATGTAAAGTTTCATTTGAATCTGTCGATTCATTCTTTGTTTACACGTCATTTAGTATCGACGTGTCACAGTATTTTTTTACAATGGAAAAAATCAAGTATCGTGCAGTGATTGAATTTTTATTTTTGGAAGGTTTAAAAACAAAGGAAATTTATGAACAAATGTTAAAAGTGTATAAGGACTCTTCACCTTCAATTAGTACAGTAGAAAGATGGGTTGCTGTATTTGAACGTGGTCGTACAAACCTTGAAGACGATCCACGTTAAGGACGTCCAAAAACATCAACAACACCAGAAATCGTAGAAAAAATACAGCATATCGTATTGGAAAATCGTCGAGTGACTAAAAGAGATTTAGTAGAAGCCCTAGGCATCTCATTGGGCAGTTTAAGCAATATTTTGACTAAAGTTTTGGGTTTTAGAAAGCTGTGTGCACAATGGGTGCCGCATTCGCTTACAATGAAACAAAAACACAATCGAATGCGACTTTCTCAGCAATATTTAGAGCGTTTTTGAAAGAATAAGTGGATTTTGTGCGTCGATTCATCACCATGGATGAGACTTGGGTCTATCACCATGATCCTGAATCAAAACAAGAGGCTAAAGAGTGGTGTGAACCTGGTTCTTTGGCTCCGAAACAAGTTCGTGTCCAGAAATCGACCAAAAAGGTGTTAGCATCAGTTTCTTGGGATGCGAAAGGAATTTTGTTTGTCGATTACCTGCAAACTGGTAAAACAATAAATTCTGAATATTATTGTAACCTTTTAGACCAGCTGAAGGAAAAAATTCGTCAAAAAAGACCCGGTTTGCAGAAGAAAAAAATCCTTTTTTATCAGGACAATGCACCGTGTCACAAGAGCATTTTGACAATGGCTAAAATCCATGAATTAAAGTTCGAATTGTTGGACAATCCACCTTATTTACCAGATTTGGCCCCTAGTGACTTCCATCTGTTTCCAGATCTAAAAAAATTCATGTGTGGTAAGCGTTTTTCATCAAATGATGAGGTCATAACAGATGTGGAAGCGTATTTTGCAGCCCTTCCAGATTCTCACTTCAGGGATGGAATTCATAAATTAGAATCTCGTTGGAACAAGTGTATGTTCAAGTGATGTTCAAGGAGACTATACTGAATAATAAAGTGTATTTCGAACTATAAAATTGTTTTTCCATCATCGAACCGCAAAACTTATTGAACAGCCTGATATAAGAATTTTGACTATCGGTCACAGAATCTTAGTCGATTTTTACATGAAGTACATACGGCGTGGGAGGGATTTTGATGTCTATCAAGTTAGCCCTGCCATTTTGTCTTTAAAAAAAAAAAAAGTTGTGCTGAATTGTGCTTATCTTGTGCTATAGTGTGCCGTAAATAAAAAAAATTAATTGTAAAAATTTTAATTTTTATGGCCAAAATTAGATTTTCGAAAATAGTTAGCCCCACCATTTATTTTTTTTTTTTTTTTTTTTTTTAAAGTTGTGCTGGATTATGCCTAACTTTTGCTATAGTGTGCTGCAAAAAAAAAATTAATAATTTTTAAAAAGTTAGCCCCGCCATTTTGTTTTTAAAAAAAAAAAAAAGTTGTGCTGGATTATGCTCTACTTGTGCTATAGTGTGCCGTAAAAAAAAATTTATTAATTATCATTTTTAAGGCAAAAAATCATCGTTTTCGAAAGGAAAGTTAACTTCTTATTAATTTTGATTTTTATAATTTTCTCACATAAAATCGTGACAACTCCCTCCGTCAAAAATTAAGAGTTTCCAGACCTGTATAAATGACCGTGATCAATATAAATCCGTTGTAAGGTTATAGAATCCAAATTCAAATCTGCATTTGCCAAAATTTCAAGAATTCAGGATACAGAAATTACAGCCGTATTTTACTTAAAATTCAGAATATAAAATGTTCTTGAAGATTTTTTTTTTAATAATGTTTTTTTTTACATTAATAAATCATGAATTTGGTGTTTTCTAAAATTTATAATTTTTTTATTGAAAATGATGACATTCTGTAAAAAATCGTTCGAGCTTCTTTTTTAATTTTACGTAAAATACAACTGCATTTTTTGCAACCTTTAATTCTAGAATTTTCGTCTACTGACTACCGGTTCGCCGTATTACGTCAACCATTTTAAATTTCATAAATCTAACTACGAACTCGTAATCAGCGAATTGGAACCCCCTGTTAGACTAAGATTCGGCTGCTTATATGTACAGATATCTGCTTTTTTAAATGAAACTCTATTTGAATAAATGATAAATGATAGTGTATAATACATTAATATTGGATTGCCTAGGAAAATGTTATCACAATTAATATGCATAGTACAAATAATAACCATTGATTAAAACATTGTAATTAATTTTACAGATGATTAGATTTACAAAATTGGCAAATCCAAAATGGCGGCGAGAAAATTGCAAAAAGCAATTTTCATGCTTGAACTGGTAGTATGTGCGGTCACTAATTATGAATTCGATGTTTATTCTTCAATTCACGATGGCGAATCCAAGATGGTGGCAAAAAAATTAAAAAAAATTAATTTGAAGCCTGAAACTTAAATATCCTATTAATTTAAAAATTTTTTTTGGATATTTTAAAAATGTCTGTTAGCCGTTAATAAATATCTCCATTGTCCAATTCTTACCGCGTGGAGATTGACATTTCTAAAGAATCTTTCTACGTTTCTTTTTTTTTTTTTTGTATTTTACAAAAAAAATTATTTTATATTTTTCATTTATTTTTTTTTTTTAATGAATTATTTTATGAGTTGTCAAGTCATAATGAGTTCTTGTGAAGTAGTTTTCACCAATAAGTAGTGATACACCTTTTGTTACTACTTTTTTTTCATGGTATACTAAATTTTTTATCACAGTGGGATTTGATATGGAAGACTGAATGAGTCCGATGATAATCCATGTCGACTTTTTGCTTATTGTAGAAGATCTCAAATTACTGCAATGTGAATCATGGAGATCTACACCACTCATGAATTCATTGTAAAATCCAATCGCTCTAGGAAATAATAAATCTACACGAGATTTATGTTTTTAGAATATCGTTTTACCATTATAAAGGGTTGAATGCCTGCTACGGTTGAGAAAACCGAAACAGGTTTAGAATTTATCGCAATAATATAATTTAAGCCATTATTTTTGTCATATTTTGAAATAAAACTCTCACAGTTTTTTTATCTATTTTATTCTTAACACTAATTCAGTTAGATCTTAAAGTACCTATAGAACGTAAACCTCTATTTTTAAATATACTAATAAATCTGAGATGGTAAAATAATTATCAAAAGTAAGATTATATGGTATTACTAGATTATCTAAGAGTGGTAGCTGGAAGCAGGTTTTAAATCTTTTAAAAGGCTACTCGAGTGCCTAAAGCACATTTACTGAGTTTTGAATCGATATTTGAACAATAAATATTAGTTCCTTTTCCGCAGTAAATGTCACAGTCAAGGAGAAATCATTCAGTAATACAGAGAGCCCATATTTTAATTTCTAATGGATCAGGTTTACTTTTCATGTACTATTTCAGAATCGTTCTACTGTAAAACTTCATCATCATCTCATCAGATTTTTTCGACTAAACATTGAAGTAACTATTATTCTTATAAAGATGTCAAGTTCTGTAACCATTAATTCATATCCATATTCACACGTAGCTTCTACAATGTATTCTTACAGGTCTTTCGAAAAAAATAACTTGAACAATTCAGTATAATCATAATTTCATAGTGTCTTTTGAATATTTTTAGGCAGTAATAAAAATTCTTCTCAAACGTCTCATCTCAAAAACCTTCTCAATAGTTTCATTAATAATATACTCGTACTCTCCAGTTATCTATTCATACGCATAGTTCGGATCTACTTATTTTCTAATATTATTATAGGTTTCGAAAAGTTTTTGATAAGGAATACCAAGAAGTTTATTCAATAAACAATCAGAAAAGTCTTTTTCCTCTTCTTCAATATCTTCAAAAATACTATACTACTAAGGGTGTGGCAGGTAAGTATTTTTATTAACGATTTTTAACTTAGGATTGTTATTTTTTCAAAGTACGTGCATGCGTTATTGTTACATATCGCGAAATTGTCTTCCAGTTGTTCCTGCGCCCGTTAACATCCGTGTTCTTCTTTTTTTACATTACAGCTTCATATCTCGGGCTCATGGACGAGTAAAAGATCGTAAATATAGGATTGTAAAGGGTTCAAAGAAAGTGCTTTGTTCTGATGAATTTAAATTTGATTCCAAAAGAATAATTTTTGTGAAAAGAAAAAAAAATTAAAAAATTCTCAAGTAATTTTATTGTGTCTAATATTAAACACGGTGGAGGTTCGGTGATTGTGGGGATATTATGAAATGTCAAAAGTTGGTAAGGTCACTCAATAAAAATTGAAGGAACTATGGAAAAAATAAGATTATAAAAATATTTTGCAAAAAGATGTTCCATGTAGCGTTTACTTAAATTTAAGAAAATTCATACATTTCAATACGACAATGATCCAAAAAACTCATAAAAACTTTGCGAAGAATATTTAACAAATTTAGAAAAATAAGAAGTTAGAATTAATAAACTGGCTGGCACAGTCACGTGATCTTAATCCTATTAAGTTACTGTAGAAAAAGCTAGATAGAGCAGTGAAAATTTGTCTTAAATCTAAGTCTGAACTTGGGATTCAAAATTTTGCAATCGGAGTGGAAAAATGTAAAAGCTATAACCTAAAATAAACTTATTCTTAGAATGCTACGCTTATGCAAAAATGACAAAGAAAGAGTGGTCAGAGAAAAATTAGTGTAAGATTTTGGTTCTTTTTTTAAAAAAAGATGTTTGTGTGATTATTAAATTAAAAAATTATTGATATTATTCAAAACTTGTGATACATAATAATTAAAGTAACTCTGTGTATAAGTTATTGGGGGTATAAATAAGTTTTCGCCGTTTTTTGTGAAAATAAATCCTTTATTTAAAAAAAATAATAAAAGGACAAATCAATGACAGTTATTGCCCATCGCTGGAAATTACTTTTTCCCATCTTTCTGGCAGCATTTGCATGTCACGTCGAAAAAACGACACTTCTTTTGTAGCTATCCACAAATCGATCCATTTTCTCGTTTCTTCATACGAAGTTAAGTGCTGCTCAGCTAGGCCGTTAGTCATCAATCGAAATAAATAGTAATCAGAAGGCGTGATGTCTGGAGAGTACGGCGAGTCGGGTAGGACTTCCCATTTCAGCGTTTTCAGGTATGTTTTGACCGGTGACGCAACCTGCGGCTGAGCGTTATCATGCAGTAAAATCACCATATCGTGTCTGCTCATATAGCGGCCGTTTTTCTTTAAATGCTTGGCTCAAATGCATCAATTGTCGTTAATAGAGATCTTTTGTAATGGTTTGGTTGGGTTGGAGCAGCTCATAATACACTACCCCCAGTTGATCTCACCAAATGTACAGCACGAGCTTGGATCCGTGGATATTCCGCTTTGGCGTTGATGCTACTGCTTCGCCTGGCTTGACCCACGATTTTTTACGCTTGGTATTACTGTAGTATATTCACTTTTCATCACTAGTCACAATACGATGTAAGAAACCTTTTTTGTCGTTGAAGCAGCTGTTCACACGTAACAAGACGCCGTTCGACGTCTCACGGCTTCAGTTTGTACGGCATCCAAGATCCTTCCTTTTGTATCATTCCTAATGCTGTCAGACGTTACGAAACTGTTGTTCAATCAACTCCTAATGATTTTGCAACATCGGATTGCGTCTGATATGGATCTGCCGCAAGTAATGTTTTCAATTCTTTGTCTTGAAACTTTTTTGGTGCACCACAGCGTTCTCTATCTCGAACATCAAAATTACCATTTTTAAATCGGTTAAACCAATCTCTGAATGTTCTTTCCGACAGAGCATGATGACAGAATTCTGTATGCTTCAGCTGCAGTTTCTTCTGAATAAAATAGTGCAGTAAAATTTCCCGCAAAAACGGTTTATTTGGCACGAAATTTGACATGTTTTACGCTACAAAAAGAAAATGTTCTTTATAGGTTAATAGAAAGACACGCACTGATTTTAAACGTAGGTCATCGAACTTCAATATAGACGCATCATCATCTTGAATTACACACGCAAAATTTTCGTACCGCCATCTGACGGTGAAACGGCAAGAACTTATTCACACTCCCAATAATTTTTATGATTTGTTTATAATAATTTGAAAAATTCTTATAAATAAGGAACTTCATTGACGTTATTTTCTATTTTTGTCATAATTTATTATAACTCAAAACAGTTTCAAACTAAATTTAAAAAAGAGATAAATTGAAATTTTTTTTATTGGGAGTACAAATTAATTCGGTCCGTTATTTTGCGGACAAAAATGCATTTATTTCAAAATAAAAAGAATTAAAAGATTAATCAAAGTATCGTCAATCGCTAATTACTACTATTAGCCACCTTTCAGGCAATTTTCGAATTCTATCTCGAAAAAATGTCTCGTCTTTTGAAGTGATCCAAGTTAGGAGCCAATTTTCGGTTTCTGCGAAAGAAGTGAACCGATGACCTGCCAGATCGTGATGCATCCCTAGAAACAACCAGTAAATAGAAAGAGCAATGTCCGGAGGATACGGCGGGTGCGGAAAAATATCCCACTTGAGTGTTTCCAAATATTTTTTCACGACTTTTGCGACATGAGGCCGAGCGTTGTCATGCAGAAAAATAACTTTTTCATGCCTTTCCTTGTATTCCTACCGTTTTTCTCGTAATGCATGGCTCAAACAAATTAATTGCAGCCTATACCATTTGGCCGTTATGGTATCGCCAGGCTGTAGCAGCTCATACACAGTGTGTCCCATATAAAACGGAACTTTTTCAAAACATCGATTTATATTGGCACCACCTATTGGTGGATGTTAGCAATGAGAAGGTCCATTCTTAACTGACATCCTGTCAAAATTGTATGACATTTGGTTCAATGGAAACCAAAATATCGCGCTCAAAGTGACAGTGTGTTTGTGGCATCGGTCGAAAAATGAACTTCGAACAAAGAGCAAATATTAAGTTATGTTTTAAACTCGGTAAATCCTTTACTGAGACGCATAATTTGCTGAAACAAGTTTATGGCGATAATTGTCTATCCCGTACCAGAGTGTATGAGTGGTATAAGCGGTTTCAGGAAGGTCGTGAAGACATTCAGGACGACGAACATCCAGGTCCTTCTAATACCGTGGTTACTCAAAGTAACATTGGAAAAGTGCGTGAATTTATAAAAAATGAGCCAAAATCTTCATTGCGATACATGGAAATGGAATTAAATATGTCTAAAAATTCAATTCATCGCATTTTGACCGATCATTTGAATCTACGGGAGGTGTGTGCACGCTTTGTTCCACACAAATTGACCGACTACGAAAAATTGCTCCGAATTCAACATTGTAAGGATTTGATTAAAGAGTCAAAAAAGGACCCAAACTTGAAATATTCAATTGTGACTGGTGACTTGTGAGATGGTATGTTCGGCACTAATCGAGCAACAACGCGTTTCATACCCAAACAATCGTTTAAAATGGTACGAACTGATTCGTGAGACATTCACAGTATGTCGGAAAAGTTCCCGAACTTATTCTGTAGCGCTTGTACGAGTGGCGCCACCTCTTGGACGACACCGGTACTATGTTGCTACATCCCTCTGGAGTGTCTGAGAATTTTTTCACCAGTATCCGTTCATTAGTTGCCGAGATAGACGTGCTTGAGTGAACGTGTGTTTAGTACCCCGGTGCAAGCTCTACGATGGATGAGAAATTTGAACATCGTAGCGCAATTAAATTCTGCTATAAACTTAAAAAAACTTTTGCGGCAACGAAAAAAATGATCGATTCGGCTAACGGTGAAGGTGTAGTGTCGCGTACAACTGTTTACACGTGGTTCAGTCGGTTCAAGAAGGGTAGAGAGTCGTTAGAAGATGACGAGAGAAGCGGCCGGCCGTCAACAGCTGTTACCGACGAAAACGAGGCTCGCGTGCGCGCGCTACTGAAGCAGGATTGCCACATGTCTCTCAGAATGTTGGCAGACGAACTGAACGTAAGCAAGGATAGCGTCGCGTTGATTTTGAAAGAAAAAATGAACCGCAGGAAGTTCTGCTCTCGATTTGTTCCGCACTTTCTCACACCAGAGCAGAAAGAAACTCGCATCCAATGTTGTCAAGATTTTATCGAGACTTGCGACACCACTCCGGGCTTTCTAACCTCAATTGTGACTGGAGACGAGACTTGGTGCTTTCAATACGATCCTTCCACGAAGCGCCAGTCATCCGCTTGGCTCAGTCCGGGCCGTGCGAGGCCTCAAAAAGTGCGCCAACAAAAATCACGGGTAAAGACGATGCTCATCGCTTATTTCGACTCCAAAGGCCTGATACACAAAGAATTTGTGCCCCCAAACACCACCGTGAATGCTGCGTATTACGTAGAGGTGTTAAAACGTCTGAAGCGCCGGATTAATTGCATCAGGCCCGAGTACAAGGAACCGGGATCGTGGAGTTTGCTGGATGACAATGCGCCTGCTCATTCTTCGAACATTGTGAAGCGTTATCTCGCCGAAAATCAGATCCCACGCATCAATCACGCCCCATACTCGCCAGATCTGGCTCCAGCCGACTTTTTCCTATTTCCCAAGCTAAAAATGGCCTTGAAAGGACGATTTTTTGAAGATGTACCGAGCATTCAAGCGGCTTGCACCTAGCGTCTCACAGCGATAACTATAGAGGAGTACCAGAGAGCCTTCGAATCACTCATGGAGCGCTCAAATGAGTGTATATCTAGGGAAGGGGACTATGTTGAAAGTTAACTGGAATAAATTTCTTTAGATGTAATTTTCGATTTTTTATTTCAAAATTTCGGGAACTTTTCCGACATACTGTGTAATTTCAGCGGCAATCTCTCTCAGATTTAAACGTCGATTTTCAGCTACTATTTCCTTCACTTTAGCGATGTTTAGTTCACTTGACGACGTTAATGGCTGACCAGAGCGAGGTGAATCTTCCACCACATCTCGACCGCTTTTAAATGCATTATACCACTCATACGCACAAGTTTTTGATAAAGTCGATTCACCGTAAGCCTTGTGTAACATTTTCAGCGTTTCGGTGTAAGAAATTCCATTTGCAATGCAAATTTTAAGACAGATTCTTCGTTAGATATTTTTATCCATTTCAAAACACAGTTGAAATGAACTGATAAAATAGCGCACTGTAAACAAACTAAATGACGAATGACGATCAAATTTCGCCGGAGTATAAAGGAGAGTTGTACCAACTTAGCGACATAAAGGATTTTGACAATCCCTATATGCGGGTTTTTTAAATGATCGATTCCTGGTACTTTCTTGACAGAATGTATTATCAGATCGATTTGATAATATCAAGTCGCAAGTCGATTTGCAAGTCATATTTTGCAAGCGTCTTATAATATTAAAAATCTCATTATTGAGCTTCGCGAATGGTAATCTCGTAAAAGTATTCCGCAGCTCGATGAACCTTCTATCTCTAGCAATCAATCGAGCGTAATGCATAGAAATAAGACCATAGTCTTTAAGCTAGCGCCGACTACTGCGCGTAATACTGCCATTCAACATTCGAAACATCTTAAATTAATTAACCTATCTGATATTTTCGGTTAATATAAAAAATCATATTTATTTTTAAAATTACTTTGGCCCAAGTCGGTGCACACTCCTTGGCGGGCTGCATTAGCATCTAGTGCACGCTTCAATTATACGTGTCATATACCTGTCATTAGAAATTAACATATTTATGCAAGCGAGACGTGTAACTCTCCCCTTATTTTAATAAATTCAATAGATGATTTAATTGATTTAAAACCAAAATCGATCTGAGGCAATGAAAGTCAAATGGATGAAAATAGCAACAATAGTTACATTAATAATAGCATTTCTCTTACTCATATAGATATAAACAGATTAATCACACATTTTTCTTTTGTGGAAACATATTACTTGGATCATTCACCTCATTTTCTCGCTTTAACAGAAACCTTTCTTACTCATGATATCGACTCTCATTTGGTCCATATTAATTCATATAACTTCATACATCACTTCGTACAACCGAATTGGTAAAAAAGAGAGGGTGTATATATTCATGAATCATTTTATTTTAAAATACTTTGACAATATACCAGAGTCTTACTTCGTCCTTGAGGAAGGCAAGAAATTGCCTCTCGCAACAGGGCAGAAAAAATGTTTTTGTGTGCCTAAAAGAGGGAGCAAAATAAATCTTTCTGCCCCTAGGGAGAGAAAGTCATATATTTATAGTGTGTGTGCATGCGTACGTGCGTACATGCGTGCCGTCGCTACGCTCGGGCCCGAAGCTCGCACTCGCCTCGAACGCCGTATTTTCCTCCCCTGGTGCATAAAGTATTAGGTGCGCAACTAAGTTCCCACCTTTTGTCAAGAGATGGATCCAGCAGCAAGTGCTTGTCGATTTTGACATCCAAAACTTCATAAAGCAAGCTTAGACTTATAGTAAACAAATCGCTTTGACACATTAATGATTTTGTTTTAGCGTCATATACTTTCGGTTGTGTAAAAATGTTTTATTTTGTGCCAAATAATCGTCATTTGCAGGAAATGTTGCTTTTCTTCTTTCATTCAAAGAAAATGGCGGGCGTAGCACATCGGGAGCTCCAAAACGTTTATGGAGATGCTGCTCTAAGTGTAACAACGAGCCATGATTGGTTCCGTCGCTTTAAAGACGGTGATTCCGATATTGACGACTGTCCGCATGAAGGAAGGTCAAAAACTTTCGGAGACGCTGAATTGGAGGCATTGCTTGATAAGGATCCATGCTAAATAGAAAATAAGCTTGCTTCAGTATTAGGAGTTATTTGCCAAGCGATTGCATACGTTGGGAATGATTCAATTGCAGGGAACTTGGGTTCCTTATGATTTAAAGCCAAGGGACGATGAGCGTCGTTTTCTCGCCTGTGAACAACTGCTCCAGCGGCAAAAAAGGAGGATTTTCTTCATCGCATCGTGAGATGATGAAAAATAGATTCATTACAACAACTCAAAGAAAAGAAACTCATGTGAATGCCTGATCATGCTTCTACGACATCGGCTCGGTCCAATATTTATGCTGCGAAGGTTATGCTGTGTATTGGTAATAATGTGTATTATGCTGTGTATGGGGTCAGGTCGATGTTATTTATTATGAGCTGTTGAAACCAACGAAATCATCACTGGGCAACGGTATCGAATTCAATTGATGCAATTAAGCCAAGCACAAACGGCTACAATACGAGTAGAGGCACGAGAAAGTGTTTCTCCTGCATGACAATGCTCGGCCTCACATTACCGGACACGTTAAAACCTACTTGGAAATGCTCAAATGGGAAGTCTTACCCCGCCCGCCATATTCCCCAGATATTACGCCGTGCGATTATCACTTGTCTCTTTCGATGACACATATTCTGGTTGATCAGCAATTCCACTTATATAAAGATATCAAAAATTTGCTTAATTGGTGGATAGCTTCAAAAGACAAACACTTTTATCGCATTGGTATTCGAGCTCTGCCAGAAGGATGGAAAGAAGTTGGAGCTAGCGATGGGCAATACTTTGAATGATTCATCTGTAACCATTTTTTTACAATAAAGTTGTATTTTCATCAAGAAAAACAGCGAGAACTTAGTTGCGCACCTAATATTATTCCATAAAAATGTGTATATGTATTACAAAAATATAAATGTATTAAAAGAAAATATACGTTATATAATTGGTATAAAAGGGCTTTAATTGAAAACAATTTGAAGTAAGCAAAAAATAAATTTTATTATTCATATTTTATGTATTAAATCCCCCGATATGGCGGTCGTACATCTCATCGAAGTTGTCGTAGTTGTTCCACAGCTTAGCGAACAAAATATTAAAAAATGCTTAAAGTATATAATATTGCAAAATGAAGACCCCAAGGTTATTTGGAAAAATTAGAAGTAAAATATTTAACTAATCTGAAAAATTATAAGTATTTTACTAAATATTTTATACTTTTTAATTCAAAAGAAGACTAATCTATGGTTAAAACTAATCTTTGGTTAAAAATTATTAAAATGACGTGGTCTTGTGATTCTAATGTTTCTAGTACTCCACTAAAGTGGATATTTGTATATACTGACCAAAGGATAACTCGAAATATTGAATATTTTTGGAATTATCGCATATAGTTTAGGGCGCGGTGACAGCATGCGGTGAGGTAGCGAGTCGGGCGCTCGGACTGTTAGAGGCGGAACGACTTTTGCTTCACAATGCTTTCTTATTTACCTTTTGTATGGCCAGGCAGATGTTTCGAGGAATTATTAGAAACGACAGGCTACTCTTTTTCATATGAACGACATTATATACAGGATGAGCCATTTTAAGTGACCCACCCAAATTTCTCCGTAAGTAAGCCAAATACAGAAAAATGTTTCAGACAAAAGTTGTATAGTTTCGAAAGGGACATAAGATAGTACCATTGGTTTGACCTTGAAGAGTAATTTGAAGGCTACATAAAGGTTACCTTAAATTTCTTAAATAGAACCTACTATTTTTTGTTACATATTCTTGTAGGTTATCTCAAGAGCTTTCCAAAACACTATAATAAAATATTTTTTCATTGGTTAAGTTGATCCTTAGGTATCATTCGAAAATCAAATCAACTTTTCACCCAAATATCTGTAGTTATGCATGTTATGCATCAGAAATACGAATCACCCTACTTTTAACGCTATCCAGGAACAACGACGTGGACGTAGTAGAATTCTGTTCCCTTTGGGATGCTTGTTTAACGTGAGTCATCTTGCCTCTCACTATTATAACAATTATAATTATTAACCACGAAGCAAATGTTCGAAGTTGCCTCCATTGGCTTCAAGGCATAAATTTAATTGCCTCTGGAAACGTTGTACTGTTCTTAGCAAAGTTTCTCTTGGAATCGCTGTGCAAGCTCGACGAATCCCGTTCATCTCCCGTATGGCCAACATGTGTCACGCGCTTTTTGGACGAACGCGCGCGATCAAATAAAGAGCCAAAACGCACCGCGCGTGAGGGGTCGACTAGCTCTACCGCCGGATACCGGAAGGGGGCTCGCGTTAACACTAGAAGCGCCGCGTAGCGGCTAACAATTGCACTAGCACCGCATATGTTATGAACAATTGTTAGTCAGAGAGAATTCTCGAGCGGCTCCGTTCGGATTGATCTCCGCCGATCACAGGCTAGGAGAGTCCGTATGTAAACATTTGTATGTAAACAAGCGTTTTTTGTAAAATTCGATACATCATATTCACATCATATTCAAATGCATATTGAATTTTGCCAATGGGCTTTAAGAATGATAGCAAATGATCCTAATTTTTTTAGATTTGTACTTTTTTCTGATGAGGCTAAAGTTTGTAGTGATGAACAACTTAATAGGCACAATTCTTATTATTGGTCAAATCAAAATCTCCAGTGGCACATACCTGTAGACCATCAAAACCGATGGAGCCTTATAGTATGGTGTGGCATAGTCAATAGTTATTTCATTGGTCCCTATTCTTTTAAGAGAAATGTTGATAGAGATAGCTATTTGGAGTTGCTAAGAGATCGGTTGCCAGAATTGTTAGAAGATGTTGTTTTAGCTACAAGACAAAAAATGTGGCTCCAGCAATATGGTGCAGCACCACATTTTGCACGAATAGTACGTGACTTGTTAAATTATAACTACATTGAGAGGTGGATCGGACGAGGAGGTCCAGTTAACTGGCCTCCTTGCTCACCAGATCTCACATCTCCAGATTTTTATTTATGGGGCTACTTAAAAAATGTTGTTTTTGCAGAACGGCCAACAACTAAAGCAAACATGAAAGACCGTATTCGTCGAGCTTGCGCAGCGATTCCAAGAGAAATTTTACCAAGAACAGTACAACATTTCCAGAGGCGATTACATTCATGCCTTGAAGCCAATGGAGGTAACTTAGAACATTTGCTTCGTGATCAATAATTATAATTATTATAATAGTGAGAGGCAAGGGGACTCACGGTTAACAAGCACCCCAAACGTGAGAGGCAAGGGGACTCACGGTAAACAAGCATCCCAAATGTGAGAGGCAAGGGGACTTACGGTAAACAAGCACCCTAAAGGAAATAGACCTTACTACGTCTACGTCGTTGTTTCTGGGTGATGCTAAAAGTAAGATAAACGCATTTAAACAAACAGTACGGCAAGGTATTGCTTTGAAGCCTCATAATTCGAAAATTACTCAATGAAAAAATATTTTATTATAGTGTTTTGGAAAGCTCTCAAAATAATCTACAAGAATATGTAACAATAAATAGTAGGTTCTATTTTAAAAATTTAAAGTAACCTTCATGTGACTTTCAAATTACTCTTCAAGGTCAAACCAATGGTACTATCTTATGTCCCCCTCGAAACTATACAACTTTTGTCTGAAACATTTTTCTGTATCTGGTTTATCAACGGAGAAATTTGGGTGGGTCACTTAAAATGGCTCACCCTATATATATATATATATATATATATATATATACATTTTTTTTTTTTGACCTCGTCCTCTTCTTCTACCGCTGTGAACGCCATCTTCTATCCTTTCTATCGCCGTTAATTAGAGCTTCTTCACCCAAACCGCTGTTATCTTTCCTCTTCCAATGTCGCAGATATTGTAAGTGATTACGGCTGGTTTTCAAAGATCCACCTTATGATGGCGGCTCTGATGGACATTGATAAGTCCGCTATCTCGTGCATAAGGCAAAGAGTTTCCGTTAATAGAGCCATAGCCCATTTTAAGGCGGTGGAGGTCGCTGTTGAGGTCGTAGTGATCGCCTGCTCCGCGATATGCTGGATGGTGGCCTCTTTCATGGTGGTAGGTAGTGGTGGCGCGCCTCCTGGCGCTTTTCTCCTTCTGCTTCCTTTTCTTCATCTCCCTTCGGGGTCGGCGTTTCTTAGGTCGCCTCCTTTCCCTCTGGTTGGGGTCGGTATAGCCTGCATGCGATTGCTCCTTACGCGGTAGCTGCGACAATCTCTTTTTCGTCCGACAAAGTCCCTCTGGTCTCCTTTGTCGTTTTTCCTACTTCCCTTGTTGTTGGAACTCGCGGTCTGAAATGCACGATGTCCATGTCCCGGTCCCAGCGACGCTCTTTCTCTCGCCAGGCCTCCGCCCCCATTTCACCAATACATACGATCTAGGGGATATCGGTTCAGGTGCCGGGACCTGGTTGGCTGCCGCGATAGTATCGGGGGTGGAGCGAACTTCGGATATGGCTAGTGTGCGTGCACTGGCCCGCGTGACACTCGTATGTGCTTTTTGAAACGTTTCTTCCTAGCATCAACAGCAACAAAAAATTAGAACACATTTATTTCATGTAAGCCATTCTATTTCATTGGGAGATGCAGTGGGATAATGTTTTAATTAGAAAACGTGTGCTATTAAATTTTATTTATTCGACTCGGTTTGTAATAAGTACACGCACGGAAATAGTACTTTTATGTAACGTCGGTGCATGACCTCCGTTTTTTTTGTTTTGTCAGCCGAAAAGTTCTGTCTTTTCTAACATAAACCCTCCACAACCTACTCGACTTACGTTTACTGTCTTTCGTAACATAAATAATCCCCTCTACAACCTACTCGACTTACGTTTACTGTCTTTCCTGACATAATAATCCCCTCCACAACTTACGCGACGCACTCTCCACTGACATAGACCGTTGTGAAAACTAACCTAAACTGAAACTGAGAGTTGAATAGCCGTTTTCGTTAAACTCAATTTAACTACGATGCAATTTTTTTACAAACAATCACACACAAGTAATCAAAATCATGCATACTACAGCTGAAAATAATGTTCTTCTTTCTAAGTTGGTCAATACGAATTTCATTGATGTTCGACATACAAATTTTTGCAAAGTAATTCTTACTTAAATAAACATCTATAGCGTAATTTGGGACATCACGCAATAACCTGGAATGTCACGAATTCCTCTTGCAAAACCCTCATAATAATTATTTTTATAAATTATTAATTAATAGGATTTTAATCAATAGGCCAATGTTCAGCTGTTACATGCATCTATTTTAAAAATATTCCTCTAGTTAAATTTTAATTTATACAGCGACAATTCACCTATTTTATTTATTATTATGTCACTATTTTATAGTGAATATTTATTATTATTATATTATTTTATATATCTTTAATAACTGTCTGCGACATGCGTTTTTATAAAAATAGTGGAGTTTGTGATTAAAATTAATTCTTCGATTAACTCCCTACAGAACAATTATTTTTATATTATTACTGGTAATTCCAATATTGAGTTACAATTACATTAGCGTGTCGTGAACCTATTAAATAACTCTTTGAAAATAAAGTAAACCAAATAAGTACTTCTCCAACAGTCCATTAATTAAAAACTATAACTTCTAAAGAATGATTATTTAAACTATCATTCTACAATTATTTCTTCTTTTGTAATACTAAAACACTCGTCGTCCATAATAGCAATCTTTTTTTTTTTATTTAAATACTCATTCTTTATCTACAAATCATTATGTAAATTAATCACTTAAAATGCGACGAAAAATTTCGTTCTTTTTGTAATATGCGTTAAATTTTAAATGGCACACGATCATACAATTTAAATTAACATAATTTTATTGTAAGTAGTAAATAATAAACCTATGTAAAAATTCTGCAAGAATGGATCATCTCTCTCTCTAATTCTCACTCTCCCTCTCTCTAACCGAGAAGCCCACCAGGAAGAGGGGGCCTGAAAAACTTGGCCTCTGAGTAGCTTCTCCAACGCATTTAAATACGGCACAAAATGATCACGAAGCAGTAGATCTCAGGCAGCACTCAAGGACCCACGTACTACGCAAAGTACTACAGGAGAAACATTACTACGGACCCTCGTACTACACAAACATTACTACGGAAACATCACTACGAACCATCCACTACGAACAGACCTCAGGAAAAAACCACACGAAGAAGAAGACGACGAGAAGTCAGCCGCAGTAAAAGAGAGAGAGCCAGAGAAAGAGAGAGAAGATCTTCCTTATTCTTTTCACCTCACATTCAATAAAAAGTAAGTTTTCTAAGATTTTGTATTTTTTCTTTCATACTTCCAAAGAGATAGTGTTAGCCAGAATCGGTTAAATATCTCTATCCCCAAACACTTAGTAGGTCATTTCCAGGACAGCATATAGGCCAACATCGGCCTATACGATTGTCCATTCCCGAATTTCATCTTTATCCCTAAAAATTCTTACGACTTTAACTCCTCCGCCATCCCGAGCCCATAAGTTTTAGTACTTAGGCTCATAAAGGCAAAAAGCAGTTCGCGTTTATCTGAAACGCGGTTAAAACGTCAACCCGACGTTATATCTAAAATCTTAACGGGCCAGGTATACTTTGGAGCTAATTTCGCAGAAAAATGTTGCATGGCATTCGATAATACGTACACTTTTCTTATCGTTAAATCGCATACATTAAACCTCTTGTCGCATCATCATTTATTATACTATCGTTCATTCTTTTTTCTTGCTTTACCGATGAATTTGGCCACTAGATCTCTTAAAGTGTCTAACTTCTTTACTCTGTCAATCCATACTTCCGGGTCGACCTGGATCACAGGCTTGATTTCTTCCACCTCTCGTCACAGGCTCATGATCAGGCATAGATGACGTACGTAATTGAGATACACTGGTGGAACCTTTATAGCAGCTTATACGACGGTATTTACGGCGTGTCTGAATTCATGCAAATGTAAATCCCAATTCCGATCCCAAGTCAAAAACGTTCTGCACAGAAGTCGATATCATCGTCTTCAGTATCCTATTCCTTCTTTATACCGGCTTCACGTGTAGGTGACACGGTGGTGTTGTCACGTGTTTTACCCCGTACTCCCGCAGTGTTGAAGTTACGTGTTCATTATCAAATTCCTTACTGTTATCTGTTAAGAAATATTCTGGAGTTTCCCACCGGAACAAGATTAGTTCTTCAAAAGCTCAAGTTACTGCTTTTCAGATCAGCGGATCGCTGATCTCAAAGGTTCAAACTCTATGCAGTGTATGAAAAATTTTTGGAAGACGAGGGTGTACCAATTCTGGTTCTTGTTCGAGGAAAACTCCATCATATCCGCTGCTGTGACCAACCATAGTCGCTCGACAATTCTGAAACCCATTAACGTTTGTGGACCCGTTGGCGCTGTTTTATACGTTTGACACTGCAAGCTTTCGCGTACGAAGGTGTACGTCGTCTCATATGACTGGCCAATAGTAGACCCTCGCCACACGGTCGTAAGTCTTCTCAATGCCTAAATGTCCTAACGAAGGAGTACATCGCTGAGTACCCTGTAACTTTGCTCCAAGGGTACCGTTAGCCGCTATACCCTCAAGTGTCGCTATAGAGTCCATTAATGGATCGTTATGGTATTTATAAACACTAATACAAAAAATTAACGAGATACCAATTTTTTATGCAAAAACATGACTGAATTCAAACTTCTATAATTTTGTAACAAATAGACGTAAACAAATAGACAAAAAAGAAATTTAAAGCTTGAAGTTTCTACTTTTTAACAGTGCATTTTGAATTTAAAAAATATTTAATTTTTTAAAAAATTTTTAGCTAGAAGTAAAGTTTTAGAATTTTGAAATTTCTTTCTCGTGTTTCAGCAGCTGTGTGGATAGAGATAATATTTTTTCGTAAACAGAGCTACCTCAACTTGAAAAATCAATGCTTTAGCTTTAATTTCCTTATTTTATACACTCCTCTACGACTGTTTCGAACTGAGAAATTCCACTTCGAAAAGAAAAAGTCACTATTGACTTTGTTGCTGCATATCTCTTCAATGAAACATTATATTTAAGCAAACCGTGTGCGCGTTGATCGGCACACACACACGCATACGCGCGCACACACTCGCATACGCACGTGCACACGCGCGCACGCACCTACACACACAACATGCACGCACATGCGCACGCACGCACATACACACACAGGGTAGTCTCGGGTAAACCTGCGGAAACTGACTCCTAACATAAGCTGGCTTCTAGCTATCGCTGATGTCTACCGACTTAAACCCATCCCAGAGCAAGACTAGTCTTATAGCTATAAATCCCAACCTGAAAATAAAAGAGGGGTGTAAGAATGGAAGTTGGGCCCTCCTCGATTTGAGGGTCACTCGTGCTAGGATCGAAGCGAAAGGGTAAAGGGTTAAGGGGTTACCCCCAGTTGTAGCTCAACAAAAAAGGCCTTTTTCATGAATTTTTTTAAAGAAAACTACAAAACTTTTTTAAACGATTATTATATCATCTTGAAGAATACATCTTGAAGAACTTTCAGTAATTTCTTTATTGCAAAATATTACATTTTTAAGTGGCAAATGGCCGCCAATGAAATAGTGTTTTTATTTATACGGTTTCCGGTGACCAACATTGCGGCGAAGTGGATCATTTGAAACAAAAAATGTGGATAGATTTAGTTAAATATAAGTATAAACTAGTCTTTAATCGAAGGATTTAAGAAAATATTCATTTTTCACAAAATGGCGGACAGTCAAAGTTAATGGTTCGATTTTAACGAAAAAAATCGAACGATTAAAAACTACATTTTTATGTATTAAATAAGCCTGCAAAATTTCAAGAAGATCGGTTTATTAGTGTTCGAGTAATCTTGGTCACCGATTTCAGAAATGCCATTTCGAGAAAAACGCGTTTAAAGTTTTAATTGCCGGTTGTTTACACAACGGATTCTTCTCTTTCAACGCTCATATCTCAGTCAATTTTGTTCGGATCGACTTGAAATTTCCAGGTCATATTCTCAGATACTTATACTTCAAAAAATTGCAATTAACAAAAAATCGATTTTTTCAAAGTCGCAAGTGGGGGTAAGCCGTTAAGCCCTGAATGGACGTTTTTCAATTACAACTTTCAACGATTGTAATTTCTGTAAAAAAGCCTTCTAAAAACTTTCTAAATAAACATATCTGACGTAGAATTAACTGAACTTTCACTTTTCTTTTTTTCATCTTGTTTTCTCATTTTGAAATCACTTTAGACTTCCTGTTTGGAGTAAATAAATCGCGTCCTCGAGGTTTGAACTTCAAGAAATGCAGACTAAAATTTTGAAAATATATGTAGAAAGATCCAAAATGGCGGCTCAAACACGAAAAAATTGTCGTAAACTTGATTGATTAATTGATCAAATGATACGGTAAAATTTTTTTAGAATTTTTTGAAGAATTTTTTAATTTTTTAAAATCCCAAAATTTTGAAACTACTAAAAAAACGTCAAAAGTCTTTTGTCGTTGCCTGGTTTTTACCACATGAAGATGAAGTATATCAAGAACCTTTTTTTGTTTTTTTTTGTTTTTTTGTCGTTTTGTTTTTTTTTTTTTTTTTTTTTGTTTGTTTGGTTTTTTTTCTTTTTATATTGTTTTTTGTTTGATTTTCTTTTTTTTTGTTTTTTCCTTTTCAAAAATGTATTTCATTTGCCTTTTGCATTCTTTATTTATTTTCACGTTTGGATATAAAATACTTTCTATTTTATGTAATGAATCGACACAAAACAGGAATGACAAAAGTAGGCATCGCAAATCTTACTGATTATTTGAGTCCTCTTGCCACAATTTTGAAAATCCTTAAAATTTTTTTCCTTTCTTCTAACTATTTCATGTAATTCATTTTTTTCTGTTGTGCTTTTGGTGATTTAAAATTCAGCAATGGCTAAAGCTATCTCTTTTGATCCAATTTTTTTGTCGCTATGTGATAAATTATGAATTACAACTGCATTGGTTATGAATGATTGAATTAAACGACTTAAAATCGATCAAGTCCATCTTTTGCCTTTTTTACATGGCATCAAATTACTGCAATGCCCATTATGTAGATCGACACAGCCCATATATTTATTATACAGTGCAAATGCTCTGGGAAAAGGTAAATCATCTTTACTTCTCGATTCTTTTCGTTTGATATTGACATTACGCCTGCCGCGCTTGAAAGTAGAGAGACTGGCTTTGAATCCAACACAGTAATGTAATTCAAACCCCTTTTTTCTTCATGTTTGACAGAGAATGTACCTCTTATTGCTTCTTTGTCCAATTCCTTATTAATATTCACTCTGTTTCTCCTTGCGGTACCAGTTGCTCTCAAGCCAAGTGATTGCAAATGAATACGTAAATCTGGATTACAAAAATTTATCAAAATATAAATTATGCTGCGTTAGTTTCTTTGAAACAACAGAATAAAGCAGCTTTTGAAGCATTTGCATAGCGACTCGCCTTTCTAAGACACATTTAGATAATTTTGCTTCTTTATTAGATGAATAAATATTCGAACCCTTGCCATAATAAATATCAAGGCATTTTTTTTGAAAATTTCAAGAATGTTTCGTACCCTTCAAGCTCTACCATTAAGATTTTTATCTTCAGGTTTCAAAAATGTTATTTTTGATTTGATCCTAAGAAATTTGTCACGACTCATCGCTATAGCAACTGGAGATCAAGCCAGCAATAACTTTTTAAACCAATAGCACAGCCACACAAATAAAAACACATATCATCTTAAAGAACTTCAAGTAATTTTTTTATTGCAAAATATTACATTGTTAAGTGGCAAATGGCCGCCAATGAAATAGTGTTTTTATTTATACGGTTTGCGGTGACCAACATTCCGGCGAAGTGGATCATCTGAAACAAAAAATGTGGATAGGTTGAGTTAAATATAAGTATAAAATAATCTTTAATCAAAGGATTTAAGAAAATATTCATTTTTCACAAAATGGCGGACAGTCAAAGTTAATGGTTCGATTTTAACGAAAAATCGAACGATTAAAGACTACATTTTTATGTATTAAATAAGTCTGCAAAATTTCAAGAAGATCGGTTCATTAGTGTTCGAGTAATCTTGGTCACCGACTTCAGAAATGCCATTTCGAGAAAAACGCGTTTAAAGTTTTAATTTCAGTTTACACGAAGAAAATAATTTATTTTGTAAACTTACATAGAGTCATCTATTCCGGGTCCGGGGAAGAAAATTCGTTTCTACAAATTCCACTCTCTTATATAAACGTTGTAAATGCCAGGTATACGACCATTGTCATCGAACAATCGACTGAAACCGTCGAGAGGGTCGAGCGTGCCAGGTGTCAGACTAGCCGGTTGTTTACACAACGGATTCTTCTCTTTCAACGCTCATATCTCAGTCAATTTTGTTCGGATCGACTTGAAATTTCCAGGTCATATTCTCAGATACTTATACTTCAAAAAAATGGAATTAACAAAAAATCGATTTTTTCAAAGTCGCAAGTGGGGGTAACCCCTTAAGGCCGCTGGTGACAGGATCTCCTGACTCGCTCAGAAATCTTAGGGGCAAGGTTAGCGAAGGCCTGGATGCTGGGGTTGAGGTGGAACTGTACCAGGGCCTAGAGGTTGGCTGCGTAGGTAAAAGAATTTTGAGGGATGAGTGCAGAAGCCGCTTGTTGTAGGTACCTTGGATAGATTACAGGCGATAGGAGAGGGTGGAGCCCTAGATGGGGATGCCATAGGAGATGATTCTCCTGATTATGGCGTTGAAGGTGCGAATTTTGATTTTGTGAGAAACTTTGGGATTGTGAAAGAAGGGTTTGAGAGAAAGCAGCTTGAGCTTTGTGCTTAATTGCTTTGATACAAGGGATCCAGGTGAGTCTGCGATCCAAGGTGATGCCCAGATATTTTGCGGTAGGCTCCGTGGGATGCGGTGCGAGTTTACTTTGAGGTTGGAAGGAGTACGTCGTCTGTGAGAGGAGAAGATGACGGTAGATTTCGATTCGTTAATGGCGAGTCTCCAGCCTTGATACCAATCGAGTGAAGTAGGAAGGAATTTATTGATTTTGGAAGAGCTGGCACCGATGGCTTTGTTGAAATCTAAAATAGCAGTGTCGTCGGTGTAGAGGACGGTGAAGATGGGGTCTTTTGTGAGTAAGTCATGGGAAAAGATGATGAATAATAGAGAGGAGAGCTTGGAGCCTTGAGAAACTCCGGCTGAGATGGGTTCAGGGTTTGAGAGGGAAGTGCCGATGCGAACGCGAATAGTTCTATCAGCGGGAAAAGATTTAACAATGCCTATGAAGTAGTCTAGAAATTAAAGGTTTCTTTAGGAGCTAACTGTTGATCGATTTTTTCATGAAGATCGATAAGATGAGGGGAGTTCGGTAGAGAGAAGCACTGCTGTTGGAGCGATAAGGTGAAGATGTGAGCCTTGTCTTCGTCAAGAGAGTAGGATTTGTCTTCATGTTTGATGATAACTTGACATTGACGCTTTTGGGATGCGATTCGGTTTCTTCGATAAATTGATTGAAGGAAGCGTTGCGGATGTCGGTGAGCCAAGCGTGAAGGTCGCGTTGGAAGAAGTTAAGCAAGGGTCGTACGGATGGGTCTCTCCTGCGTTGCTATTGACGTCGAATCTTGTTTTTTTCGCGTATGAGAGATTCGACGTCAGAAAAGAGATTTGTAAGCTCATAAACGTATATTTTGGTAAACCACTACAAGAAATTGGTTATAAAAGGTATTCTATGCAACGCATGTAAACATGCGTAATAAATTTTAATAGCTTTTACTGCATCATTTTGTAAATGCTTTATACCGTTATCACAATGTGTGCTTGTACTAATTTTCTAATTAACGTAATAACAAAGCTACTACTTTTTCTAAATTTCCAGCAAAAATTAGATACGGGAAAAGTGGTTGTTGCAATGTTAATAATCACAACTCGTGATTTCCCTTTTTTTTATGTACTTCAGCTACATTTTAAAATACATATTATTTAATTTATTGAAACATTATTCAACATAATTTTATAATTATTATTAAATTTCATTACTTCAATGTGAAGTATAAAACACTTAGATATTTGATGAGTTTCCAAATTAATAGATGATATTGTAGTTGAACTGGTCTTAATTTTTATATAATAGTTTTAGTACTTCGAATGCAATAAGATATTAGAAATATAGCTATGACACTGTTGCAAGTACCTAAAATATAATTCATTATAAAAAAATATTTACTGTCTGTCAAAGAAGTACCGGGAATTTTAAATTAAAACAACATTTTTACGTTTAATAATCAAAATTTATTGGGTCGCCTTCAAAATAGGCTCTATTTGCTCCGATACATCTATGCCAACGGCACTTCCAATCATCGAAACATTTTTTATAGGCGCTTTCCGGGATGGCCTTCAGTTTGTGCGCCAAATTTTGTTTTATGGCTTCAATCGACTGAAAACGGGTGCCACGAAGCGGCAATTTAAGTTTTGAGAACAGGAAGAAGTCACGGGGAGCCAAATCCGGCGAATACGGAGGTTGTTCAAGCGTGTTCGTTGAGTTTTTGGCGAGAAAGTCGGTCACAATCGTAGCTTGGTGAGACAGCGCGTTATCGTCGTGCAAAATCCACGAGTTGTTTGCCCACAAATTTGGCCGCTTCTTACGGATACGCTTACGCAAACGTTTCACAACGCCTAGGTAATACTCTTCGTTTACCGTCTGACCCTCTGGAACGAATTCGTAGTGGACCACGTTACGGATATCGAAGAAAACAATGAGCATCACCTTCACTTTTGAGCGGCTTTGGCGTGGTTTTTTCGGTTTTGGCTCGTCTTTTCCCACCCGTTCCGATGCTTGCGTCGACGTTTCGTCACCAGTTATGATGCATTCCATGAATGCGGGATCGGAATTGACGCGACCCAGCATGTCCGAAGCGACCTGTTTGCGATAGCGTTATTGAAGAAAATTAAGCTCTTTTGGAACGAGTCTTGCGGCCACCTTTCTCATGCCCAAAATATCAATTAAAATCGTACGTGTAGACTCGTGGGATATCTCAAGTTCATGTGCTATCTCTCTCAAGCTGGTATGACGGTTTTCAAGCACCATTTCCTTAATTTTATCGACGTTATCTGCGGTCGAAGCCGTCGATGGGCGTCCGGAACGAGGCAAGTCTTCGACGACTTCACGACCCTCCTTGAAGGCTTTGTACCACTCGTATGCACGGATTTTCGATAGTGCTTTATCACTAAAAGCCTTTTGCAACATTTTCATTGCATCGGCACACGAAATTTCATTCGCAACCCAAAATTTTAGACAAATTTTTTGTTCAACGTTATCACCCATTGTAAAAAATCGGCACGCACTATTGACATCGACTGACTTAACCAGTTACTATAAACACACTCGTTGACAGATTCCGCTCAAACTTGGCATAGTCATTAAGGACAGTTGTACCAACCTAAAAAAAAAATTTTACCTGCCTAAATTGCCCCGCCAGATTTCAATCGACAATTCCCGGTACTTTGTTGACAGAATGTATATATAACATTTTAGAGGTTATATTTTTCAAAGATTTTAACGAACCTATATATATATATATATATATATATATATATTTAAAAATTAAAAATGTTATACTTTTACTTAAAAGTGTTTATTGTTGGCATTATTCAAGTATATAATAAATAAACATGAAATAATTGTGCTTGAAACGAAAACAATCAAGGGGTTATTAATTATGTTTACTATTTCTTCTATAGTGTAAAGTATTTTTTTAAATTAAGATATAATTACAATTTAAATATATTGAATTTTTAATTATTTCTTAATTTTAAAAAATACTTTACACTATAGAAGAAATTTTAACTGTAAAATTAATACAAGTGTATATGGATGCCATGCAACTAATGATTCAAATTTAAATCTTATTTCTACAAGCGTTGCATAGCATAATGGTTAGGGCGTCTGCTTTATAATGCTAACGACCCAGGTTCGATCCCACCGTAGGTCAAACACTTTTCTGCGTTTTTTTCCGTAAAATAATGTGTAAAATAACATGTTCGACAATGCGAATAAACGATTAAATATAATGCGTATCTTAAAAATAATATGTGTAATCATAATGAAAAATAAAATTCTAAAATATATAAAATACTTAACTAAAGTTTTTATAAAGGTTTTAAAAAAGTATTTTAAAAGGTTTCATCAACTACTTACAATCATTGTAATGATTAGCTTTTTGGTTTTTACACGAAAAAGAAATATGTAACCATTCTTAAAGCTAATAACTATTTATATTCTAGCATTTATTGCATCTTTATTTGTAAGGACATTTCCTAAAAATAAAAATCTAATAAAATCTTATAAACATTTATTAAATTTGTGAAATGACGATAAAAACTTCGAAACATTAATATACATTATTGACTATTATGAGAGTCCAAAATCCACACATTATAAGATTTTAATATTACCTAATAAAAGCTAATAATCATTATGAAGAATTACTTTTTGTTAATAACATTTATATACACGTGATTATTTCCGCTTGAGTTTCATGAAAGAACATTTCTTTAGAACAATCTTTTAAAATTGCTCGTTCTGTTGTCAGTGCTAGAGCTGATAATATTATACTATATTTGATTGTAAAGTATTTGATTGTATTGATGGAGTTTGTACTGGTCTTGGATTTCCACCTACAGTTGTTGGAGAAATTGTTGCAGTAGTCAAAGCCTACACAACTCGAGTTGCTGATGGTGCTTTTCCTACTGAATTATTAGATGAAATAAGTGAAATATTTCAAAAGAGAGGAGTCGAATTTGGTGTTAAAACAGAGAGAAAAAGACGTTGTGGTTAACTTAATTTAGCTTTATTTAGTTGTAAAGCAATGGTTATGGGGTAAGTGCACTTTTTTTAATAATGAAGATAACTATAGATTTATTTTTATTTATAATAATTAAATTTAGTTTATTAAAGTTATAAAATTCACTTATTAGTCTGCTTATTTATTGATTATTCACTTGGGAAAAAATTCAAGTAATTTTATATATTTTTCTAATTTTATTAAAAGTTTATATCTACAATATTAATAAATTTATATTATTTTATTGTATTATTTTTATTATTTGTCTAAAAAGTTATTCAAGTAATTTTATATATTTTTCTAATTTTATTAATAGTTTGTACCTACGATATTAATAAATTTTTATTATTTTATTGTATTATTTTTATTATTCGTCTTAAAAGTTATAATAAAATTTTTTTTGGGTTTTTAATCAATAATATATTAATAACACAATCAACTGCAAGTCTTATTACACCTTACTAGGTTCCTTTGTATTTGCTTCGCAATCATTTTTTTTTTTTATTCTCTGCTACCTATTTTTTGCTCATGATCATACATAATAGTTTAAAGTTTCGGAATATTGTTTCATTTACTTTTGCACTGTATGATCTCTATCTATGGCATGGTATACGAATATTTATTATTGTACTTTTTTCAGCCTTTTCTGGATTGGAGGTGTTTCAGAATTTATCACATACAATTAATTATCCGTTTAACAAAAGTGTGATTATTTAATTAATCAAAAAGATTTAAAACTTAAAATGAGTAATGGTAAGAAAAAATTTTTCTACAATTCAATAATTAATTTTTTTTCATTATTTATAAATATATTTTCAGAGTTCACATTGGATATAGTTAAACAAACTATTGTACTCAAAAATAGAAATAAAAAAGAAAATAGTCAGATATACAAATTAGATATTTTGATAAATTTCATGGAAAGTGAAGCATGAATTGATTTGACTCCTACAAATACAAACTTATTAATGTTATTTGAAGATTCGTTGTGATGATAAATAATTAATGTAAACAATTGGCTATAAAAATATATTTTATTGAATATTTAATCACTTGTTTCTTATTTGCCGCTAAATTTACAATTTTGTGCCTAGTCATTTCCAATTCTCTATGTTCTTGCTCAAAGTAAATTAATGTTTATTTCATTAGAATATCATTATTTTATTTTTAAATACCAATAAATTAAAATTATTTTTTAAATAAAATTTTTATTTTTACTTAAATTTGTAAAACCATATGATCAAAACAGTTTATTTTTTTTAAATAAATAATTTATGTATTATATGAAATAATTAATTGATTTTATTATATAATACAATTTGAAAATAAGTTTGTAATATAAAATATATTGCAAGTATTTGCATGTATTTAATTTATAAAAATTATATTTCTTTTATATTTATAAATTTGTATCAACACAAATATTAATTAAATTTTTTTATCAACAACACAAACATAACATGTTAAATTTAATCTTTCAATTAACAACACAAATATAAATTGATTTTATCAATATTTTTATTATCAATTAATACAATGTTATTTTGTGCATAAAATTACAAAACAATTTGTACACGATTATTATCTATTACTTTAAATTCAACTTATTTTTATAATAAAATTTATATCATATTATATTTCTTAAAATTTAACTTATTTTTATAATGTTTTTACACAAACATTTTGTAAAATATAAAAATAATAAAATTATAAAAAAAACAATGGCCAAAAGTTTCTCGAAATATTTATATTCTTTTCTTAGAACAAACGTTAATTTTATAACATTCTACAAAATTTTACAACTTTTTAAAATTTTATTTTCTTTTATCTATACAACTAATGCATTATATAGTGCAATCATTCTTCACAGATTACTTTTATAATAAATCTAATATAATGTTTTATAATTTTATGTATATTCTACCCAATTTATGAAATCTAAATACAAACTTTCTAATAAAAAGAAAATTATGGTAAGTATTGGTTGTCGTTTAAACATATTTTTCTGTGCTCTCTTCATGTATTATCAATTTATCGAATATTAGTATGGCACCTGTGAGTAACTTATCAAAAAGAATATTTAAAATCAGCATTTTTGAGTCTCGAAAGTTGTGCAATCAAATAATATTGCTAAGTATTTTCTTTTTTATCAACACATTTTTTTTTAACGATAGCTGATCATCAATGTTGTTCTATATAATATGCTAATGTATTAGGTTGCTGCAGATGAAATGGCCGATTTAGTAATAAATTTTTAAACAGCTGTAACTTTTTATAAAGACAATTTATTTAATCAAAATAGGTACCAATAGATGCAACACACTATTCCCAACGAGATACAAGTACATTTATTCCAGTTTTGTAGAAGTAAGAGTTTCTGGTTCGAAGAAACTCCTCGAAGGCATTTTTGACAGCAGCTTCATTATTAAATCTTTTTCCTGTCAAAAAGTGATCCAAATGTTTCAAGAAATGGTAATCTGTTGGTGAGAGGTCTGGTGAATATAGAGGGTGAGGAATCGTCTCATAGCACAACTCGTTTAATTTTTGGACCGTTGTTCTCGATACATGAGGTCGTGCGTTATCATGAAGCAGTATCAGTCCATCCCTGTTGACAAGCCTAGGTCGTTGGACTATCAATTTCTGATGCATTTCATCCAGTTGAGCACAGTATTTCTCAGCATTGATGGTTTCGCCAGGTTGCAGGAACGAATAGTGGATAACTCCAGCTACAGACCACCAAACAGTTACCATTATTTTCTTTGGATGAAGGCTTGGTTTCGGCATGTGTCTTGGCGCTTCATCGGCATCTAGCCATTGGGCCGATCGGCGACGCTTATCGTATAAAATCCATTTTTCTTCGCAGGTCACAATTCGGTGTAAGAACGGTTCCTTTTTGTTGCGGAAGAGAAGAGAACTTGAAATCTCTATTCAACGCGTCATGTTTTGCTCGGTAAGATCATGTGGAACCCATTTGTCAAGCTTTCTCACTTTTCTAAGTTGTTGCAAGTGGCGGCAAACTGTCGAATTGTGAACGCCTAATTTCTCAGCAAGATCCCTTATGGTTTGGCGGGGGTCAGACTCGACTAATGCACGCAGCTCGTCGTTATCGATCGATGGTCCTGGATGTCCACGTGGCTCACTTCCAAGGTCCATATCTCCGGATCGAAATTTTTTGAACCACCGCCGAGTGGTTCGTTCGCTAACTGTATCAGGCCCAAATGCGCTGTTGATATTCCTCGTTGCTTCCGTTGCGTTGTGCTCTAATTTAAATTCGTATAGTAAAAGTAGCCGTTTTTGATTCACTTCCATGTTCACTTTCTCTTTTTGTTTTTACAATCACTATAAAGTGCAAAACAGAAATGACTCCATCAACCAAGGTAGCAGTATTTATACTTCAATATGTCATATCATTTGCGCCGCCTTGTGCCAACATAATACACTAAAATTGCAGCCAACTTTATGTCATTGCTAAATCGGCCACTTCATCTGCAGCAACCTAATAAATACAACAGTCTTTTAAATACAAAAAAATTATCGTTTTCGTTGTTATTAAAAAATATGGAATAATATAATTAATAATTAATTTTCATAAACATACTTTCAAATTTTCTTCAATTTTAAAATATTTTAGACTAAAGAAAACAATAAAATATAATAATATCGCTAAATATCATCTTTCTTCTTATTAATGTATTTTTTGACTGCTACCTGGTCATCATTTACTTATCGGATTAATAAAAAGTCTTTACACAAATTTCTACGCACGGAAGTTGTGAAATCTATTTAATGTTGTTAAGTATTTTAATATTTGTGTCGAACACATTTATTTTATAATTTTAGTTATTTAATTATTAGTATTAGTATATTTTATTATTTATATTCTCCACCATTATACTCTACAAGTGTCCGGCAAGTATAGTTTTAATCACATGTCACAAATAACTTTTTATGAAATATATAAGTTGTAAAAGAATATAGCATAAAAGATATAGGAAAATATAGTTAAAAGAATTATTTGATTTTAGTGGTTTCATTCGAAGCAACTTATCGTACGAAAACAATATAAAATTATATGTAAATTATTGAATTGAATTAAAATAAAAACTAAACAAATGTAAGAGTAAAAAGAATCATTTCACATGATTGATATTTTGTATACTTTGATATTTCAATTCAAAGTAACATTTCAAAACACTTCAAAAGAAAATTGTAAAAAATATATTAGGTGTATAACTTTGCTTCCGCCGTTTTGCAATAGATGGCTGTAGCGGTAAGTGGTAGTGGAAATAAATAGATCATAGATGTCATACAATAAGCTTAGGTATTTGTAAACATAACGCCATCGAAATATTAGTCGATTTGTGTCTGTATCATAAAGTTATTCTCGATTAAACATGTCAGCTTACGAGCCAAATTCTCGTCATTTGCAGGAGGTTTTAATTTTCTGCTTTAATATGAAGAAATCTGCGACTGAGGCTCATTGAATGATCTCAAATACCTATGGTGAGGCCGCTATTAGTGAAAGAACGTGCCGAGAGTGGTTTCGATGCTCCAAGAACGGCGATTTTAACGTCGACGACCAGCATGGCGGTGGAAGAAAGAAGGTTTTCGAAGATGCAGAATTGGAGGCATTACTTGATCAAGAGTCGTGTCAAACTCAACAAGAATTGGCAGGATCATTGGGAGTGACGCAACAAGCCATTTCAAAACACCTGAGAGTCATGGGAATGATTCAGAAACAAAGAAATTGGGTGCTGTACGAGTTGAAGCCGAGAGATGTTGAACGGCGTTTGTGTGTTTGTGAACAGCTGCTTGCAAGGCAAAGACGGAAGGGATTTCTGCATCGCATTGTGACTGGGGACGAAAAATGGGTTCACTACGATAATCCCAAGCGCAGAAAATCATGGGGATATCCCAGCCATGCCTCCACGTTGACGGCCAAACCGAATATTCACGGTTCCAAGGTCATGCTCAGTATTTGGTGGGTCCAGCTCGGCCTAGTGTATTATGAGTTGTTAAAACCGACTGAAACAATGACAGGCGATTGTTATCGAACGCAATTAATGCGTTTGAGCCAAGCATTGAAAGACAAACGGCCGCAATACAACGAGACATGATAAAGTGATTTTACAGCATGACAATGCTCGACCCCATGTTGCGAAAGCGGTCAAGACATACTTAGAAACTTTGAAATGGGAAGTCCTACCCCACCCGCCGTATTCTCCAGACGTTGCTCCCTCGGACTATCACTTGTTTCGATCAATGGCACACGGCCTGGCTGACCAGCACTTCTGGTCTTATGAAGAATTAAAAAATTGGATCGATTCGTGGATCGATTCAAAAGATGACCGGTTTTTTCAACGCGCGATTCGTATGCTGCCCGAAAGATGGGAGAAAGTAGTGGCCAGCGATGGACAATACTTTAAATCATAAATGTATAACCAGTTTTTTACAATAAAGCGTCGAATTTCGGAAAAAAACGGCGGAAGCAAAGTTGTATACCCAATAAAATAATATTTTTTAGTATGAACTAAAATTATAAAATAAATGTGTTCGACACAAATATTGAAATACTTAAAAACATTAAATAGATTTCACAACTTTTGTGCGTAGAAATTTGTGTAATGACTTTTTATTAATCCGATAAGTAAATGATGACCAGGTAGCGGTCAAAAAATACATTCATAAAAAGAAAGATGATATTTAGCGATAATATTATATTTTATTGCTTTATTTAGTCTAAAATATTTTAAAATTAAAGAAAATTTGAAAGTATGTTTATAAAAATTAATTTTTAATTATATTTTTTCATATTTTTTAATAACAATGAAAACGATAATTTTTTTGTATTTAAAAGATTGTTGTATTTACATTAGCATATTATATATAACAGCATTGATGATCATCTATCGTTAAAAGAAAAATGTGTTGATAAAAAAGAAAATACTTAGCAATATTATTTGATTTCACAACTTTCGAGAGTCAAAAATGCTGATTTTAAATATTCTTTTTGATAAGTTACTCACAGGTGCTATACTAATATTCGATAAATTGATAATACATGAAGAGAGCACAGAAAAATATGTGTAAACGACAACCAATACTTACCATAATATTCTTTTTATTAAAAGGTTGTATTTAGATTTATCTGCCAATACAGTAGTTCGATGTTCATTAAGACACTAGAAGTTTTAAAGTACTTGTCCAATGAGACGACATTTTTACCTTTTACCATTTTTGTAAAAAGTTTATTTCGCTCTTTTTTCAAGCTTCACTTATTTTAGCAACTGTATATAAACTTATATCACTTAGATAATAATAAGTGTTAACTGCTAAAGAAAAGTAACATTATTTAAACATGAAATATTTGTATTATTTAAATTACCAAACATATATTATACTATAAAATCCACGCGTACGACGCTAACTTTCAAAAAGTGTTTTTGTGAAATTTTTATTATTTACACCTTAATTTATAAATTTTACCAATCAAAATTGTTTTCTGATATATTTATAATGATTATATAGGCTTCTGATGCATTAATCGATTCTCCTTCATAATTTATCAAATCAGGTATATAAAACAAATCGGAAACAACAGTAGGAAAGAGTTCTTTAAACTGTTCTCGTACACTTTAAAAAATGCTACTTCTTATCCTTGTATCACATAATTAATTTAATTCGAAATATTTATTATTAGGAGGGTCGTTTGAAAATTTCGTGCAAAGTCCGAGAGATGGCACCACCGGCGCGTATCGAGGTCATGTTTAGTTAGTAGCATCTCTTGAATGAACACACACCAAGTTGCAGCCATATTGGTCTATTTCTTTATGTGCCATAAGCTTTCCAGCCAAAGGAACGGTCTTCGCCTTTTTTGGCGCAGATTCCATCTTGGTAACCCATTGTTTAGATTGTTGTTTGGTCTCAGGAGTATAGTAATGTATCCATGTTTCATCCACAGTGACGAAACGACGCTTAAAGTCCTCCGGATTTTTCTGGAACAGCTGCAAACCTACCTTGCAACACTTCACACGATTCCGTTTTTGGTCAAGCGTGAGCAATCGCGGCACCCATCTTGCGGATAGCTTTCTCATGTCCAAATGTTTATGCAAAATATTATGTACCCGTTCAGTCGAGATGCCCACAGTACTAGCAATCTCACGCACCTTAACTCTTCTGTCATCCATCACCATATCATGGATTTGATCAATGGTTTCTGGAGGCGTAACCTCCACAGGCCGTCCAGAACTTTCAGCGTCACTTGTGCTCATATGGTCAGTCCGAAAATTTTGAAACCACTCATAAACTGTTCTAATCGAAGGTGCAGAGTCACCATAATGTTTATCAAGCTTCTCTTTAGTCTCCTGAGGTGTTTTGCCTTTCATAAAGTAATGTTTAATCACCACACGAAATTCTTTTTCGTCCATTTCTTGAAAATCACTCGACTTCCTTGATTCACACGAATGTCAAACACAAAGAAATAGACCAATATGGCTGCAACTTGATGTGTGTTCATTCAAGAGATGCTACTAACTAAACATGACCTCGATACGCGCCGGTGGTGCCATCTCTTGGACTTTGCACGGACTTTTCAAACGACGCCCGTAATTATGTCTATTAAAATATATAACATAGAAGACATAATATATAAGTAAGTTTTCGCTGTTTTTCTTGATGAAAATGCAACTTTATTGAAAAAAAATTGATTACAAATAAATCATCCGAAATATTGCCCATCGCTAGCTCCAACTTCTTTCCATCCTTCTGGCAGAGATCGAATGCCAATGTGGTTAAAGTGTTCGTTTTTTGAAGTTATCCATGAATAAAACCAATTTTTCGTATCTTTATATAAGCAGAATTGCTGATCAGCCAGACCATGTGCCATCGGACGGAACAAGTGATAATCGTACGACGCAATATCTGTAGAATGTGGCGGGTGGGGTAAGACTTCCCATTTGAGCATTTCCAAGTAGGGTTTAACGGGTCTGGCAACGTGAGGCCGAGCTTTATCTTGCAGTAAAATCACTTTTTTGTGCCTCTGCTCGTATTGTGGCTGTTTTTCGCGTAGTGCTTGGCTCGATTGCATCAATTGAATTTGATACCGTTGCCCAGTGATGGTTTTGTTTGGTTTTAACAGCTTATAATAAATAACACCGGCCTGGCCTCATCCAATACACAACATAACCTTCGCAGCATGACCGAGCAAGTGCGCTTGCAAAGAGAAAATCGCAAAAAAGAGAGATAAGGCGCCATTTTGAGATACGCGAGCGCTTTTCTGTCGTCACAAAGTTTTCCGAGTTTTCTGGAGAAGAGTAAGCCAGAAAAGAAGAGAGACAGCCGAACCCGTACCGCGAGGCGAAAGAAAATTAGGATGAGTAGCCACTCCAATCTTCCTTGTTAACTCGACGGTATATACGAGTTCGTTCTAGCGGAAATGAATGACGCAAGCGAGAGAGAAAGCACGAACGCGTCGTGCTATACGTGCATGCGAGAGAGAAAGAGAGAGAGCGAGAGAGAGAGAGAGGGGGGAGCAAGAAAGGGAGAAAGAGAGGGAGGGAGAGAGAAAGGGAGAGAGGGAGGTAGAAAGAGAGAACGAGAGAGAGAGAGCGAGAGAGAGTTAACTCGCACGCACGGGTTGTCACGCAATACACTCGTCTTGCAAAGTGTCTGCGAGAGCAGCGAACGAGCTCCTGGAGTGCGTCGTCTTTAAGGCGTGTCTAAAAGTGTGTATTTGTGCTGTGTGCACGTTAGGTACGGGAGGTGTACACCGACACGCAGTTCGTAGCTTAAGCTAGTAGCGCGACACACTTTAGGGTTAGAACGTGCGGTTTTCCACCAAGATCTTAGGTGCGAACGCAAGAGAGGACCGAGAGCGGTCTCTCCAACAAGGAGACAGTCGGTGGGGTGCCGACGGCGCACCTATAGCGGCGACTTCACTGCGCGCGAGAGAAGCGTGCAGTAGGAAGCGTAAGCAACTAGAATGGAAACTTGCTCTAGCTTTTCATGGTGCAAAGAGCATGGCGAGCTAGTGCACATGCGCAAGGCGAATTTTCCACGATTTCGTGCATTTCGTACCATAACCACGCAAGCAATAATTAATCGGACTAAGCATTGTTAATTAAGTCTTATTGAACCAACAAACTATCTAATTTGACTGAAAAACTAAAAGTTAGAATTTATTTATTTAAAATCCCGCGTTACCGAAGACCTTTTTCGCGTTTTCAGCTTCCACGCTTGTGAGCGGATACCGCCGCCTCTGCAAGCTCTCGCGAAAATTCGCGAGAACATTCTGAGGTGCTCGGCAAGCAAAGAAGAGAGAAAATTTTCCTCGCGCAGAAAGTGATCTACGGATCACGTTGTGACTAAGGCCGCCAACATAACACGGGATTGCCATTGTGCTTCCAACTATCATTCACTGGCAATTTCAGTCTAATTGAGGGTAAAGCAATCTCTTTGTAAGAAATAACTTGGTCGGAAAAGTAAGTTCGCGACCGAGAGAATACGTTGCGGCTCCGCAATGAGTGCAGCAAACACCTCGGTACAACCTATACTTCCTTAGTAGATGATTTTCATCACGATTTTGATACTCGGTAGTGTAGTGATGTTTAGTTGTTTATATAAACCCTTCCATTATAAAATATGTATTTATTAACAATTTATTTTCTTGTATGATTGTTTACTCATAAGTAATTCAATTAATTAAGTAATAAAATTAAATAAGTATTTATTTATTATAATTTACAACTATTTATGATAATAAAATTATAAAATACAATTAGAAGTAAAAGAAAAACCAGTTATTTATTAATAACTTTAATCTATTTATAATAAATTATAATAAGTAAATATTTATTTTTATTTACTATTAAATGAAAAATTTACTAACATATTTATCAGTAAAATAAGTAGTTATCAATAAATAATGTTTGAAATATAATAACTTTAAAATAAGAGTTATTTTAATCTTTAAATTAATTTCTAAAAAAATGATATACAGTGCCACCTAGTGACAGTTGCCTGTCTTACACAAAATTTAGTCAAACTTTAAAATTTTATATTTTAAAGGAAAACATAATGAAATAAATCAAACGTCATTTGAAAGTTTAAGAAAATATTCTTTAAATCTATTTTTTTTTATTAAAAATACTGTAAATTCAGTTTTTACAGCTGATAAAAAATTATTTTTTTCTTTTATTTTTTATGTCTGTGTGTAATTTTTCAACGAGTAATCCGATTTCAGAAAATCATAATAAAAAATAAGAGTATTTATTTCTTCTTTGAAATGAATACGAAAAAAAATTTTTTGTCAAGCCGTTTTAAAGTTATCAAAATTTATGTCAAAAACGTTACTTATTTTCGTGGTTAAATATTTCAGAATCTGTAGATTGTACAAAAAACTTTTGAGCGAACAAATGTTAATTTTTACACGTAAAATAAGTATCTGTAAAGAAAAAATGATTTTCGAAAAAAAAAATTTTGTCATTATTTATCCATTAACTTTTTTATTGAACATTTAATTTATATATATATATATATTAGGTTGCTGCAGATGAAATGGCCGATTTAGTAATAAATTTTTAAACAGCTGTAACTTTTCATGAAGACAATTTATTTAATCAAAATAGGTACCAATAGATGCAACACACTTTTCCCAACGAGATACAAGTACATTTATTCCAGTTTTGTAGAAGTACGAGTTTCTGGTTCGAAGAAACTCCTCGAAGGCATTTTTGACAGCAGCTTCATTATTAAATCTTTTTTCTGTCAAAAAGTGATCCAAATGTTTAAAGAAATGGTAATCTGTTAGTGAGAGGCCTAGTGAATATGGAGGGTAAGGAAGAGTCTCATAGCACAACTCGTTTAATTTTTGGACCGTTGTTCTCGATACATGAGGTGGTGCGTTATCATTAAGCAGTATCACTCCATTCCCGTTGACAAGCCTAGGTCGATAGACTATCAATTTCTGATGCATTTCATCCAGTTGAGCACAGTATTTCTCAGCATTGATGGTTTCGCCAAGTTGCAGGAACAAATAGTGGATAACTCCAGCTACAGGCCACCAAACAGTTACCATTATTTTCTTTGGATGAAGGCTTGGTTTCGGCATGTGTCTTGGCGCTTCATCGGCATCTAGCGATTAGGCCGATCGGCGACGATTATCGTATAAAATCCACTTTTCATCGCAGGTCACAATTCGGTGTAAGAACGGTTCCTTTTTGTTGCGGGAGAGAAAAGAACTTGAAATCTCCATTCGACACGTCATGTTTTGCTCGGTAAGATCATGCGAAACCCATTTGTCAAGCTTTTTCACTTTTCCAAGTTGTTGCAAGTTGCGGCAAACTGTCGAATTGTGAACGCCTAATTTCTCGGCAAGATCTCTTATGGTTTGACGGGGATCAGACTCCACTAATGCACGCAGCTCGTCGTTATCAATCGATGGTCCTGGGTGTCCACGTGGCTCATTTCCAAGGTCCATATCTCCGGATCGAAATTTTTCGAACCACCGCCGAGTGGATTGTTCGCTAACTGTATCAGGCCCAAATGCGCTGTTGATATTCCTCGTTGCTTCCGTTGCGTTGTGCTCTAATTTGAATTCGTATAGTAAAAGTAGCCGTTTTTGATTTACTTTCATGTTCACTTTCTCTTTTTGTTTTTACGATCACTATGAAGAGCAAAACAGAAATGACTCTATGAACCAAGGTAGCAAGTATTTATACTTCAATATGTCATATCATTTGCGCCGCCTTGTGCCAACATAATACATTAAAATTGCAGCTAACTTTATGTCATTGCTAAATCGGCCATGTCATCTGCAGCAACTTAAATATACTGTCTGTCGAAAAAGTACAGGGAATTTTAAATTAAAACAACAGTTTTACGTTTAATAATCAAAATTTATTGAGTCGTCTTCAAAATAGGCTCCATTTGCTCCGATACATCTATGCCAACAGCACTTTCAATCATCGAAACATTTTTTATAGGCGCTTTCCGGGATGGCCTTCAGCTCGCGCGCCGAATTTTGTTTTATGGCTTCAATCGACTGAAAACGGGTGCCACAGAGTGGCAATTTAAGTTTTGGTAAAAGGAAGAAGTTACAGGGAGACAAATCCGGCGAATGCGGTGGTTGTTCAAGCGTGTTCGTTGAGTTTTTGACGAGAAAGTCGGTCACAATCGTAGCTCGGTGAGACGGCGCGTTATCGTCGTGCAAAATCCACGAGTTGTTCGCCCACAAATTTGGCCGCTTCTTACGGATACGCTCACGCAAACGTTTCATAACGCCTAGTTAATACTCTTTGTTTACTGTCTGACCCTCTGGAACGAATTCGTAGTGCACCACACCGCGGATATCGAAGAAAACAATGAGCATCACCTTCACTTTTGAGTGGCTTTGGCGTGGTTTTTTCGGTTTCGGCTTGTTTTTCCCACCCATTCCAATGTTTGCTGGCTTGTTTGCATATCGTACTCGTACACCCACATTTCGTTACCAGTTATGATGCATTCCATGAATGCGGGATCGGAATTGGCGCGATCCAGCACATCCGAAGCGACCTGTTCGCAATAGCGTTGTTGAAGCAAATTAAGCTCTTTTGGAACGAGTTTTGCGGCCACCTTTCTCATGCTCAAAATATCAATTAAAATCGTACGTGTGAACTCGTAGGATATCTCGAGTTCATGTGCTATCTCTCTCAAGCTGGTATGACGGTTTTCAAGCACCATTTCCTTAATTTTGTCGACGTTATCTGCGGTCGAAGTCGTCGATCGGCGTCCGGAACGTGGCAAGTCTTCGACGACTTCACGATCCTTCTTGAAGGCTTTGTACTACTCATACGCACGGGTTTTCGATAGTGCTTTATCACCAAAAACCTTTTGCAACATTTTCAATGCATCGGCACACGAAATTTCATTCGCAACCCAAAATTTTAGACAAATTCTTTGTTCAACGTTATCACCCATTGTAAAAAATCGGCACGCACTATTTACATCGACTGACTCAACCAGCTACTGTAATCACACTCGTTGACAGATTCTACTCAAACTTGGCATAGTCAATAAGGACAGTTGTACCAACCTACAAAAAAATTTTACTTGCTTAAATTGCCCCGCCAGATTTAAATCGACAATTCTTGGTACTTTGTTGACAGAATGTATATATACCATTTTAGAGGTTATATTTTTTAAAGATTTTAACGAACCTATATATATATATATATACATATATATTTAAAAATTAAAAATGTTATACTTTTACTTAAAAGTGTTTATTGTTGGCATTATTCAAGTAAATAATAAATAAATATGAAATAATTGTTCTTAAAACGAAAACTATGTCAGAATGTATATAAGTTTTAATACATATTTATTTTCATTTTGCAAAAAAATGTCTATGACTAATTTTTGTTTAAGATGGACAACTCTTATTGGGAATTGATTAAATTGAATATATTTTACAAGCTGTTCACTTTTTTAGTTATAAAAATATAAATATTAAATATATCAATAAAACTTGATGATAAATGTTTAAATGACTTATTTATAGGTTCATTTTTTCAAGATTATTATGTACTTTCACACAGACTCTAATTTTAACCGATGGATGCATTTTGAGGCATTAAGGCTTAAAATGTTCATGAGACTTGTCATTATGGGCCGAAATTTGGAATAAAAGATAAGTACATATTAACTATTCTAATTCTAATCATATTTTCTATAATTTTGTATAGTATTTAATGCATTTTTTGTCTTCCAAGTTCTCGAATATTCAGATAGTAGCAAGATAAAAGAGATTTAACCAGAGCTTTAGCTCATGAAGACACATCGGAAAAATATTTTAAACCTTACATCATCATAATCTACTTACCGTATAATTAGAAGTCTGCGTAAAAGAAAGAAATACTCATGACAGAATTACTTGGCACGCAATAAAAGAAAACCAATTTAACAGGTCTAAAAATATTTATTATCATTAGTTTTTTTTTCGTACCAAGTACTTCATGGAGAAAAAATTATTTATAATATAAATTATATAAGAAAAATTATTGTAGTTACCCACCTAAGTGAACATTTTATCTATTTTTGTATCAGTGCAGGTAAATATTCTAATAAAAAATATAAATGTCTTATATGTTCTGTTGAAAATATTCTCACATGCAGTATACAGTCAAGTATACACTTGTGTTACCATTTAGGTGTAAACAAAGCACAGTTGTGTGAGTTGGTCTGTGATGACCGAAGGTCTTTGATGTAATTCTAATATTCAATTTTCAGTTCGTGTTGTGCTTCGAATCCGAGTAGAAGCGATAGCCATACATCGAGTTCGTTTAGAGACAAATCAAATATATTGAATTTACTTTATGTAATCTCTTTGTTATATCTTTTATTTCGTTTTACAACAAATAAACTTATCTTTTGTTAATACCTAAATTCAAGCGCTGAATTTATTAACCTCAACAGGTTATGGGCCGAGTATAGTGAAATTTAAACAAAAAGATAGTTTCAAGTTGAAAGTTATAAAAGTGGAAAAACCGTATTTAAGATGGCTTCGAGTTCGGCGTCTAGTTCCTCGCGTATTGAGTTGCTGTCGAAAGACAATTATGATACTTGGAGTATGCAAGTGGAAGCGCTGTTGACGAAGAACGATCTTTGGGAATACGTGGATGGTTCAAATGTCATGCCAAAGGTAGCTGAAGAACAAGCAGCATGGTTGAAACAGGACAAGAAAGCAAAAGCTGACTTAGTGATGTCAATTCAACCATCTGAACTCAATCAGATACGTGGATGTGGATCTTCACGTGAAGTATGGCTGAAGCTGCGGTCAATTTATGCTTCAAAAGGACCCGCAAGAAAAGCTACCCTGTTAAAGCAGTTTATGCTTCAAAAGTTTGAAGAAGGTGGTGATATTCGTGATCATCTCTCAAAATTCTTCGATGCCGTGGACAAGCTGGCAAACATGAATGTCCAGATAAATGGCGATCAGCTGGCCATTATGTTTCTGTACAGTTTACCCGCTTTATATGAAAATTTCCGGTGTGCGATCGAGTCTAGAGATGAGCTTCCCACCGCTGAAGCTTTGAAGGTCAAGATTCTGGAAGAAAGCGAGGCGCGAAAGCAAGCGTCAGGCAGCATCGTCACAGCAATGGCGGCTGGAAATCGAGCAAATGCGCGCCAAAATTTTCCTGAGAAAGGAAAGGGAGGATCGTCCTCACGAAAGGAAATAAAATGTTTCAAGTGTGGTGCCCCGGGACATAAGGCAAATGTGTGTCCGACGAAAACAGGTGACAAGAAGTCCAAACAATCAGCGAACAGTGTTGATCAGAGTTACTGTGCGGTGAGTCATACGGCTACGGCAAGTGTAAATAGTGCCGGTAGTGCAAAAACAGTTGCTAAGGCGTGGTTGTTGGACAGTGGATGTACTACACATCTGTGTGGGGATAAAAGCCTGTTTGAAACGATGGAAGAGTGTCACGAATCAAGGCTAAATTTGGCAAGTCAAGCATGTGCTGATATCAAGGGTACAGGTGCTGTACGTTTATCGGTAGCAAGTGATAAAGGTCGAAAAGTAATTGAGTTCCGCGATACTTTATTTGTGCCGGACTTAAGGACAAATTTGATTTTCGTGGCAAAAATCACGAACAAAGGACATGAGGTAACCTTCAGGAAGAACGATGCCTACGTGCGTGATGTGTATGGTAATGTATCTGTCATTGCAAGTCGCAAGGGTGATTTGTACTACGTGCGGGAAAATTCTGAGTGCGCGGCAGTTCAACCGGAGTGCTCCGAACTGTTGAAGTGGCACAAACGGTTGGGCCATCTAAACGCGAAAGACTTAGTGAAGCTGATTCGAGATGGAGTGATTCCTACAGACTATGTAAGAGCTACAGATCAATTACCTCCATGTGAGGTATGCATCAAAGGCAAGATGACTGCATTACCGTTCGAGAAAGGTCGAATGCCTTGTGATGAAGTGCTAAAAATAGTGCATTCCGACGTAGTGGGACCCTTCATAACTGAATCCATGGGTCGAGCGAAATACTTCGTGACGTTTATTGATGACAGCACCAGGTGGTGCGAAGTCTACTTCTTAAGACAAAAATCAGGAGTCTTCGAAGCGTTTAAGCTATACCAACAGTTGGTTGAAAAACAAACCGGATATAAAATAAAGTGTTTGTAATCAGACAATGGTCGTGAGTATTGCAATGTTGACTTTGACAAGTATTTGGGAGCTCAAGGTATCCAGAGAGTTAGAAAAAGAAGAACAACCTATTACTTCGAAGCAAACAAAATCGTCTGAAACAGAGTACAAAAGAGCCCCTGGAAGACCGCGAATGTTACGTACTGGGAGCAGAGGGCGACCCAGAAAGCTATTCAATTCTCGGCAAATGACTAACACAGGAAATGAATCTGGAGAGGGGATTCAATGCGAAGATGGTCTTGACGATGACGTTTTCGCTGGTGCTGTTGGGGTTAGCGTACAGGACGCTTTAAATGGAGACGATCGTAACGAATGGATGGATGCCATTGAATCTGAGGTCAAAAGTTTAATAAAAAATGATACATTTGACATTGTGAAGAACAGTGAAAACAAAAATGTTGTCGGATGTCGATATGTGCTGGCTAACAAATATGGTCCAGAAGGAAACGTTGAGCGACGCAAGGCTCGTTTGGTAGCAAAGGGTTACAGTCAAAAATATGGTATTGACTATCACCAGATTTTTGCTTCTGTCGCAAGATTAGAGTCATTGAGATTATTATTGGCTTTGGCTGTACAATTCGATATGCAGATATGGCAGTTTGACATTGTGACTGCATATTTAAACGGTGCCTTAGAAGAAAAAGTGCTCATGAAAGTCCCTGACATGCTAGTGGAAATGCTAGAGAGAATTGTGTCAAAACAAAATAAATCGACTGAAGTCAATGCTAAAGCTTGGAAGATGCTCAATAGCTTGCGTAGTGGTGGGGAGGTGTGCCATTTGAAGAAGGCGTTGTATGGTCTACGCCAGGCTGGACGTCAGTGGTACGTGAAACTTCGAGAAAAATTGGTGAACATGGGTTTCAAATCGACGAAGAACGAGTCATGTTTATTCTTCAGTGATGCAGATGACTTAGTGTTAGTGCTAGTGTATGTTGACGATTTACTTGTGGCATCAAGAAATGCGAAAAAGATTACGAAGTTTAAGACTGAACTATTAAGTGAATTCGAAGTGAAAGATCTCAGTGAGGCAAAGTACTGTTTAGGCCTGGAAATAAATCAAGGTGATGGATTTATCGAATTAATCCAGACTGGGTATATATTGGGAATGCTTAAGCAATACGGAATGGACGAGTGTAATCCCGTAGTAACACCTGCAGAAGTGAGTGCGCGTGTTGATATAAACGAAGACAGTGAGTTAGCTGAAAATTGTCCCTATAGAGAGCTCATCGGAGCTCTTATGTATGTGTCTGTGTCGACGCGACCAGACATTGCTAATACTGTGTCGAGGCTAGCGCAGTTTGTAAACAAACCTCTCAAAAGTCACTGGCTATCAGCAAAAAGAGTCCTGAGATATCTTGCTGGTACTGTAAAGATGGGACTCGTATACTCAAAAAAAGTGAACCTTTGGTGGGCTACACGGATGCCGACTGAGGTGACTGCAATGTTGATCGAAGATCATATACTGGATATGTTTTCCTCCTAAGTGGTGCAGCAGTAACCTGGAAATCTCAAAAACAGAGGACTGTGGCCTTATCATCGACTGAGGCGGAGTATGTTAGCTTAGCAGAAGCTACGAAAGAGGCTATTTATTTTAAGAGTCTATTGATTAATATTGGGCTAGAAGAATGGACAAATATGACGATTTATATTGATAATCGTTCAGCTCAATTTATCGCGAGTGATCCTGTTTTTCATGCACGAACGAAACATATCGACATTAAACATCATTTTGTTCGTGAAGCCATTGGTGCTGGTGTGTTTGTGTTAGAACACATACCTACAAAGAATATGATAGCAGATATTTTGACAAAACCGCTGACTCGTGTGAGTCATGATCGTTGTCTTGAAGGACTTGGTTTTTGTTCCCGAGAAGACTAATGTCCAGTGCGACGTGTGTACTGAGAGGGCGTGTTGAAAATATTCTCACATGCAGTACACAGTCAAGTATACACTTGTGTTACCATGTAGGTGTAAACAAAGCACAGTTGTGCGAGTTGGTCTGTGATGACCGAAGGTCTTTGATGTAATTCTAATATTCAATTTTCAGTTCGTGTTGTGCTTCGAATCCGAGTAGAAGCGATAGCCATACATCGAGTTCGTTTAGAGACAAATCAAATATATTGAATTTACTTTATGTAATCTCTTTGTTATATCTTTTATTTCGTTTTACAACAAATAAACTTATCTTTTGTTAATACCTAAATTCAAGCGCTAAATTTATTAACCTCAACAATAAAATTGTATTCTTATTTTTGTACGTTTAATCATTATAGATCGCCAAACATGAAAAGTACTAATGAGAAAACTCAGGGCGTTAATTAATGTCTTCGACCTTCTGAATTGATTAGAATTAAGGTACAAAAATGAAACAAAATGATCTGAATATAAATTTTCTGAATGCTTTTGCAGTATGTAGGTATATTTATTTATTATTATATTGGATATAGGTTTTATATATCAGGAGTGTGAATAAGTTCTCGCCGTTTCACCGTCAGATGGCGGTACAAAAATTTTGTGTGTATAATTTAAGATGATGATGCATCTATATTAAAGTTCTATAACCTATGTTTAAAATCAATGTATGTCTTTCCATTAACCTATAAAGAACATTTTTTTTTTTTTTGTAGCGTAAAATATGTCAAATTTCGTGCCAAATAAACCGTTTTTGCGGGAAATTTTACTGCACTATTTTATTCAGAAGAAATCTGTAGCTGAAGCACAGAATTCTTGTATAAACCTATGGTCGTCATGCTCCGTCGGAATGAACATGCAAAGATTGGTTTAACCGATTTAAAAATGGTGATTTTGATGTTCAAGATAGAGAACGCAGTGGCGCACCAAAAAAGTTTCAAGACGAAGAGTTGGAAACATTACTTGCTGAAGATCCATGTCAGACGCAATCTGATGTTGCAAAATCATTAGGAGTTGATCGAACAACAGTTTCGAAACATCTTACAGCATTAAGAATGATACAAAAGGAAGGATCTTGGATGCCGTACGAACTAAAGCCGAGAGACATCGAGCGGCGTCTTGTCACATTTGAATAGCTGCTTCAACGACAAAAAAGAAAAGATTTTTTACATCGTATTGTGACTGGTGATGAAAAATGGATATACTATAGTTATCTCAAGCGTAAAAAACCGTGGGTTAAGCCCGGCGAAGCAGTAGCATCAACTCCAAAGCGGATCCACGGTTCCAAGCTGATGCTGTGCATTTGGTGGGATCAGCTGGGGGTAGTGTATTACGAGCTGCTCCAACCCAACCAAACCATCACAGAAGATCTCCATCGACGACAATTGATGCGTTTGAGCCGAGCATTGAAAGAAAAACGGCCGCTATATGAGCAAAGACACGATAAGATGATTTTACTGCATGATGATGCTCGGCCGCAGGTCGCATCACCGGTCAAAACATTCGTGGAAACGCTGAAATGGGCAGTCCTACCCCACTCGCCGTACTCTCTAGACATTGCGCCTTCTGATTACTATTTATTTCGATCGATCACTAACGGCCTGGCTGAGCAGCACTTCACTTCGTATGACGGAACGAAAAAATGGATCGATTCGTGGATAGACACAAAAGAAGTGTCGTTTTTTTGACGTAGAATTCAAATGCTGCCAAAAAGATGGAAAAAAGTAATTTCCAGCAATGGACAATACCTTAATTGACATGTTTTTTTATTATTTTTTTAAAATATAGGATTTATTTTCACAAAAAAACGACGAGAACTTATTCACACTCCCAATACGTATGTCATAAAATCAGTTACATTGTAAGTGAATGTGAGTATTTTTTATATAGTGTAAACATACGCCTAATTTAGAAAGATATATCATATAGAGGCATCCCACTAAAGTCACTGCAATATTTGCTAAACAAATTGAGTAGGAAAAATATCGCATTCTAAAACACAAAAGAGAATGCGACGCTGGAGATAGTACGTGGACATATTTTGAGTTTATATATGATGATTATGCACTTTTGTATAATTTTATATAATTTAATATATATAGGTAGATTCAATAAATAAGGCCGATTTTGATATGTTTCAAAAAATATTTATTTATTCGTCAATATTTATGTTGTCTCCTTCAAAGTAATCCTCATCAGATATTATACACTTGTGCCAGCGCTTTTTCCAATCCTTGAAGCACTTTTTATAAGCGATTTTTGGTAAAGCCACTAAGCTAGATCTTGTAAATATGGAGGCTGGGGCATGATTGTAATGTTGTTTTTAGCCAAAAAATTACTAACCAGCAACCGTATGTGAGCAGAGGTATTATCATGATGCAATAGCCATGAATTATTTTTCTACAAAGCCGGATATTTTCTTTCTATTGCTTCATGCAACTGGCGCATAACTTGAAGGTCATATTCTTTGTTGACCGCGGTATATTCTGGCAAAAATTCGTGATGTACAATGCCATTATAATCAAAGAAAACAGTGATTAAAACCTTCACATTTGACCAAACTTTGCGCACTTTTTTTGGTCTCGGCTCCTCTGGTCGCTTCCATTGAGATGATTGTGCTTTGGTTTAGACATTGCAACCGTACGCCCATATTTCATAACTGGTTATGATCCTTTTGAGCACGTCTGGATCGTCATTGATTTCATTTAACAACTCCTGAGCCATGCTTATGCAACTGCTCTTCTGGTCAAAATAGAGAAGTTTCGGAACAAACTTCGCAACAAAAACTCCTTCTTCTCGATCGTTCTTCTTTTTTCTAAAAAATCCATGAGGACGACGCCGTTCGCATCCCAAAAAATCGTCGCCATGACCTTTCCGACCGATGGGACCGTCTTCGCCTTCTTTGGAGCAGATTTACCGGGAGAAATCCATTGTTTTGATTGTTGCTCATTTTCTGGTGTCTAATGATGAATCCAGGTTTCATCAACAGTGACAACTCAACGCAAAAACTCCTTCGGATCTCGCTTAAATTGCTCCAAACGCTGCTTCGAAGTTAACAGCCGCATCCGCTTGTTGTCCACCGTGAGCAATCGCGGCACCCATCGGGCCGACAATTTTTTCATCGCCAACTTATCATGTAAAATATTAATTGCCGTTCCGGTCGACACACCTACGGCCTCTGCTACTTCGTGCACTTTCGTTCGTCGACCAGCGAAAATCATGTCGTAGACTTTTTGAATGATTTCCTCGGTAACCACGTCTGCCGGGCGTCCTGGTCGCTCCTCATCAAAAACGGATTGTCGCCCACGTTTAAATTCGTTGAACCAATATCTAACTGTGGTCATAGATGGCGAAGTGTCCCCATAAACAACATCCAACTTTGCTTTTATCTCCTCGCATTTTTTTCCATCCAAAAACAAAGAGCCAATTACCGCTCTTTTTCCATCTTAGCAAAGACACGAAACACGTCTTACTCGAATGGCTGCCAAATCCAAACTAACCTATCAATCAGTCTGAAATTTGTTTACCGTCGTTTGATAGATGGCAGCACACGATGATAATACCAACTTCCCTGAGGAACGCCCTCTGTCGTCAAACACAGGTACTTATTAAACCGCCCTCGTATATAGTTCATTGACTTTTAATATATAAATATACAGTCTGGCAAGTAAGAGCGTGGTCGACTTCACCGATAGGTCATAAAAGATTTCGCTCTAATTTCTTCGCGAGCCGATAGAGGAAAGCTTTTTCCTTGATGCATTGTCAACAAAGATTCAGTTGTCGTTGATCTTTTGAAAGAGAATCACGTTAAACGCCATGAGTGCTAAGTACGCGTCGCGCTACGAGGCTGTGTTCCTTTGCATCCACCCGAAAGGTCCCAAAATGTCGCAATCAGCGGCTGCTAAATATATGAGAAAGTCGAAGGCATTTGTACAGAAGTGGATACAGCGATATAAAGTGGCTAAAAATGTCGATGATTTACCAGAACGTGGCTCGATAGGAAAAGTGAACAAAAAAGATGAAAAAAGAATAGTGAATCTATTTTCGCGGAATCCTGCTTTAACACTGCGGCAAGAACAAGCAAAATTAATGGCAGAAGGCTTAGATATATCCTACAAAAGTATCCGAACTCATCTTCGTACTCATCATCTGAAATGGCGCAACACAATGAAGAAGCCTCTGTTGACTGAAAAACATGTGACAAAGCGACTCGCTTGGGCGCATGAGAATATTGATAGAGATTTTGAAAATGTCATTTTTACTGATGAATGTTCTATATGGGCACGTTCTGTCCTCACGCGAGCCTGGTCAACTTCCACCAAGAGGCTTGTTCAGCGGACCGTAAAACATGGAATAAAGGTGCATCTTTGAGGCTGCTTCTCAAAGCAGGTATTCGGCACTTTGCACCTCTTTACTGACAACCTAAATGCCGAGAAAATGATAAAAATCTACAAAAAGGCTTTACTGCCATCTGCCAAACGATGGTTCATCAAAAAAAATGAAGATTGGATTCTGCAGGAGGACAACGATCCTAAACACCGCAGCAAGCTCTGTACTCAGTGGAAGACTCAATCTGGCATTGTTACATTGGATTGGCCGTCGCAGTCGTCCGATGCAAACCCTATTGAAAATGTGTGGGCACATATTAAACGGAAGCTTCGTGGGAGACGCACATACACTTTGAAGCAGTTGTCTTACGAAATTCGTCGGATCTGGAGATCCTTGCCACTAGAATACGCCGTCAAATTAGTAGAAAGCATGCCTCGGAGATGCCAGGCAATTATCGACGCCGGTGGTGACTAGACACATTATTGACCGAATTGCATCATTGTTTGTAATGTGTACAATGTATATATAAATATAAAAGTTCCATCAAATAAATTTTTTTATAAATTAACACGACCACGCTCTTACTTGACAGACTGTATTATATAGTATGGCGTGGTATCGATTTTAGAGGTAGTGGTACTCTGAATATTTTGCCTAAGTTTCATGAAGTTACAGTAAAAACAAAACGTAGAAAAACAGTTAATATTTTGAATTATTATTATGGAATCGTAGATGCTTGTGTTAAGATGACAACGGTATATGGCCGCAGTTTAAATTGTGTAGAAGATAGTGGCCTTAAACTTATAATTGATCTTATATTTCGAAGTATTACGAATGATAGATCAAAAGTTGCTATTAATCAACAAGTTATTACAAATCAAATTACTGCACTAACTAAAAAGATCAATGAAAAATAAAAACAGATGTTAAAGGTCAGGTAATATATATAAGAGTAGATCATGCAACTAGACTATATCGATCATTAATGGGTGTGAAAATACGATACCGTAAAGAAGGCCAACTTTTGCCTCGTAATATTTGCACTAAAGAATCACATTGATCGCATACGGCACAAAATTTAAAAGAAGAAATCACACAAGAACTCGAAAAATTTGGGATTAATATAAATATGATAGTACAATGTAATAAATAATAATGCTACTCATATGATAAAGATAGTATAATTACTTAATTTTGTTGTATCGTCTATGAGTCTTGTAAATTGTGATGATTTTATGGAGTTGGATGAAAAAAATAAAGTGAAACTTAAAAGCGATGACAGCGAAGATAAAGATCATTGTTGTGCATATACAGACTCTAAAGATATCAACGTAGCAGATTCCTTATCCACAGTATTCGAAAGGTTGCCTCGTATTTTTGTTCCTGAAGGAGTTTTTGTACGAAGATAGGTGGCTCATACTTTATAATTAGCAGTCGTAAGGTTTTACTAATTCAAATATATTGGCTAAGATTGGAAGAAAAAACCGGTTATCGATTGCGCTATACGTTGACATGCAACATATGCCATCCTCTCAAGTTTATTAGACTTCAGAAAAATGCCTGTTCAAATTATTTCAGCCAATAAAAAATGAAAAATTATAAATTCAACAGAAACTGCTTATAATGAATTGCAATCAGTTGCTGATGCCTGCAAAAGTAAAACTAAGAAAATGCAGTCGGAGCAATTTCAGGTTGGCAATTTTATCTAAGCTTGGTTGCTTTACAAATATAATACTGAAGTCATTGATAGTTCTTTAGCAAAAGTTTTATTCGCTGCTACGGAAAACCGAGAGGAAACATTATTCGGAAACCCAGCTACACTCTTTGTCATTTATTTGGATACAAGATGGCAAGTTACGCAATCTGAAGTCCAACAAGAAACAATTGTAAACTACCTAATAGTATTAAGGCACAGATTGTACAATTTCAAATCAAGTGTCTCACAAAACCATCAAATTGACAGAAGGAATTAATCTAATGTTCCTGCCACAATCGAAAATTAAGATACGTTACTATCGATGTTGAGACAAAAACGAAGTGTACGATCCATAAATAGTGTAAATATTAGCAAACAAAATAATATTAAGCAGCTTCTTATTGACTGCTTTTAAATAAATAGAGTAATATATAATGTAGATATTCTTATTTATTGGGACAATAGATGGAAAGCAATCTTTAACTTTATAAACTAGCGATTACAGTGCTAACATTACCGATAACTCAAGTAAGTGTTGAGAGATTATTTTCCGATCTCAAATTTAATTTGGATTATCTGAAAAGTAGACTATCGAATCAACTGTTAAACGATATTTCATTGATAGATTGATTGAAAATAGTTTTTACTTAGCGCTCCTCACTTTTGCAATTGCGTAAATTTTTATATTTGATATGTTAACACTAGCTGTTATCTTATTTTATGTACTGTTAACTTTTAACTGGTACTAATGTTAACATGTCGACTGCCACGGCAATTTTTAGAAATCTGGCCTAAAATGAAAATTTGATTTAATCACATTATATTATTACGAGATAACTCGTAGTTGGCGTCCTAGAAAAGAACGCAATCTACGAGTTATCTCGTAATTGGCAGTTAACGTGTTAATTTATAAACAATTTCGTTCTTCCTTTCTTCTCTAATTTATATATACATAATTATTTATAAAATATAACACAAATTTTAACGAACAAGTTTTCTTCATTCTTCACGCCAGGTCAAGTGCATTATATCAAGATCAGGCAACGTAATACGAAGCAGATGCACAACTGCAAAACGAATAGTTACCCCTTAATTAATCATAGACCGCTAACATACAAAAGAAAACAGACACATAAGCAAAAAAGAGAAAAAAACAGTTGTCAAAGGTCAACAGAAAAAGGCACGAAAAATTTGGGAAGTAAACGCGCAATTTAAAAGGCAGCGAAATTTAAGAGTGAGAAAAAATACACGCGAGAAAGCAAAAATAAGAGCAGCGGGCCACCTCTAAAGAAATCGATGTTTGAAGGCTAGACATAGAAACCGATTTCACGATTGAGTGCGCACGAGACGGCATACTAGAAAGCTCCAAGAGTGGCCAGCTATCACATAAAAAAGATAATACTAGTATGTAAAGATACAGGACACGACCCTACTTTCTTAAAAATGCATTTAAATGAGAGTAATAGTGATGCGAAATCGGTCTTCTAGAAATAGAGGCGAAATCGGACTACTAAAAAGAGAGGAAAAATCGGGCTTCTAAAACAAGATAGAAAAATTGGTTAACGCGACGAAAAAGGGAAGACGTACGAGTATAAAAGGACGTGGTAAAGAAGCTCAGCCAAATAGTCTCTATTTGGGAGTCATTATAGTAAGCTCATCCGATAGAGCAAATAAGTACCAAGAAAAAAAAAATCTCTGTCCGTGGAATCATTGCATCATATCTGTTCTTCGACGACGTTATCAACTTGTATTTTTAGCAGGTTGTTCAACACGGGCGGATCTACGAGAGAAGTATTTAACCCGGTAATAAAAAAGAATCACTACAGCTTCCAGCCACTTTGTAACCTGCAGTCACCAGTTCGTAATAAAGGAGACTTACACCGGAGAGCTGAGTACGCAACCATCTGATACATAACACTTTGCTCTTTGTGCACGTAACGGCGTACTCGGCTCACTTAAACGCTACCTGCTCCAGTAAGCCCTACCTACTCGTATTGTTAAATTTAAGTTACTTTGATGATATTTTTAGTATTTTATACGTCTTAAAAACGTTCAGTCTCTTTTTCGTTTTTGATAGGTTTAAATGTTTGAATTATTTGTAATATTTCGTTTAAATACATTTCTAAAAAACTTATTTTGTGTTGTTATTACAAGATAATTATCGGATATATATTGATGATTCTATTTTTACTATTACTATAAAGGTAAGTGTAATGAATATACACATAAATTTTATAATTAAATTACCATGTTTCTGTTATTTTTTTTAGATGTTATGAATTGTTTAAATAGATTATATTTTTGTACTTATAGTTATTTATTTAAAAATACTTTGATTTTAATTTTATTATGAATAATTAATTAATTTTATAGAATTCAACATGAAAATAAATCCAATAAATGTGATTAATCTTCTGTTTACGGCTCTTTAATCTTTAAATATTTAGAAAAGTCAAGTTAATTTTAAAGAAATCGAGGTCACAAATAAAATTGAAACGATTTTGTTAGATACAATGAACGATTTTAATAAAGTGGAAATAGTAACAGATAATACGTTAAATTTATAAGAACCACTTAAAAATATGGAAGCTCAAATTGTTGAAGATGAAATACTGCATCATTTTCAAGATCCTCTTTTTTCACCAAAAAATAAATGTACTAAAGATGAAGAAAATATATCATAAATTAAAAACAGGTGAATACTGGAGAAGCAGAAAACAGAAAAAACATTTGAGTCTTAAATCAGTGTAATAAAAGTTTAAGAAAGTAAATTCCATAAGGCAGTTGCGACATTAGGCTCAGTTTTTTAATAAAGGAGGGATATATAGAAAGAAAATTTCTAGAATATTTCCATTATATTGGGAAATTTCAAAGCTGCAGTTAAAGCCGTATTGATCGTTCATGATGAAGACTTAGGTAAATGGGCATTACAAGCTCAAAAGCAGCCTATGAAGATATTAGATTTAAAGCTTCAAGTCGCTGGTCAAATCTTTTTGAGAAAACACAAAATTATATCAAGAAAAATGAATAAATTTGTAACTAGAAAAACTTTAGAAAGTGCTGCAGAATTGAAAAAACATGCAAATGAATTTGTAACTGACGTTAAACAATGTGCAAAAGAAATGAAAAATATATACAATTCTGATCAAAGTGGTTTCTAGGTAGAAATGCATTTTGGTAGAGCATTAGCTGTTGAAAGAGAAAATCAGATGCAGTGTGCCGTACAATCAGTTTTATTAACAACACATAGTTACATTATACAACCTCTAATATCAGGTCATGGAGAATTACTTCAACCACTTTTTCTAATTTTAAAAATGTGGCCAGTTTAGACCAATTATCGAAATTGTTAGACGTTTTTCTGACAAAGTAATTAATAATGGGTTATGATATGAAATTGCTTAAACGTAATAATATTATTAAGCTTCAATCCCTAGTCCATAACCAATTTTTATTTCCAAGATATAAAAATCTTATAAAGTTTTCTTGGTAAAAAAGTGGTCATCTTACACCACACGTGATGTAAACCCTGAAAAATTTGAGAGCCCTGTAGACTTCAGCTTTGCCTATTATACATATGTATATTCTTGCAAAACTTATTGCGAGATTGAAGGCTGCAGTAATATTGCGATAGTTCCTCTAATACTGTGATTGAAAATTTGTAAAATACTAGTATTTAAAATGTAAAGTTCTACATCATTATGACAAGCATTTATCAACTTATTTATTAGTTAATATAGTACTAACAATATCAAATTTTCCATTAATATTATAAGCATTAATCGAATCCACAAAACTTAAATTCATAAACCCCAAACATAATTTTATCAAAATCGGGGTTTAAGTTTGGATTATTGTATTATTTGTCTATATTGCTTTAATAGGATTTAGAGGTAATTAACCCCCGTAATAAAAGATTATGCAAGAATACCGAAACAAATTTTAATATTTTTATAACAATTTTGTAAATTTTTACACGAAAAAAATATTCGGAAAATATAGTTTTACCCCTATCAAATCTAAGGGTTGCAATCTCTAAAATTGAAACTTACGTGGTTTTGTAGTTAGTTTCATGGCAATTTTTTTTTTTTTTTTTTTTCTATTTGTTTTATAGAAAAATATTGAACAAAACAGAAGATATTGAAAGAAATGTGATTTTGGGGGCGACTTTTGGGGATAGTTTTCACTTCCTTAAAGTTTGTATCCGCCGATAAAAAGAAATACGTGTCTTATTGTTCGATGTACTATAAATATCTCAGTGTTATTGAAATCGGGGAGGGTGACCTGGGGTAGTTTCGTTGTTAGTTCTAGGTCTTGGAACTTACCTTATTACGATCCAAAAGAAAACTATGATAAAAGCTTTAGACAAGACTAGCATAAAGTTTCTATTCGGTAGCATTGTACTAGGTATGTTCGATAAATAAAGACAATTTTGATATGGTTTTTGATATAGCCTTCAATTTCTTCAGCGATCCGGTTTTTATCTACTCAATCGTAGAAAACCTCTGTTCTTTGAGGGTATTTTTCAGTTTTGGAAATAAAAAGAAGTCGCACTAAGCTAGATCTGGTGAATATGGAGGCTGGGGCATAATTGCGGTGTTGTTTTTAGCCAAAAAATTACGAACCAGCAATGATGTGTGAGCTTTGCTCTATTTTGTCAAACGACGAAAAATCGCCACGCACATATAAAAACAGTTACTGTTAGTGTCTGCTGTAAACAACACGAACATGCAAGAAGGCTGATATTGTCAATATATATTATGAAAATGTGTACCAACATGTTAAAAAAAATTGAAACTCGACTGTGCGTAGCTCGCTAATTTAACAATTGACTTTATTTACTAAACACACCTCGTATGGTACAGCTTCTTAATTCCAACGATAGTTTATTCAATTTCATAGGCCCTTCAGCGAAAAATGATTCCTTTGATAACTCAAGTTTGCGGAAGGGTTTATGGCTACAGTATACAGTCAATGAATTCTTGTAACAGTATTAACATGGTAAGCAACGTTTTGTGTGATATAACTGTTATGCAGTTTCTTCTGCCTACATTGCAAGCAAATCGAACGCGAAAGTTGAGCGCTATTTATAACATATATTTAGATTCTTCTATAATTATGCACATTACTGCACAACAGTAGTAAAAAATAGAAGAAATCAAAATTGATACTAAAGTTGTTTTTAAATGATTTGGTATTGTATTCTTCTAGCTGCTTTTAGTTGTTGAAGAAAGGCATAGACCCTTTTAGTTATTTATCTCACTTTCAGTTTTCAAAAAAAATTGGGTGTTACGAGGTGTGTTAAAAAAATGAGGTGATTCTTCAAATTGCTTGGGCAACATAAATTCGATTATCGATGTTGTTGTGTTGGTACACATGTACCGAACATATGTTCACAGCTTCAAGTGTATATCATACTTAGTTTGTTCTTGATAGATAGAAAGGTTAGACGTGTTTTAGTGTGCTCGGCGGTTTTCTATTATTATAAAAAATGAAACAAAGGATCTGCATCAAATTTTGTGTGAAAAATGCAATCAAGTACTCTAAAACACTTGAAATGTTGACAATGGCATACGGTGAGTCTGCTCTAAGTAAAAAAAATACTTACAAGTGGTACAAGCTCTTCCAAGAAGGCCGAAAAGATGTCAATGACGAATCTCGCTCTGGACGCACCAATGCAATTTTTTTCGATATTCTGGTCATGAGACGTGTGTCAGCAAAGTTTGTTTCGAAACTTCTTAATTTTGATCAGAAGAACCGTCGCACGAGCATCGCTCAGAAGCTCTTGAATGACATCAATGATAATCCTGATTTGCTCAAAAACGTGATAACTGGTGACAAATCATGGCTATATAGTAATGACGTCGAAACCAAAGCCGAATCGTCCCAATGGAAGCACCCAGGAGAGCCAAAATCGAAAAAAGCACGCCAAGTTCGATCAAATGTCAAAGTTTTGCTCACTGTTTTTTTTTTTAACACGTGGCGTAGTGTATCAGAAGTTTTAAGGTCGTGCGGTCAATAAGGAGTATTAACTTAAAGTTATGCGCTGTTTGCGAAAAGCAATACGAAGAAAACGTCCGGAATTGTGGAAAAATAATTCATGAATTTTGCATCACGACAATGAATCTGCTCATTCATCGTTGCTTGTGAGAGATTTTTTGGCCAAAAACAACACGAGAATCATGCCTCAGTCACTGTATTCACCGGATTTGACCCCCCGCGACTTCTTCCTGTTTCCAAAACTGAAGAGACCTATAAAAGGACAAAGATTTGCAACAATTGAGGAAATAAAAACTGCATCGCTGGAAGAGCTCAAGGCTATACCAAAAAGTTCTTATGAGAAGTGCTTCGAGGATTGGAAAAAACGTTGACACAAGTGTATTGTATTTGAGGGGGATTATTTTGAAGAGGACAACATGAATATTGATGAATAAATAAATATTTTTTCATAAAAATATAAAGCCACCTTACTTTTTGAACACGTCTCGTATATTAATCTTCATATTCTTGACAGAGTTGGAGTAGTCGATTGTGGATCTTTCAACGATAACCTTAAGTATTTAACACGTTAACAGCCGTGGGGGTCACCGGTTACTGGCACTCGACTTCGCTACAGCGCCGTGGGGGCCACCGGTGACCGACGGCGCGGTCAATGCATAAAGTACTAAAACACGATTATTAAAAAAAAAAAAAAAATCGTAATAATTGCCTACAGCGCCGTGGGGGTCACCGGTGACCCCCGCAACGAAAAATGCTTCAAACATGATTTTATAACTCATATTATTTGCTGGGAACAATATTTCATCATAATATGCATCGCATAATGAAAAGTTAATGTTGGCGCCTCGGACAAATCATGGAAAATCCGTCTGGCAGTCAACGTGTTAATCACATGAGCATTTGTTCACATTATTACAATTTTGGTTTTAGAAGAGTTAAGTTTGAGACCAAGGTTAGTAGCTTATTAAATTATCTTGGTGATATTATTATTAACTTTGATTACTTTTTTCTAAGCATCTTGGATTCAACTTCTTCATAATGATAACATCATCTACATAAATATTGTAATGACAGTAATAAAGTGTAAGTTCAAAAAATATAATGTATATAGAAAAAAGGAGAGGACCTAGCACTGAACCTTGAAGTACTTCAAAAAAAAATTCGGTTTGCAGTTAGAAAGCTTGTTTTCTGATATTATAATAGTTTGAGTTCGATTTTCTAAGTATGACTCTAACCATTTACAGGATTCATTTAAAAAGTAAAATATCTTTAGAATTTTTAGTATTTTAATGTAATTGACTCTATCGAAAGTTTTCGAAAAATCAAATAATACCAGGATTGAAATCATCCTTTTTTTAACCTTCTTGTCTAATAAAATTCAGTAATCTAAGAAAAGCAATATATATATATATATATATATATATATATATATATATATATATATATATATATATATATATATATATATAATACTATATCCCTTTTCGTATGCTGTCTGATATTTGTCTAGTAACTTATTGTCTTCAAAAAACTATGTTATTTAATTTGCAGCAATTTTCTCCAGGATTTTTGATATTACATATTGCAACGTCGCTTTTGTGTAAAACGTTGTTTTTGTTCTTCATGTGAACACAAGTGGACGTGGGAAGGAGAAATAAATAAAACTGATATTAGTAAATAAAAAAAAAATCTTTAATATAAACTACTGGAAGACATACACATATTCATAAAACTTTTTGTAGACGTAAACTATTTGCATACAAATTAATCAATAATTCGCTATGATGTATTCAAAGAATTTATACATTAGGTGCGCCGAATATTTGTATAAGTATGGCAATCGAATTCTTTATGACTATAAAAAAAAGCTTCCCCTATATCGCAGATAGAATGCTAGCACACGATTCGCGCCCCAGAAATAGCTTGTAGGAAACCACTCCAATCAACCCAACATGGGATTGAAAAAAAGGAGTCCCCAAAAATCGCTGGCGGAAAACAGCTTCAATCAACCCAACTTGGGATTGAACAAAAAGGAGTTTCCAAAAAATAATAGTTTGCAGAAGACAGCTCCAATCAACCTAACTTGGGATTGAAAAAAAAGAGTTTTCCCCCAGACTGCTTGTGCAGAATTTGCAACCCGAGTATAGATTGCAGGAAAAGACTCCGATCAACCCAACATGGGATTAAATAAAGAGTTACTTCCTTTGGACTCACCCTGGCCTGCTCCTTAAGAGACCTCGGCTAAGGACTGAGTGCCTGCTCTAGCTTCGACTTCGCCTTATATAGGCCGAGCAAGGACTTCCCACCTTTAATTGTAAATTAGGGGGCTCGTGCGCGTCGAACTATTTAGCCATTGTTTACATATAAATTAGCGCAAAGCATACTCTATCCTTTATTATTTTATATATTTCTATATTTCATTTAACGACGAAATATATTTTAAGTTATAAGATACATATTATGTTTGACAAATCTAATATATACAACATTTTTTTATATTAATTTTTGCCTTTAAATTGTGTTGTAAAGGACAGAAAAATATGATTACAAAATGTATAAATTCCTGGTTGGCTACCGCAAGTTGTAAAATCGGCGGGCGCAAATAGAGAAATCGTTTCAATTTAATGTATTTTACCAAAATCTTAGATAATTATTTTTAAGCCATTTTCCGAATATTTTGTTTAATTTTTTAATTAATATAAACTTTGTTTGCATTAATTGATTTATTTTTGTTGTTATTTCTTTTAAAATAATTGTTTATTTTATAATAAAGTATATTTCAAATTATATGCTATCTTTGTAGGTAAGTCGGTAACTGCAAAATCGGCCCTCGTATTGATTCTAACAATTTATCGTTAATTTCATTTCTGACTAATACTTAGATATTCTTATGGCTTATTCTTTTTACATAAAATTCTAGCTCCGAAACATATATATAATTTTATGATTTTATTACATTATAAGCATGATTTATTTTACTTTACATTTATATAAAAATTGAGCACGTGTTTCTATCTACAGTCTGTCAAGTAAGAGCGTGGTCGTGTTAATTTATAAAAAAATTTATTTGATGAAACTTTCATATTTATATATACATTGTACACATTACAAACAATGATGCAATTTGGTCAATAATGTGTCCAGTCACTACCGGCGTCGATAATTTCCTGGCATCTCCGAGGCGTGCTTTCTACTAATTTGACGGCGTATTCTAGTGGCAAGGATCTCCAAATCCGACGAATTTCGTAAGACAACTGCTTCAAAGTGTATGTGCGTCTTTCACGAAGCTTCCGTTTAATATATGCCCACACATTTTCAATAGGGTTTGCATCGGGCGACTGCGACGGCCAATCCAATGTAACGATGCCAGATTGAGTCTTCCACTGAGTACAAAGCTTGCTGCGGTGTTTAGGATCGTTGTCCTCCTGCAGAATCCAATCTTCATTTTTTGTGATGAACCATCGTTTGGCAGATGGCAGTAAAGCCTTTTTGTAGATTTTTATCATTTTCTCGGCATTTAGGTTGTCAGTAAAGAGGTGCAAAGTGCCGAATCTCTGCTTTGAGAAGCAGCCCCAAAGATGCACCTTTATTCCATGTTTTACGGTCCGCTGAACAAGCCTCTTGGTGGAAGTTGACCAGGCTCGCGTGAGGACAGAACGTGCCCATATAGAACATTCATCAGTAAAAATGACATTTTCAAAATCTCTATCAATATTCTCATGCGCCCAAGCGAGTCGCTTTGTCACATGTTTTTCAGTCAACAGAGGCTTCTTCATTGTGTTGCGCCATTTCAGATGATGAGTACGAAGATGAGTTCGGATAGTTTCATAAGATATATCTAAGTCTTTTGCCATTAATTTTGCTTGTCCTTGCCGCAGTGTTAAAGTAGGATTCCGCGAAAACAGATTCACTATTCTTTTTTCATCTTTTTTGTTCACTTTTCCTATCGAGCCACGTTCTAGTAAATCATCGACATTTTTAGCCACTTTATATCGCTGTATCCACTTCTGTACAAATGCCTTCGACTTTCTCATATATTTAGCAGCCGCTGATTGCGACATTTTGGGACCTTTCGGGTGGATGCAAAGGAACACAGCCTCGTAGCGCGACGCGTACTTAGCACTCATGGCGTTTAACGTGATTCTCTTTCAAAAGATCAACGACAACTGTATCTTTGTTGACAATGCATCAAGGACAAAGCTTCCCTCTATCGGCTTGCGAAGGAATTAGAGCGAAATCTTTCATTACCTGTCGGTGAAATCGACCACGCTCTTACTTGACAGACTGTACCCGATTATTGCACGGCCCTGCCGAAGCTACAGGCAGTTCACGAGGTGCTGCCGCCCCTGACTTTGGCGCAAAATGACTATCAATTCAAAAATCGGTGTACCATGAAACGTACCGTTGCAATATACACAGTGTGTCCCATGGAAAACGGAACTTTTTCAAAATAAAGACAAAAACTCAATATTCCGGCAAATCTCATTTATTTTATTCAAAATAGTCTCCTTCCGCATCAATACAACATTTTGCACGATCAATTAACATATCGAATGAGTTTTTGAGATCATTTTTATCCATCGACTTTAGTATGTCGGTCGTCGCTCTTTGGATGGCCTCTACGTCGGCATAGCGTTTTCCTTTCATAGGCAAGTGCAATTTGGAGAACAAGTAGAAGTCGCACGGAGCCAAATCCGGCGAGTACGGCGAATGGTTGATGGTTAAAATGGAATTTTCGATCAAAAAATCCGTGATTAAGTTCGATCGATGAGACGGGGCATTATCATGCAACAAACGCCAGCTCCCTTTTTCACGGTATTGTGGCCGCACACGACGAATACGGCTGAGCAAACGCTTCATAACACTAAGATAAAACACAGCAGTAATCGTTTGACCAGGTGGAACGAATTCACGATGAATAATACCCTCCGAATCGTAGAAACAAATCAACATTGTCTTCACTTTCGACTTTTCAAGACGACTTTTTTCCGGATTGGGCTCGGTTGGGTGCTTCCATTCAGCACTTTGACGCTTGGTTTTGGAATCATATTGAAAACACCATGTCTCGTCACCAGTCACAATTGAATATTTCAAGTTTGGGTCCTTTTTTGACTCTTTAATCAAATCCTTACAATGTTGAATTCGGAGTAATTTTTCGTAGTCGGTCAATTTGTGTGGAACAAAGCGTGCACACACCTTCCGTAGACTCAAATGATCGGTCAAAATGCGATGAATTGAATTTTTGGACATATTTAATTCCATTTCCATGTATCGCAATGAAGATTTTGGCTCATTTTTTATAAATTCACGCACTTTTTCAATGTTACTTTGAGTAACCACGGTATTCGAAGGACCTGGATGTTCGTCGTCCTGAATGTCTTCACGACCTTCCTGGAACCGCTTATACCACTCATACACTCTGGTACAGAATAGACAATTATCGCCATGAACTTGTTTCAGCAAATTATGCGTCTCAGTAAAGGATTTACCGAGTTCAAAACAGAACTTAATATTTGCTCTTTGTTCGAAGTTCATTTTTCGACCGATGCCACAAACACACTGTCACTTTGAGCGCTATATTTTGGTTTCCATTGAACCAAATGTCATACAATTTTGACAGGATGTCAGTCAAGAATGGACCTTTCCATTGCTAACATCCACCAATATATGGTGCCAATATAAATCGATGTTTTGAAAAAGTTCCGTTTTCCATGGGACACACTGTGTAGTAACCATTTGGGTCTGTATTCAGAGCAAGTTTTAAGATTATTCATTTTAAAAGTTGGGCAAATCAAAGATTGTTTTCACATTTTTGGAAAAGCGCTGCTTGGAAAGGATACTATACGAGGGCGGTTCAGTAAGTACCCAAATTAGAAATAAAGACATCATTTTTTGAAGAAAAATTTTTTTTTTTTCCAACATGGTCCCCTTTTAGAAAGATACACTTATACCAACGTTCCTGCCATTTTTTTAACCTATTCAAAAAATAGGATTTGTCGAACTCTCCAAAATACGCCTCTGTCTCGGTGATGACTTCCTCGTTTGAGCTAAATTTTTTTCCCGCGAGCTATTTCTTCATGTTAGGGAACAAGAAAAAGTCGCAGGGAGCCAGATCGGGTGAATACGGGGGGTGCGGCAACAATGCATAATGCAATTCATGCAGTTTGGCGGCAACAACTCTGGATAAATGTGTTGGTCTCCTTCAATTTTTTGTCGAAGCGATTCAATAACCCACTGTAGTATTATCCAGTGATCGTTCTTCTTTTTTCTAAAAAATCCATGAGGACGACGCCGTTCGCATCCCAAAAATTCGTCGCCATGACCTTTCCGACCGATGGGACCGTCTTCGCCTTCTTTGGAGCAGATTTACCGGGAGAAATCCATTGTTTTGATTGTTGCTCAGTTTCTGGTGTCTAATGATGAATCCAGGTTTCATCAACAGTGACAACTCAACGCAAAAACTCCTTCGGATCTCGCTTAAATTGCTCCAAACGCTGCTTCGAAGTTAACAGCCGCATCCGCTTGTTGTCCACCGTGAGCAATCGCGGCACCCATCGGGCCGACAATTTTTTCATCGCCAACTTATCATGTAAAATATTAATTGCCGTTCCGGTCGACACACCTACGGCCTCTGCTACTTCGTGCACTTTCGTTCGTCGACCAGCGAGAATCATGTCGTAGACTTTTTGAATGATTTCCTCGGTAACCACGTCTGCCGGGCGTCCTGGTCGCTCCTCATCAAAAACGGATTGTCGCCCACGTTTAAATTCGTTGAACCAATATCTAACTGTGGTCATAGATGGCGAAGTGTCCCCATAAACAACATCTAACTTTGCTTTTATCTCCTCGCATTTTTTTCCATCCAAAAACAAAGAGCCAATTACCGCTCTTTTTCCATCTTAGCAAAGACACGAAACACGTCTTACTCGAATGGCTGCCAAATCCAAACTAAGCTATCAATCAGTCTAAAATTTGTTTTACCGTCGTTTGATAGATGGCAGCACACGATGATAATACCAACTTCCCTCAGGAACGCCCTCTGTCGTCAAACACGGGTACTTATTGAACCGCCCTCGTACTACTGTGATCAAAAAGTAAGGTGCATTTGTTTATAAAGTGTAAATTCTTTATTTATTCTTCCAAATCAATTTCATCCCCTTCAAAGTAATCCCCGTCCGATAAAACGCACTTTTGCCAACGCTTTTTCCAGTTCTCGAAACAGTCGGAATAGTCTTTTTCCGGTATAGCCTTCATCACCTTCTTTGATTCGGTTTTTATCTCCTCAATCGTATCAAAACGGCGTCCCCGCATTGGTCTTTTGAGTTTGCCAAATAGCCAGAAGTCGGACAGAGCTAAATCAGGCAAATACGGTGGTTGCGGAACGGTAAGAGTCGAGTTTTTGGCAAAAAAGTCACGAAGAACCAATGCAGTATGACACGGTGCATTATCGTGATGAAGGAACCAAGAGTTGTTCGCCCATAATTCCGGCCGTTTCAGATGAATAGCTTCACGCAAACGACGCATAACACTCAAATAATATTTTTCGTTGACAGTTTAACCCGGTGGAAGGAATTCATAATGCACCACACCATGATAATCAAAGAAAACTGTCAACATAACCTTGATTTTCGATCGACTTTGCCGGGGTCTTTTCGGTCTTGCTTCACCTTTTGCTCGATAATCGCTGGATTGGTCGGTGGTTTCAGGGTCGTATGCGTAAATCCAAGTCTCGTCTCCAGTAATGATGCATTTCAAGTGGTCCTGATAGTCAGACAGCAAAGTTTCACACATCAGCGCGACGCTTTTTTTCCAAAAAATTGAGCGATTTTGGCACCAATCAAGACTTGACGCGTTTGAGACACAAAACATCCTTCAAAATGGTTTGGGCTGAGCCAAATGATATTCCAACACTATCAGCGAGGTCTCTAATTGTCAATCGACGATTTTCAAGCACCAAATCTTTGATTTTTTGGACGTGGCTCTCGTCGGTAGACGTTGATGGTCGTCCAGAGCGCGGTTCGTCTTCAACGCGTTCTCGGCCCGCTTTGAATTCGTTGTATCACTTATAAACGTTTTTTTGTACCATAGTTTGATCACCAAAGACCTTCGGCAACATTTTCAACGTGTCCGCACAAGAATATTCGTTCCGCAAACAAAATTTGATGCAAGTTCTTAGCTCAACAAAATCACCCATTGTAAAAATCGAAAAATTCACTTTTGGTTGTTTACAAAAACACGTGTAACTCGGAGATAATTAACGACGCTTAGCAAATGTTATAGACAGTCTTACCAACCTAGGAAAAAAAATTTACCTGCCTTCCTAATGCCCGGGAGTTTCAAATGACAATTTCACCTTACTTTTTGATCACAGTAGTAAATAAGTATTTTAATATTTTTCGTACTGCAGGAAATACCTCTTTAAAATGAAAAGCATATATTTAATCTACTCTTATTTGCATGGACATTTGAACTCTTATTGGATTTGAATGAGTTCTGTAAAAGTATCTAATGAATTTTATTAATTGGTGGCTCAGAGAAGTCAAACTCTTGAATATTTATCACGGGCGTATTAGTTATCATCGCATCTATGGATATAAGAGTGTTTACTGAATCATCAACAATTTCAGTCAAGTATTGGTTGAGCATGTCTGGATCAATTTGTAATGCGTTAGACTTCGAAGTGTAAGATATATACTATGCAAGACTTGTAAAATCAATAAAATTTTGTTTTGACTATTTGTGTATGATAAGAAAGACGATTATAACAAAAGAAAATGTAAATATAAAGAGTTTTCAAAGAATCGTGTAACAAATCACTCGAACAATTTTTTATTTTTTATATCTACTGGCTTGTTTGGCTAATGACCTTTTTATGCACGGGTTTGCCTGTGATCTAGAAGCCTTACGTGTCCATGCTAAAAAGAGCAGAGAATCGTGATTAACTTTGGAAGCCTCGACTTCCTTGAAGGTTTATGTGCACAGTGAGATTACTTCTGTGGCTGACAGGTTATTGAGCAAAGTGATTCAAGTTGCGGGAAATATAATAAAGATTTTAAAACATTAAAGAGACAAAAAGTCACGTGAATATAAAGATAAAGATACGTCAACGCGGTAGGGGAAGGGCTGCAAAATACTATTCAAGGACGTGTGTACGGCACGGCGCAGTAAGTCCTTGAAAGCTTCGAAACGAATAAACGAAAGGAATAAAGATATTTTTAAAACTATTTATTTAATTTAACCCTCTATACTATTACACTTCATTTTAATACAATTTTAAAGAAAAAATCAAAAAATCGAACAGAAAACACGAAAAAACTTAACGGTTTGGCTTTTCTGCTTATACTGACTGTGCTTCAAAATTTGCCAATTTCGAGATAGAAACTGTTGCATTACGAAAATGTAATAAAAAAAATTGATTCTTTGAAAATCCTGACTGCATATAACTTTTTAAAGAAAATTGAAATATTTGCATTATAAACTTATGAGAAAGATTAACCACATTTAAGCATCAGTATACGCACGCTGTCTACAAGCTAGCTACAACCTTGCTTGAACTTGAAATTTCGAACCATACAATACACCTATCTCTTAATACTAACGCGTACTGTATATTCCCATCTCGGACCGTCACGATATCGAAAATTAAAATCACGAACACGAAATTCAAATATGCGCGAACTACAGAGTGCTCTCTGTGACAATGTTTAAATAATTAAATAAAATAATAATTGTAAACTGTTTAAACATAATTTAATGACTACTTTCGTGTAAGTATAATTTTAATTAAAGCAATATAATTCTTTATAAACGTGATTTTTGATTTTTCTTATTTAATCTTGATTTCCTAGATATTTTTTAATTAAATTTCACGATCTGGACATAGCTACGTAAATTTTTTCTTCATTAAGTACATCTCCTAACATCAATAGTTACTTTTTGAAACGTTTAATCTTATGTTTTATTGATAGTCATAGCGAAAGCTAATTTAATTGGAAATTGTCCTCTTTTAATTAAGTACAGAAAATTATTTTCACTATATTAAGTAATGCAAGAATAGAGATCTTTTTGGATTAGAATTTATCGTTTTCAAAACAAAGTCATTTTAGATTTAAGTTTAGATTTATTTGGATGTTTTAATTAAAATAAACAAAAATATAATGCTAAAACAGATAAATTGAAAGAATAACATCTTAAATTGTTAGATAATAAAAATTATAATGATGAATTAAATAAATGAATAATTATATAATAAATGAATAATTATATAATTATATAATAAATGAATAATTATATAATTATATAATAAATGAATAATTATATAATTATATAATAAATGAATAATTATATAATAGTTGAATTAAAAGCAAAATGATGAAATCTGGCTTAAATAGCGTTACTAAACAATGCAATGTTCTGTTATTTTAAGGAATTCGGAATAATTACATTGAAAGAAAACGAATTTATATCCATATGTAGATATATTATTTTAAAATGCTTAAAAAAGTTTCACTAACGCGCAATATCTGAATTCATATATATATATGTATACATATATACACTATGATCGAAAAGTAAGACCAATTATCGATTTGGCGAAACTTTCTTTTTAAGTTAGTAGCACTGTGAGATACATCTGGGTCTAATTTCATGTCAATATATTCATTAGTTTGCAAGTGACGCTCTTTTTTGTGAACATTAAAAAGTGATTTCGGCGATTTTTATAATGTTAGATTTTAGCGAGCAAAGAAGTTGCATTAAATTTTGTGTTTGGAATAAAATTTCTTATGCAGAAACGTTCAGAATGTTGCAGAAGGCCTTCAGTGAGCAGACTTTGTTGGAAAGAAATGTTTACAAGTGATACAAACAGTTCAAACAAGGCAGAGACAACTTCGAAGACAAAAAGCATCCAGGACGACCATCGACATCAACTGATGAGAAACACATCAAAGAAATCAAAAACCTTGTGCTCAAAGATCGTCAGTTAACAATTAGAGACCTTGTTGATACTGTTGGCATTTCATTTGGATCGATTCAAACAATTTTGAAAGATCATTTGGGTCTCAAACGCGTCAAATCTTGATTGGTTCCAAAAACACTCAATTTTTTTTAAAAAAAAACGTCGTGTTAATGTGTGCGAAGAGATGCTGATTCTGATTACCAGAACGTCATGAATCGTTTTGACTCGATTGAGGAGATTAAACGTGAATCGCTGCGTCAATTTAAGGCAATTCTAGAAAAGGACTTTTCTGACTGTTTCGAGGATTGAAAAAAACGTTGGCATAAGTGTATTGTGTCGGGCGGGGAATACTTTGAATGCAACGAAATATACATTTAAAAGAATAAATAAAGAATTTAAAAAGAAAAAAATTGGTCTTATTTCTTTATCATAGTAGTATTTATAATATTTGTATAAGTAGTTGCGGTGGATCCACCTATCATTATGCGTCAAACGCCGCGGATATCGACTCCTCGTTCCGATTGCGTAGTCTTCAGGACCCTCGAAATGTTTTGCTGCTAAATTCAATATTGTCTTTTTGGCTGGGATGCCTTATTGGTACCACGACAGGCTGTAGTCCTTTTACGTGGATCAACTCTACGATTCTTTTTTAGAGCCATTTCTCGACGGTGCTCGCCAAAAGGCGCAGTGCTCAGGTGATGTTCTCACTACCACGGCTGGAGAAAGAGAAAGTTTCTTTCCTTCCACGTGCCACCTTTACCGCGGATTTAACGATTTGTTCAAGTCTCTCTTCTTAGAGAAAATAGATTTCCCTTTTCTTTCGCCGTTAACAATCCGCGCGTAAAACGGAAACATTGTTCGCCGTTATAATAACAAATAAATATCGATAGCAAAAACAGATCCATTTTTAGAAAAATTAGAATCTGACATACAATTAAACAGGGACCGATTCCATTTCAAATCATGCAGGCTGACTGTACCCACCTCTCGGAATCACTTCTAAATTTATTATATTATTGTATTTGGAAAATAAGAGCCTACGTATTTTTTCTTTTTTGATATCATCAAATTTGCATGTTTTATGCACTTTTGAAAAGTGACTCATCAACTTTCGATTCTCAAAAATTAGAAACTTTTTTCTTTTTTGACCGTTCTATTTCGTCTTTTTACTGACCTTTTAAAATTATTCTATATTTGTTCGATGCTATGGGTGATGTTCTTTCGATTCCACCCTTTTTTATTTTTTTTTACCACTTCGCAATGATAGACAACTCAATTTGTTTTTGACCACACTAAAGATTTCTTTTTTAATAGAAATTAATCATGTACCTGATTATATTTTTTATGTAACTTGCGTAGCGTTGATAAATCGGTGGTTTCCCTGCGCTCGTATTATCATCTACCGCCTGTCTCATTGACAAATCTTCCACTGTCATTGCACAACATACTATTTTATTTAGATCTTGTCATTAAAAATAAATAGTAATACAAATGAAACTATAATGTCACAGTAAAATGGATTAAAGTTCAATAGTTTAAATGATATTTTGAAATTCGATCGGTAATCAAATACTTCAGATTTTAAATCCTCTCACTACGTATGTATAGGTGCATGCACATCTAGCGTCCAGCCGTTCTTGATGAGAAAGAGGAAAAGAACCCTTTAGATTATGATATCATTCCCAAGCACTTATCATGGTAAGCAAACTTAAATTTGGTTAAGTAAACCCTCGTAAATATTGTTTTGTCTCTGCTAGTCTCCGTCGTTGTTCTTCCTTTCTCTCCCTTCTCTTATTGAATACAATGCAAGTGCAAAGGCACATAAATCATGAAAGGGCATTGGCTTACTGGCCACTCATAAGTAAAAGAGAGAGAGGTAGAGAGAGAGAGAGAGAGAGAGAGAGAGAGAGAGAGAGAGAGAGAGAAGCAGAGTTCGCGTATATCGCAAAACACAACGCAGTGAGCGCTGCCAGTAGAATTAATATTCCGGCGGGCGAGCTTAGATTTAGAACGGATATTTGTAGATTAGTTCCCGAGGCGTTTACATCCATTGCTACTGCCGCCGGATGGTGAACAACGATTGCTTTCCCTCCCTTGCTTCTACTGGCGCCTACAATGTCGTTGGAGGAGTGGTTGCTTCTTGACTAAGGGTGCCCACAAATTTGGACATTAGCGGTCCAAGTTCACAACGTATTTGTTATAATAGACAAGTGTTCCAGACATATCCTTAATTTATGCGTTGGCCTTTGCATCAATGTATAATTCTACATATATTTTTACCCTCAGATCTTCAAGTACAAGGAGAAAAAACATTTCTCTTTAATACTGACAGTGTTGAAATTCTGAAATATTATATTCGTTAACATAAAGCATTTGATAAATTTTAGAATCATTTCAACTTTCCTTGTATCGAGCCTGTTTTAAAAGTCATAAGTATTTCTATTTATTGAATATTTTAACGGGCTTGAACTTTAGAATTTAAATTTTATAATAAAATGATAATGTTGTAATAAAGAATACAATTGAATTATATTTTCATATGAATAATAAATCATTTATGTAAATTTCAAACTGTAAAAAAGACCATGAACATTTTCATGAACTGCATCAAATTTTTTTCTTTAATGTTAAATATATAGTCTATCAAATATAAATCCAATTAAATTATAAAAATTTTTATTTTTATTAGATAATTAAATTTTTAATCTAATTTGTAATTTAGTTAAAGTTTATATATAGTTGTTAACCTCTTTATTAGATACAATATTTAAAAAATTTTAGGAGTGATAAAAATCTTCACGGAGAAATAAGAATGTTCCAATATGGAAAATATGGTAAAAATAATATCCAAAGATAGTAAAAATCCATATAATATGACACATTTTAAGGGGTCATGTACAGTTGTAGCGGGCGAAATGAAGTGATTTTCTAGATTTTTTTTTGACATGACAATAAACGTTTATTGTAAAAGTATAAACTCCATTAATTAATATATACTTTTATTTACTTCTACAATTTTTTTTCATTAAAAAATATTAAAAAATGGCGGAGCTCCAGCTCTTTTCCAGAAGCACCTTTTTTTCAGCATCAGTTGCGGTGGACATGATATCTTGAGAATGGCTTATCTGAAATCAGAAATTCAAAAAGATTTTATTAGTATATTGCAATGGCTAAAGCCTGAATGCCGGATTTTTATAAATTTTAATTTTTTTAAAAATGACGACAATTTTAACAAAAAATTTAGCCCATCAAAAAGTGATTTTTTTGTTAAAATTGTCGTCATTTTTAAAAAAATTAAAATTTATAAAAATCCGGCATTCAGGCTTTAGCCATTGCAATATACTAATAAAATCTTTTTGAATTTCTGATTTCAGATAAGCCATTCTCAAGATATCATGTCCACCGCAACTGATGCTGAAAAAAAGGTGCTTCTGGAAAAGAGCTGGAGCTCCGCCATTTTTTAATATTTTTTAATGAAAAAAAATTGTAGAAGTAAATAAAAGTATATATTAATTAATGGAGTTTATACTTTCATCCAAAACTTTCTAGAAAATAAAAGATATTTAGATAGCAAATACGATTTTTTTTCTTATATTTTAAAATTGTTTCGTGTTTAATTGATAAATATGTTCTGTTTAACAATAAAATATAATTTAAAAATATTTTTAATAAAATTTAGTTTAAAAAATGACAAAAATTAGTATTTAAAAGAGGTAGAGAGTTTTATAAAACAGTATGAAAATATAGAATCCCAAAAACTAACAGTGCATGTTCGTGTTATAAGACAGTTTAAAAATCAGTAAAACTAAAGCATTAAAAGCATGCATTATGTAGCTACATGTACACCATAATTAATTCTTTCTTTTTCTTAAAATAATTAATCAAATAAAAATAGTAGGTTTTTTGTTAGTTTTGACTTATTTCTTGATCTATATATATATATATATATATATTTTTTTTTTTTTTTTTTTTTTTTTTTTTTTTTAATATTTCCTATTTAAAGCAGAGTTTCTAAATGTTAAAAACTAATTTTAAATATTTAATTAAAAGATTTCAATATTCAATATGCCCAATCAGTATCCACAATATTACGTTTTTAGATTAAATTTGTAATTTAATCCATATTAGACAGTATTGCATTTATTTATAGATGATAACTTTAATCCCGTAGATCAATTTAACTTTATTGTACAATAACGCTATTTTAATAATAAATATTTAATAAAGTGATTTAATCATTTTAATTTTAATTATTAAAGTTTAATAATAAATATTCAATAAAAACTCGTAAATATACACTGTCTTATCGAATTGGTGCCAGCGAAAGAGTGCATAACCGCACTGAATGAAACACTAAATTTTTATACGGCGAAACGTTTAATTTAATAACTTCTAAACAATTTTTTACATAAAAGATATGAAAAAATTTAAATTAGTGCTTCCCCTCCCCCTCCCAACACATTTGGGTTTTGATTATGTAGGAGAGGAAATATGTAGAAGCACCTTTAAAAAATCTCTATTTTATTCAATTACAAAAGCTGTTCTTTTAATTGTTTCAGACAAATAATATTTATAAAAACATGCTATTACATTTACAATAAAAAAAGAATGATAAAAATCTTCATTTGATTGATAATTAAATGAATCGCGCGCTGTTTGTATTACTAGTTTGAGACAATTGAACACCGCTGTAAACGTGGTTAAGAATTACTTTAAGCCTGAACTACTTTAATGAGATACTTAAATGCAAATGATTATTCTCATAAAAATGATTAAGAGGACGTTTCAATGAATTCTTATATTTATTTTTGAAAATTTATTAACTTTTAGTTTAGATCAAAATAAGATTTCATGCCAAATATCAGCTCAAAATATTAATTTTTAAAAAAGTTATGCGCATTTAATAAAAAGGGAGTAAAATTTTTAAAACATTATATCTCGAATACTAATTATCGGAATCACATAATTTTTTTTTTTAATTAGGTCAATAATATTGAACTTTAAAAAATATATAATTTGACGCAAAATTTTTTTATAAAAAAAATATTAAAACAATTTTTTATAAACAAATTAGGTTTTTTAATCGCAGGGCACATACGATTTTCGATTATTTTATTTTAAAGTAAAGCTCAAAGTCTCCTCTTTAATTTCGTAAGAAAAAATCGTCAGACAGTTTAAAGGAAAAAAATTAGAGCCATTTGAAGTTGACGTTCCGCGCTACTCGTCTTACTTAGCCTCATAGCACGCGTTGTGTTTGCAAGAAAATAAATTAAATTTTTTAATCGTTTAACACATTCGATTTTTTATTTTCTTAAGTCAAAATAAAGCTCAATGCCTCCTCTTTGATTTTGTAAAAATAAAACCTTACCGAGCGGTTTAAAGGGAAAAAAATTAGAGCCATTTAAAGTTGACACACCACAAGTGCGGCGAGAAGCGCGAAGCGTCAACTTTAAAAGGCTCTAACTTTTTTTTTAAACTGCCCGACGAGTGTTTTTACTCGTTTAATTTAAAGAGAAAACATTGAGCTTTATTTTGACGTCAAAAATCGAAAATCGTATGTGCCCTACGATTGAAAAACCTAATTTGTTTATAAAAAATTATTATAATTTTTTTTATAAAAAAATTTTTTACTTAAATGTAGATTTTTTAGAAGTTCAATATTATTAGTATTCGAGATGTACTATTTTATAGTACATCTCATATACATATATAGATAGTAATACGAGGGCGGTTCAATAAGTACCCGTGTTTGACGACAGAGGGCGTTCCTGAGGGAAGTTAGTATCATCATCGTGTGCTGCCATCTATTAAACGATGGTAAAACAAATTTCAGACTGATTGATAGGTTAGTTTGGATTTGGCAGCCATTCGAGTAAGACGTGTTTCGTGATTTTTGCTAAGATGGAAAAAGAGCAGTATCGTTCGGTAATTCGCTTTTTGTTTTTGGATGGAAAAAAATGCGAGGAGATAAAAGCTAAGTTGGATGCTGTTTATGGGGACACTTCGCCATCTATGACCACAGTTGGATATTGGTTCAACGAATTTAAACGTGGGCGAACATCCGTTTTTGATGAGGAGCGACCAGGACGCCCGGCAGACGTGGTTACCGAGGAAATCATTCAAAAAGTCTACGACATGATTCTCGCTGATCGACGAACGAAAGTGCGCGAAGTAGCAGAGGCCGTAGGTGTGTTGATCGGAACGGCAATTAATATTTTACATGATAAGTTGGCGATGAAAAAATTGTCGGCCCAATGGGTGCCGCGATTGCTCACGGTGGACAACAAGCGGATGCGGCTGTTAACTTCAAAGCAGTGTTTGGAGCAATTTAAGCGAGATCCGAAGGAGTTTTTGCGTCGAGTTGTCACCGTTGATGAAACCTGAATTCATCATTATACACTAGAGACTAAGCAACAATCAAAACAGTGGATTTCTCCCGGTGAATCTGCTCCAAAGAAGGCGAAGACGGTCCCTTCGGCCGGAAAGGTCATGGCGACGATTTTTTGGGATGCGAACGGCGTCATCCTCATGGATTTTTTAGAAAAAGGAAAAACGATCACTAGACAATACTTCAGTGAGTTATTGGACATCTTCGACAAAAAATTGAAGGAGACACGGCCGCATTTGGCGAAAAAGAAGGTGCTGTTTCACCATGATAACGCACCAGCACATTCTTCCGGAGTTATCGCCGCCAAACTGCATGAATCGCGTTATGAATTGCTGCTTCACCCCCCGTATTCACTCGATCTGGCTCACTGCGACTTTTTCTTGTTCCCTAACATGAAGAAATGGCTCGCGGGAAAAAAATTTAGCTCAAACGAGGAAGTCATCGCCGAGACAGAGGCGTATTTTGGAGAAATAGACAAATCCAATTTTTTGGAGGGGTTAAAAAAATGGCAGAAACGTTGGGAGAAGTGTATATTTCTAAAAGAGGACTATGTTGAAAAATAAAACAAAAATTTTTGAAAAAATGGTGTCTTCATTTCTAACACGGGTACTTATTGAACCGCCCTCGTAGTTTAAAAATCTTAACTTCTTTTTTTTTTTAAATGCGCATAACTTTTTCAAAAATTAATATTTTAAGCCAATAATTAGCATAAAATTTTACTTTGATACAAACTAAAAGTTGACAAATTTTGAAGAAAAAAAAATATAACTGAACTCCGAAATTTACTAAGAATTCCTTGAAACGTCCCAAGAGCGAGCAGAAATTAAACAGCAGCTCAAAAAAACTTCTAAGTGACATATAATTTATAATAAAAAATAGTAAAAATTATTGAATGAAACAACATAAAGTGTTTAATCTAAGTAATCGTATCACTTCATTTAACCGTGGTTTTAAACGCAAGTAATGAAGCACATACTTTCATAACTTTTTCTGAATAAATTTAGATGCAATGAATATTAAGGCTAATTAGTGTATCCTTTTTTTATTTAAGTAATAGTATTTGTTAAACGGCTAAATAAATGAAAACATTGTTTCATATTATGGACATTTATCTTATAAAAAATGATTATTTATAAAAATTTGTAAACTTTTTCCACAAAGCTAAAATTTATGTAAGCGTTATTAATGTATACAAAGCAACCGAGATATAAATTTTTGCAGTCAAACATAAAATTATAATTAAATTAATATTAACATCGTTTAAATTATTTCCTAGGAAATATAGATTGATTAATGGAATTACAGTTAATTTTGTTTTGATAATGTTATTAAAAATAATTAACATTATTTAACCAATATAATTTATTTAACAAATTTATAAATTTTGAACTTCTTTGAGTTACAATATTAATGTAATATTAATATTTATCTAGCTACTAGAATTTCTAATCAGACTAAATTTCGTCTGTTGTTTGATGTTCTTTGTCTGTACTTTGATGTTCGCCAGTAGATTCATTTTAAATATGATTATTAACGTATTTTATGCAAAACGCATTTCTTTAAAAAGACTACAATTTCGACTAATATGCAAATATTGTAGTTTTTTGTTGCAGCTCAGGTTTATTAATATTGTTATACTATTACAACATATTTTACAATCGAATGCTATTTTTAGTTCAGTTTATAAAATTTCCATTTTCCAGTTTCTATTTAAAAATTAAACATATATATCACAATTTTAAGAAGCGCTTCTTCCGAAATTAGTTATACATCTAAATTTTTTATTTCTTTCAAAATTTTGAATTCCCATAATAAAAGTTATGGCTCAGCTTTGAAGACATGAGAAAACATGTAAACGCGCAGAAGAAAAAACTGATAGTACATTACAGTAACGAGTAACTTTTTTAGTTTTTGATTCTTCTGAATAATGTGGCGATGTAGGTAAGATGTGACGAAACTATATGTTGCTTATTTCAGAAGAAGCAGTTCTTATAATTATGATGGACTTTATTTAAGGTAAATTCATTTAATCATAGAATTCTAAGTAGTTTATTTTAAAATTAATTGGAAATATTATAGCTAGATTTGCAAAAATATTTTCTTTGTGGATACTGCTTATAAAAAAGGAATTTACTCTCAAAAATGCGTAGAAGTATTGTTCAGATCATATTATGTTAATTAAACTATCAATATTTTTTGTTGAATATTCAATATCCCATTATTATTATTATTACTAGCGATTCTTACTTTATTAATATTTCTCTACACTAGAAAAAATTCTATCGTAAAAATTACTATATTTGATAATATTCTGGAGATATACTTCAAAAATGATCATTTTTCTTATTTATGTAGAAGTTTTTATATGAAACATCTAATGGCGTACCTCGGCGCTTCGGAGTAAATGAGAAAGAACGAGATTAGAGCGTGGCCATAAAAAAAAGTGCACGACGCTTCCTATATAATGCATACGTGTGTCTCTACACATGTGCGTGCGCGCACACTTGTGTGAGTAGACAGCGCTGCCCTCTCCACTACGCTTTACTGTGAATAGAGAGGGTAACGCGTACACCGCTATGTTTGTGTGTGTTTGCCATATGCCTCTTTGTATTGCTCTGTATTTTACTCCATTTTCATATTGCCAAATGTTAAAAATATGTACAAAAAAGTATTACAAAAATATAACACCGTTAACACAGTGATAACTAAATAAATTTACATTATCAGAAACATTATCATTATTCCATTCTGCTATAGTTACATAGTAATTATTTTTTTCATAATTTAATATAAGTATAAATATTATGAATAAATTCTAGTTTATGAAAAACAAGACAATAGTTTCGATGTCTTATATTTTCTTTTTGTTATATACATAAACCATAAATACTTTATCCATCTTATTTTCAAATAGAGTGAAAAATGAAACAATCAAGTAACTAATTTAATTGTTTAATAGTTTGAATTTTACAATAATGATATTGTAAAAACATCTATATAATCTTATATTTGTAATATCTTGATTAAGTATTTAAATTATTTTCGGTATTATTCAAAACTAATGACATATAAAGTATATGTAATAATATAAGAAACAATAAACTCTAATAACATAAAAAGTATTACAGACTTTTTTAATTTATTTATAATTTGTAAAATTTCATTAAAAAAATATTCACATATAATTTAAATAAAATCCTTTTTTGGAAATCATTTAATATTTTGTCCACTAAAGTGCTCATACAGACTAGCTAAAGATTAATATAACTTAATAGTCGATTTACACCTTGTACATTTAAGAAAATTTGAAATAGCGATTATTGCGTATCGATTTGTCGAAGAGATCAGTTTCGTTGCGACGGTTTCATTTTTTTACTGGCTTTCCTATAACATTTATAATTTGGCGTTTTAATTTTTACTATTTAATATAGGATAAATTAAAAAAAATAAAATTTACTTATAGTGTATTTAAATGTTACTATAAATTAAAAAAATTTTTTTATATTGTATAATGTAGCATGTTTTATTATTTTCAGTAGTAACATTTATGAATACGCGTTGAGCTTTCAAAATTTAATAAAAAAAGAAGTAAAAATTATAATAAACAAAATAGTACACCGCAGCGTGCATGCGTGCAGATGACGCGCTCAACCGTTCATTTGTTCTTGTCAGCGTATTTTGTTTACTTAAATCATTCAGCTTAATAAAATATACGCTAAATAACTATATGAATACTGTACTTTCTTGCAAGTGACTGGCGATATTCTCGATTAGTATATATACGAGAAGTTTTTATATTTTTCGTATGTAATAGTTATTACATACGTATATATGATAGCGATTGCGAATGCGAAAGTATTAATATGTAGCGATCGGTGAATTCTTAATCAAATATATATAATAATAAAAAATAAAAAAATTGAAAACAAAATAACCCGAAACAGATGTTTTCTACACAGAAAGAAAAATGAGTTAGCCGCACTCCCAAGCGGCTTGGTTATAATTCAATCGTACGCGTTAGAGACAATTCAGCACAGAGCGCAGCGCCGTCAAAATCCTACGTTGAAATAGATTTCTACCATTGATCGTAAGAGCGCAGTAGCTCTATCGTTGTAATGCATAGTTCCTGCGATGCGCCGTAACTCGTTATTCTCAATCGTGGAAACAGATTACCCCAAGTCGCTGAAAAGCATCGTTTCGATACCTGAGAGTTGGTCCGCTCCCGACACAGCACAAAACATTCGTAAAAACAGTATATGTAGCGGAATAAAAAGAGGAAGCTGCATAAGGGCCCCCTCTATCCTTGTTTAGTCGCGCGTGCGCAGCTGCATTTGCTGTCAATACGTTGATGCACATATACAGGGTGGGCCATTTTAATTTCCCCACTTAAATATCTCAGAATCTAAGCAAGATACGGAAAAAAGTTTCAGACAAAAATTGAAGAAGGCATAGAGGGTCAGATAACAGTGAACTTTAGCTTGACCTTGGAGTTGACCTTTAAGATCAGTTGGAGGTCAACTTTATTTTCTTAAATAAAAACCCCTATTTTTTATCCCGGAATCGAAAAGAGCAAAAAATTTTACATCAAATTTGTTTCAAACAAAATTTTGTTTTATGACCTATAAGAGGTCAAAAATCAAGGTCGAATATCTTAAAAAGCCGTTTCTTGCATTTTCACTGCATTACCGTGGTTTGTAGGAAAAATAAATTAGTAACCCAATAATCCTCTTCAACCTAACATCACCCCATCAATCTCAAATTTTATGCTTATCCACGCTCTTTATTCGAAATTTAATCCGTTGGTAAAGATGGGTTGAATAGGTTATTACCACCAATACGACAATAACAATACTCCTATTTTGACTGTTCTTGTAATCATTTATCTAGACCCTCATATTATTAGTAATCAAGCAGTAGCCAAATTCATCCATTATTCCATTAAGATCTTTTCTGAGAATTCTCAAAGTCCTTACATACATGCTTATCACATAATTTTAGTTCATGAGTTGAGGTTTCATCGTTTTAAAGTCACATTATGTTTTACAAATAGGTTTTAGAGATGATAAATAATTCTGATTATTTAAATTTTATTCCTTTATTCTGATAAGACTAAATCTTAAAGTGGCTGAGAAAGCAGTAGTCATAATTACCCTTATTGGCAGGAATCCTCACTGGCGTAGGACAGTAAATCACCACAACCTTGGAGCCTTATAGGTATGCTATAGAATAGTTAATGGATATATAATTGGTTCGTACATTTTTGATGAAAGTGTCAATAGGAATATCTATGGACAGTTTGTTAGAGATCAGTTACCAGAACTATTAAAAAATGTCAATTTAGACAAGTGACAAGCATTGTGTTGCAAGAATGATGGTTCACCAGTACATTTTACATGGATTATGTGAAATTTTTCGGATGCAAATTACAATGGTTCATGGATTGGACAAACAGGTCCAGTTGCCATAAACAAAGAAGTGGACGTAGTACGTTCTGTTTCCTTTCGGGTGTTGGATTAAAATGAGTACCCTTGTCTCTCACTATTTGGGGTGCTAGATTGAAGTGAGTCCTCTCGCCTCTCACTATTTGGGGTGCTAGATTAAAGTAAGTCCCCTAGCCTCTCACTATTCGAGGTGCTAATTTGAAGTGAGTCCCCTCGCCTCTCACTGGTTTGACGATTACTAATTTAACCTCGAAGCAAATGTTCAAAGTTACGTCCCTCTGCTTCAAGGCACAAAAGCAAACGTCTTTTGATATGGCGCACGGTGTTAAGCAAAGTTTGCCTTGGGATCGCAGCACATGCTTGACTAATGCGGTCTTGCATGTTTAATCTTGTCGTAGGCTGTTGTTCAAAAATAACATTTGCTATGTAGCCCCATAAAAAAAAAATACGGGGATGTCATTTCAGGTGAACAAGCAGGCCAGTTTATAAGACCTCCTCGTCCAATCCATCTACCATTGTAGTTTTCATTCAAGAAATTCCGTACGATCCGTGCAAAATGTGCTGTTGCACCATCATGCTGGAACCACATTGTTCGTCGCGTCTCTAAATCGACATCTTCCATCAGCACTGGTAACTGATCTCTAATGAACTGTTTATAGGTATTCCTATCAACATTATCTTCAAAAAAATAAGGATCAATTAAATACCCATTTATAATTCCCCACCATACCATGAGGCTCCAACGTCTTTGATGATTGACTGTTCTATGCCAGTGAGGATTTTCGTCGGACCAATAATGGCAATTATGCCTATTGAGCTCCCCGTCAATTTGAATTTTGGCCTCATTAGAAAAAAGCACAAAACCGAAAAAATCAGGATCATTTCCTATCATATCCAAAGCCCATTGGCAAAACACAATGCGCTGTTGAAAATGATGAAACTACACAATTACTCTTAAACTAAAGTTATGTGATAGGCATGGTATCTAAGGACTTTAGAGATTCTCAAGAAGGTTATTCTAGGTATACCGATTTCTCTTTCAACTCGGCGACTGTTAATATAAGGATCAAGATAAATGACTGCAAGAACAGTCACAACACGAACATCATTTTCGTCATATTCATGACGCCTGCATTGACGGACCAGCTGTCCACCACGAGCTCTTTGTGTTTACTGACTTATTGTTCTATGATCAGGATGTCTTCTATTAGAAAAGCGTTCTGCGTATTGTCTTGCCGCAGCACGATAATTATTATGACTTTCTCTTAGAACCATTATCATATTCACAATATGATTGGGCTGATAGTCAGCCATTTTTAGTTCTGTTCGTCACGTTTGCAGAATTAAGATAAAATAATAATTAAAATTTTAAAAACTTATGAAAAGAAAAAAAATGAAGCCCCGACTGCAACTGTATTATAAATGTACGTTCTAGGATTGGCCGAAATGTAAAATTTAAAAAAATGTAATTAATTGTCATTTAACAAAAAGTCACATAAATCGGAAATTTGTTAACGATTTTCACAATCAAAAATCAGATATTCAAAACGTATCTTTTCAAAGATAAGATAATTAACTTCTTCTAGAATATTTTCTAAGTCTACTTTCTATTTCAGCATTAAAAATAAAGGTTTTTATTATAAATAATAAAGTTGAATTTAAAGTAACCTGAAAAGTTAGCTCAAAGATCAAATTAAAGTTTACCTTTATTTTTATTGTCTTTCCTATCTTGAAATCTACTGAATAATACCATACCAAATGAATTTTACTAGCAGATTGAATTTTGGGAAAGTAGAGTAGTGGTAGATAGTAAGGATAAAATTTGAGATGTGCGGGGTACACATAGGTAAAAGGAAAGATTTGCGGTTTGGGAAATAGAGGTTGATTCCAGGATCGAAAACAAAAAATTTTATCTCATAATGTAAGGGTGACCTTAAAATAATTGTGAAAGTCAACTTTGACGTCGACTTAAAGTTCACACTTATCTATATTCCTCTTCCCACCGCAAGCTCTACCCACCTCACCCACTGCCCTACTCACCTACAAGCGAGTAGAACTTTGGGTAGGCAGCGTAGTGATAAATAGTATTTGAGATCAATGAGGTTTAAGGGTATTGGAGAGGAAATGAGTGTATGAGTGTTTTCCTCATGATATTTGAAAACAAAATGGGGGTGTGATAGCTGATCTGCCGAAGCGCCTTGAAAAATAGGTGAATTTCGGTGGAAAGTTTCCCAATAATACCACGCGACCCACTGGCCTAATTTATGTGCAAATATGTTCAAAACATGTTTATCTAGTGGACCTCATAGGGTTTTTTTGGAAATTTTATTTTTTTTCGAAATTATACAGTTTTAGAGTCAAAAACTGTTTTCTTTTCGCTAAAAAATTCAAATTCAAACACGTGTACAAAATTTTTATTTTATTATTCCTAAAAGCCACGTTAGCATGAAAACGCCTTTTAAGGTATTTGACCTTGATTTTTGACCTTTTGGAGGTCACAAAATAAAATTTTCTCTGGGACATAAATAATGTAGAATTTTTCGTTCATTTCGATTCCAGCATCTAAAATAGGGGTTTGGAGGATGAAACTTGAGATTGAACAGTTAATCTTAAGAGGAAGGGGGTTGTCGGGCGGGGGGAGGGTTAATATGTAAAAGTCGAACTTAGGGTTAGTAGGGTAAGTATTGATAGTGCTTTAGATTAATAATAGATTAGTTTATTTTTCCTAAAAACCACGATAATGCAGAGAAAATGCAAGAAACGGCTTTTTAAGATATTTGACCTTGATTTTTGACTTCCTGGAGATCATAAAACAAAATTTTGTCTTAAACAAATTTGATGCAGAATTTTTTGCTCTTTCCGATTCCGCCATAAAAAATAGGGGTTTTCATTTAAAAAAATAAAGTTGACCTCCAACTGATCTTAAAGGTCTACTCCGAGGTCAAGCTGAAGTTCACTGTTATCTGACCCTCTATGCCTTCTTCAATTTTTGTCTGAAACTTTTTACCGTATCTTGCTTAGATTCTAAGATATTTAGATGGGGAAATTAAAATAGCCCACCCTGTATATATAGGGTGTCACAAAAGTCCTGGAACGGCTGTATATTTCTTAAGGTGGGGTATTTCGGAAAATGTTCATGGTCAATCCTTAAGTAACTTTCAACGAGGAATTCAATGGTAACCTCTATTTTGACCTTGACGATGTCCGTTAAGGACATTTCAAGGTCAGGTCATGTTTTTTAAAATGGGAACTCCCTTTTTTGACATTGGCAATTGCAAAAGCGGAAAATTTTACGTTCAAATATGTTCTTAGGTGATAAGGACACGTTGACCTTGAAGGTCAGCCAAGGCCATTATACATGAACAAAAAAGGGAATTTTTATAAAAAAATAAATAGAGCTTGAAATAACCTTCGAAGGACATCGTCAATGTCGCGCCTGCAGTCAACACTTTATAAACCTTGCTAATTTTAATACATCGGCTTAAAAAAAAATTGGGGAGTTTCTATGCCAAAAGATAACCAGACCTTGTTCATGTTTAAATGGCTTTGGCTGACCTCCAAGGCCAACGTGCCGTTATAACCTAAGTACATATTTGAACGTAAAATTTTCCGCTCTTTCGATTGCCAATGTCAAAAAAGCAAGTTCCCATTTAAAAAACATGACCTGACCTTAAAATGACTTTGAAGAACATCGTCAAGGTCAAAATAGAGGTTAACATTGAATTCCTCATTGACAGTTACTTACGGATAGACCTTAACCTTTTTCCGAAATACTCCACCTTAGGAAATTGTGACGAGGCACCACGTCGTAGCCGAAATAGCTATGTGCGCCCTGTGTGCCTCGCACAAAAATTAAATGAATGATTTTATTAATATATTCACTCCCTCGCTCTCTCTCTTTCTCTCCCTCTCACTCTCGCATAGAAGCGCACGCTTGCGTCGTCTCACTCCCGCACACTCGGATATGCACGATATTTTCCCCCAAAAATGCAGGCCGGCCGCCCGCGGCTACTTCTATAGCCGGCGGAGGCCTCTCGCTTCCCCAGGGCAGGGAAGTGGTAATCGATCGCCACCCCCAAACGCGAACTCGCGATCACTAACCCTCACTCTCTCTCTTTCTCTCTCTCTCTCACACTTATTATTAGGTTGCTGCAGATGAAATGGCCGATTTAGTAATAAATTTTTAAACAGCTGTAACTTTTTATAAAGACAATTTATTTAATCAAAATAGGTACCAATAGATGCAACAAACTTTTCCCAACGAGATACAAATACATTTATTCCAGTTTTGTAGAAGTCCAAATTTCTGGTTCGAAGAAACTCCTCGAAGGCATTTTTGACAGCAGCTTCATTATTAAATCTTCTTCCTGTCAAAAAGTGATCCAAATGTTTAAAGAAATGGTAATCTGTTGGTGAGAAATCTGGTGAATATGGAGGGTGAGGAAGAGTCTCATAGCACAACTCGTTTAATTTTTGGACCGTTGTTATCGATACATGAGATCGTACTTTATCATGAAGCAGTATCATTCCATCCCTGTTGACAAGCCTAGGTCGTTGGACTATCAATTTCTGATGCATTTCATCCAGTTAAGCACAGTATTTCTTAGCATTGATGGTTTCGCCAGCTTGCAGGAACAAATAGTGGATAACTTCAGCTACAGACCACCAAACAGTTACCATTATTTTCTTTGGATGAAGGCTTGGTTTTGGCATGTGTCTTGGCGCTTCATTGGCATCTAGCCATTGGGCCGATCGGCGACGATTATCGTATAAAATCCACTTTTCATCGCAAGTCACAATTCGGTGCAAGAACGGTTCCTTTTGTTGCGGGAGAGAAGAGAACTTGAAATCTCCATTAGACACGTTATGTTTTGCTCGGTAAGATCATTTGTCAAGCTATTTGTCAAGCTTTTTTACTTTTCCAAGTTGTTGCAAGTGGCGGCAAACTGTCGAATTGTGAACGCCTAATTTCTCGGCAAGATCCCTTATGGTTTGGCGGGGGTCAGACTCCACTAATGCACGCAGCTCGTCGTTATCGATCGATGATCCTGGGTGTTCACGTGGCTCATTTTCAAGGTCCATATCTCCGGATCGAAATTTTTCGAACCACCGCCGAGTGGTTCGTTCGCTAACTGTATCAGGCCCAAATGCGCTGTTGATATTCCTCGTTGCTTCCGTTGCGTTGTGCTCTAATTTAAATTCGTATAGTAAAAGTAGCCGTTTTTGATTCACTTCCATGTTCACTTTCACTTTGTGTTTTTACGATCACTATGACGTGCAAAACAGAAATGACTCCATAAACCAAGGTAGCAGTATTTATACTTCAATATGTGATATCATTTGCGCCGCCTTGTGCCAACATAATACACTAAAATTGCAGCCAACTTTATGTCATGGTTAAATCGGCCATTTCATCTGCAGCAACCTAATACTATCGGACAAATGAAGACGCTTACGATAGGCGTCTCGGTGACTCGTCCTCTCGCCGTTAAACGCCTGGCTGATCTCCTTGCCGCAATCCTTGACTCTGGCTGCTTCTCCCCCGGAGAAGAACTGCTGAACTTCGGGAATAGCCTGCCCGTTCGTCGACGGCTTCCTCCTCAACCTCGGCTGCAGAAGTCACGGTGGCAACCTCAAGTCGCCGCCCGCTGACACCTGCCTTCCTCGTCCCCCGTCTAACTTCCTCGCAGTAACTCCTCGTCGTCGCTAATTCTTTCTCACTCTCTCACTCTCTCTCTCTCACTCTTTCACCCCTGGCTATAACTCATTCTCTGTCTCACACTCCTTCACCCTGGCTACAACTCATTCGCGACGCTCATTCTCGAATCGCGGAAAAAATCTCTACCTTCCTCGCGGGAGCCCACAGCTTGACTATCCTCGCAGAAGAGTACCGCGTAACTGTTTGTTGCGCTCGCTCTCCTCTCCCCTTTCGTCGTGGCTCCTAAAATTCCTCGTCGATCGTCGCCGCTAGTTCGAAAATCGCATGATTTTCGAACGTTGCCGGCTTTTCGAAAGTCCGCATTTTTGCGACTACACCGGCTTATAACACATCGTTCAATAAGTCCCGAGACTAACAACAAAACCAACATTTTTTTTCAAAAATCATTTTTATTCATCAATATAATCCCCTTTTAGAGTGATACAATCTTTCCAACGCCTTTCCAAAATTTCTCTATCATGTTTATAGAAGGATTTCTCCTTTGCTTCAAAATAGGCTTCAGTTTCGGCAATGACGTCCTCATTCGAGCCAAATTTTTTTCCCTGGAGCATTTTTTTGAGATCAGCAAAGAGCCAGTAGTCGCTGGGGGCTAAATCTGGCGAATACGGGGGGTGGGGAAGCAAATCAAAGCCCAATTCGTTCAATTTTGCCATTGTTTTCATGGACTTGTGGCATGGTGCATTGTCTTGGTGAAAAAGGATTTTTTTCTTCTTCATGTGCGGTCGTTTTGCTGCGATCTCCTCCTTCAAACGTACCAACAAGTCAATATAATATTCACTGTTGATCGTTTTACCTTTTTCCAGGTAGTCAATGAAAATCACGCCATGTGTATCCCAAAAAACAGACGCCATGACTTTGCCAGCAGACTGCTGCGTTTTTGGACGCTTTGGGCGACTTTAGCTAGCCATGCGCCACTCAGATGATTGCCGATTCGACTCCGGAGTGAAATGATGTATCCATGTTTCATCCATGGTCACGTATCGATGCAGGAAATCCTTTTTATTGCGAGTAAATAGCGATAAACAGCTCTCTGAATCGTCGACTCGTTGCTGTTTTTGTTCCACTGAAAGCAATCGCGGCACCCACTTGGAAAAAACCCTTTTCATGCTTAATTTTTCATGAAGGATTGTAAATACGCTTCCAGATGATATCTATGTCATTTATGCAATTTCACGGACCTTCACTTTGCGATTTTTCATTACAATTTTTAACACTTCACTCACATTTTTCTGTGTAACGGCTTCCAATGGCCTACCCGAACGTTCCGCATCGTTTGTGTCCGTACGACCACGTTTAAACTCAGCATACCAACGACAAATCGTTGGTTTGGATGGAGAGGAGTTTACTTTTATTCTAGAGGTAAAAACTGTACTAAAGCGTATAGAGGTTTTTGTACCAAGTTTAGAGGTAGAAGAGTAGCCAGTTAAAATACTCTTAGAAGGTAAAAATAAAAAAAATAATATTTGACTTTATTGTATGACCGTATTTTTTAATAAAGTTTTCAAATTTTTTTTTTTACTTCTTTCTCAGAGTAATTGACAACTTCATCAATTATTATACTCTTGACAATCGTCGTCATGATCTTCCTGGTTCTTCATACACAGTTTTAACAGAAGATAAGGTTTCCAAGGTCGAAAAACATTTCAAGAATAATCCAACGGATTCAATAAGAAAAGCTACAGCAGCTTTAAAACTGAATCGAGAAACACTAAAATTAATAATAAAAAATTTTATTAACTTAAATCCTTACAACATTTTTTCCTTTCGCTAAGAAACTTAGATTAGTCAGAAACTATTATTTTATGCAAGATGATGCTAAGCTACATAAAACTCAAGAGGTATTTAAAGCTATTTACGAAGTTTATGGTGAACGCGTCATCGGTTCAGGATATCCCAAGTTTGCACGCACAGGTATAGAATGGCTTCCTTATTCACCGGACTTAAACCAGTGTGATTTATTTTTATGGAGCTACCTGAAAGATTACTGCTATGCGGAAAAACCCAAGATCAAAGATGATTTAAGAGAAGCTACTAGAAAAAGAATTTCTAGTATTTCTTTATTTAAAATCAAACAAGTTTTTTATAGTTTTCGAAAGCGGCTTGATTATTGTGCAAGTTCAGATGGGGATTACTTCGAAAATATTTACCATTAATAGTTATTCCCTAGCCAGGTTTTGTCATTTTTTTAAAAACGTAATATGTGTCTGTTGAAAATGTTCGATTAAACTGAAACCTATTTCAAATAAAAATGACCAATTCACTGATTTGATGTGTATTTTTATTATTTTTTTCCCTGAACTCATCTCAAAATTATGATTACTTTAGGCAACTTCCCATTTGTCACCCTGTATATATATATATATATATATATATATATATATATATATATATATATATATATATATATATATATATATAGCCAAAGAAATAGACGCAATATTTTTACAACTTTTATAAAAAATTATAGTTATAAGTACGAGGTCTGGCTATTAAATAACGAGACTGCGCGCCTAGAGGGCGCCGTAGAGGAGTGGGGAAAAAAACGAGTAGTGCGTTGGGTATCTAGATATCTTGTCTATGCACGTACCAAAACACGTTCTCGTCACTATTATTGTATTTGTGCACTAGCGGTTTGAAACGAACGTATTTTTTTCTCGTGCCGAAAACCATGTGTGACGAAAAACAGGAGCAACGTATCAATCTCAAATTTCTCGTTAAATTGAAAAAAACTCCGACTGAGTGCTGTAAATTGTTGCCAGAGGCCTATGGGGACAATTCTCTATCTCGTGCGCGTGTTTTTGAGTGGTGTAAGCGCTTCAGTGAGGGCCGAGTGAGCACTGAAGATGACCAACGCCCAGATCGCCCTGTCACTCTTTCAACTCCGGAAACAGTGACCAAAATCAACTAAATTGTGCGTGCAGATCGTCGAATGAGCATCCGGATGATTGCCGAGGCTGTAAACGCCGATAAAGAAACGGTTAGACAAATTTTACACGAGGAATCACACATGACAAGTCTGTGCGAAGTTGGTGCCAAAAAACCTGACTCCAGACCAAAAGCTCTTGCGTCAACAGGTCTGCTCAGATTTCCTTGAAAGGTTAAAAAAAGATTCCGGACTGATGAAAAACATTATTACTTGCGACGAAACGTGGATTTTTCAATACGATGTTAAAACAAAGCGGCAATCGATGCATTGGAAGACGCCTGAATCGCCCAGAATCAAAAAAGCAAGGATGTCCAAATCAAAATTCAAGGCAATGTTGATCGTTTTTTTCGACATTAACGGTATCGTGATGACTGAATGGGTTCTAGAGGGTCAGACTGTCAACCAGACTTACTATTTGTCAGTTTTGGCAACACTGCGAGAGCGAGTTCGTAAGAAACGGCCCGAGTTGTGGAAGAACAACTCGTGGATTTTGCACCAGGACAACGCACCTGCCCATAACGCGCTATCTGTGAAGCAGTATTTGGCCGGTAAGCGCACTCCAGTGCTCTAACACGCGCCGTACTCGCCAGATTCGGCACCGTGCGACTTTTTTTTGTTTCCGAAGATAAAATCTGCTTTGAAAGAGACCCGATTTGAGTCGATGGAAGCGGTAAAGCAAAAAACGGCAGAGCTCCTAAAGACCCTCACCAAAGAAGACTTTCAGCACTGCTTCGATCAATGAAAAAAACGTATGGAAAGGTGTGTGGCGAGGAAAGGGGAGTATATTGAAGGGGAGCATTCGAATGTAGAATAATTTTTATAATAAAACCCTTTTTCGTAACCAGTCTCGTTATTTAATAGCCTGACCTCGTATTATATATTTAAATACAACCTTTTTAATAAAAAGAAAATTATGGTAAGTATTGGTTGTCGTTTAAACATATTTTTCTGTGCTCTCTTCATGTATTATCAATTTATCGAATATTAGTATGGCACCTGTGAGTAACTTATCAAAAAGAATATTTAAAATCAGCATTTTTGACTCTCGAAAGTTGTGAAATCAAATAATATTGCTAAGTATTTTCTTTTTTATCAACACATTTTTTTTTAACGATAGCTGATGATCGATGTTGTTATATATAATATGCTAATGAATATCTACATGTAAATACAACAATCTTTTAAATACAAAAAAATTATCGTTTTCGTTGTTATTAAAAAATATAAAAAAAATATAATTAATAATTAATTTTCATAAACATACTTTCAAATTTTCTTTAATTTTAAAATATTTTAGACTAAAGAAAGCAATAAAATATAATAATATTGCTAAATATCAGCTTTCTTTTTATTAATGTATTTTTTGACCGCTACCTGGTCATCATTTACTTATCGGATTAATAAAAAGTCATTACACAAATGTCTACGCACGAAAGTTGTGAAATCTATTTAATGTTGTTAAGTATTTCAATATTTGTGTCGAACACATTTATTTTATTATTTTAGTTAATGCTAAAGAATATTATTTTATATTTTTTACAATTTACTATCATATCTTGTTGTATATTTGTATGATTTTAAATATGTATATGTAATAAAAAATTATTAAAGTTTGTCAATAACAATTTTTTAACATTTGATAATGTTTCATTTAAAAAATAAAGCACTTCATAATTCAAATAGAAATAGAAAAATATAATTATTGAATCAAATGTTCATTTATTTTTTATATTCTATACATATTATTATTTTTATTCTCCACCATTACACTCGACAAGTGTAAGGCAAGTATGGTTTTAATCACATGTCACAAGTAACTTTTTATGAAATATATAAGTTGTAAAAGAATATAGCATAAAAGATATAGAAAAATATAGTTAAAAGAATTATTTGATTTCAGTGGTTTCATTCGAAGCAACTTTCTACTATCGTACGAAAACAATATGAAATTATATGTAAATTATTGAATTAAATTAAAATAAAAACTAAATAAATGTAAGAGTAAAAAGAATCATTTCACATCATTGATATTTTGTATACTTTGATATTTCAATTCAAAGTAACATTTCAAAAGAAAATTGTAAAAAATATAAAATAATATTTTTTAGTATTAACTGAAATTATAAAATAAATGTGTTCGACACAAATATTGAAATACTTAACAACATTAAATAGATTTCACAACTTTCGTGCGTAGACATTTGTGTAATGACTTTTTATTAATCCGATAAGTAAATGATGACCAGGTAGCGGTCAAAAAATACATTAATAAAAAGAATGATGATATTTAGCAATATTATTATATTTTATTGCTTTCTTTAGTCTAAAATATTTTAAAATTAAAGGAAATTTGAAAGTATGTTAATGAAAATTAATTATTAATTATACTCTTTCATATTTTTTAATAACAACGAAAACGATAATTTTTTTGTATTTAAAAGATTGTTGTATTTACATGTAGATATTCATTAGCATATTATATATAACGACATTGATGATCAGCTATCGTTAAAAAAAAATGTGTTGATAAAAAAGAAAATACTCAGCAATATTATTTGATTTCACAACTTTCGAGAGTCAAAAATACTGATTTTAAATATTCTTTTTGATAAGTTACTCACAGGTGCCATACTAATATTCGATAAATTGATAATACATGAAGAGAGCACAGAAAAATATGTTTAAACGACAACCAATACTTACCATAATTTTCTTTTTATTGAAAAGTTTGTATTTAGATTTCATAAATTGGGTAGAATATATATAAAATTATAAAATATTATATTAGATTTATTATGAAAGTAATCTGTGAAGAATGATTGCACTATATGATGCATTAGTTGTATAGATAAAAGAAAATGAAATTTTAAAAAGTTGTAAAATTTTGTAGTATGTTATAAAATTAGCGTTTGTTCTAAGAAAAGAATGTAAATATTTCGAGAAAGTTTTGGCCATTTTTTTTTTTATAATTTTATTATTTTTATATTTTATAAAATGTTTGTGTAAAAACTTTATAACAATAAGTTAAATTTTAAGAAATATAATTTTGATATAAATTTTATTATAAAAATAAGTTGAATTTAAAGTAATAGATAATAATCGTGTACAAATTGTTTTGTAATTTCATGTACAAAATAAAATTATATTAATTTATATTAAAAATATTGATAAAATTGAATTTATATTTGTATTGATACAAATTTATAAATATTAAAGAAATATAATTTTTATAAATTAAATACTTGCAAATACTTGCAATATATTTTATATTACAAATTTATTTTCAAATTGTATTATATAATAAAATCAATTAATTATTTAATATAATACATAACTTATTTAATTAAAAAAAATAAACTGTTTTGATCATATTGTTTTACAAATTTGAGTAAAAATAGAAATTTAATTTAAAAAATAATTTTAATTTATTGGTATTTAAAAATAAAATAATAATATTCCAATAAAATAAACATTAATTTACTTTTAGCAAGAACATAGAGAATTGGAAATGAATAGGCACAAAATTGTAAATTTAGCGGCAAATAAGAAACAAGTGATTAAATATTTAATAAAATATATTTTTATAGCCAATTGTTTACATTGATTATTTATCATCACAACCAATCTTCAAATAACATTAATAAGTTTGTATTTGTAGGAGTCAAATCAATTCATGCTTCACTTTCCATGAAATTTATCAAAATATCTAATTTGTATATCTGACTATTTTCTTTTTTATTTTTATTTTTTTTCGAGTACAAAAGTTCATTCAACTATATCTAATGTGAATTCTAAAAAATATATCTATAAATAATAAAAAGAAATGAATTATTGAATTTTAGAAAAATTTTTGCTTACCATTACTCATTTGAAGTTTTAAATCTTTTTGATTAATTAAATAATCACATTTTGCTAAACAAATAATTAATTGTATTTGATAAATTCTGCAACACCTCCAATCCAGAAAAGGCTGAAAAAAGTACAATAAATGTTCGTATACCATGCCATAGATAGAGATCATACAGTGCAAAAGTAAATGAAACAATATTTTGAAACTTTAAACTATTATGTATGATCATGAGCAAAAAATATGTAGCAGAGAATAAAATAAAATGATTGCGAAGCAAATACAAAAGAACTTAGTGAGGTGTAATAAGACTTGCAGTTGATTGTGTTATTAATATATTATTAATTCAAAACACAAAAAAAAATTTTATTATAACTTTTTAGACGAATAATAAAAATAATACAATAAAATAATAAAATTTTATTAATATTGTAGGTACAAACTATTAATAAAATTAGAAAAATATATAAAATTACTTGAATAACTTTTTAGACAAATAATAAAAATAATACAATAAAATAATATAAATTTATTAATATTGTAGATATAAACTTTTAATAAATTTAGAAAAATATATAAAATTACTTGAATTTTTTTCTAAGTGAATATTCAATAAATAAGCAGACTAATGAGTGAATTTTATAACTTTAATCAACTAAATTTTATTATTATAAGTAAAAATAAATTTATAGTTATCTTCATTATTGAAAAAAAGTGCACTTACCCGATAACCATTGCTGTACATCTAAATAAAGCTAAATTAAGTTAACCACAACGTCTTTTTCTCTCTGTTTTAACACCAAATTCGACTCCTCTCTTTTGAAATATTTCACCTATTTCATCTAATAATTCAGTAGGAAAAGCACCATCAGCAACTCGAGTTGTGTTGGCTTTAACTACTGCAACAATTTCTCCAACAATTGTTGGTGGAAATCCAAGACCAGTACAAACTCCATCAATACAATCAAATACTTTACAATCAAATATAGTATAATATTATCAGCTCTAGCACTGACAACAGAACGACCTATTTTTAAAGATTGTTCTAAAGAAATGTTGTTTCATGAAACCCAAGCGGAAATAATCGCGTGTATATAAAAGTTATTAACAAAAATTAATTCTTCATTATGATTATTAGCTTTTATTAGGTAATATGAAAATCTTATAATGTGTGGATTTTGGACTCTAATAATAGTCAATAATGTATATTAATGTTTCAAAGTTTTTATCGTCATTTCACAAATTTAATAAATGTTTATAAGATTTTATTAGATTTTTATAGATTTTTATTTTTAGGAAATTTCCTTACAAACGAAGATGCAATAAAAGCTAGAATATAAATAGTTATTAGCTTTTAGAACGGTTACATATTTCTTTTTCGTGTAAAAACCAAAAAGCTAATCATTATAATATGATTGTAAGTAGTTGATGAAAACCTTTTAAAATACTTTTTTAAAACCTTTATAAAAACTTTAGTTAAGTATTTTATATATTTTAGAATTTTATTTTTCATTATGATTATACATATTATTTTTAACATACGCATTATATTTAATCATTTATTCGCATTGTCGCACATGTTACTTTACACATTATTTTACGGAAAAAAACGCAGAAAAATGTTGGACCTACGGTAGGATCGAATCCGGGTCCTTCGCATTATAAAGCAGACGCCCTAACCATTACGCTATGCAACGCTTGTAGAAATAAGATTTAAATTTAAATCATTAGTTGCATGGCAATCCATATAAACTTGTATTAATTTTACATTTAAAATTTCTTCTATAGTGTAAAGTATTTTTTTAAATTAAGAAATAATTAAAAATTCAATATATTTGAATAGATAATTTCGCTCTTGAGATTTTACTACATATGTAGTAAAATCTCAAGAGCGAAATTATGTATTTGAGTATATTTAAATTGTAATTATATCTTAATTTAAAAAAATACTTTACACTATAGAAGAAATAGTAAACATAATTAATAACCCCTTGATTGTTTTCGTTTTAAGCACAATTATTTCATGTTTATTTATTATTTACTTGAATAATGCCAACAATAAACACTTTTAAGTAAAAGTATAACATTTTTAATTTTTAAATAGTATCAATACGTATTTAATTTTTTTTAATACTATCAACACGTTGTATATGTATATATAGACACACACACACACACGCACGCACGCACGCACGCACGCACGCACGCACGCACGCACGCACGCACGCACGCACGCACGCACGCACGCACGCACACACACACACACACACACACACACACACACACATTTATTACAAATATACTATATATATTTTATTTTAGTATAGATAGTATACATATACATATAAAGAGATGATGAGATATTTTAGTATAGTTAGTATAAATGTATAAAGATATGATGAGATAAAAACAAGAGATTATCTTGTTCAGATTATCTTATCTTAGTATGAATCTAGATATTAGACGAAATGCTTGAAGAGCGATTTGATGAAAATTTGGGGGCGCAAAGGTGATAGATTACATTTTATTAAATATTAAAATGCATAATTAAAAAAAATTTTTTACTTTTTTCATGCATCAATTTAATGTATAAATGAGTGCGCCAGGCGCCCATGATTAGTGCCAATACTTATTACGTGGCGCTGGCGCGCCCCTTGATAAGTAAGTATGATATTTAGTTCTTTTTTTTTTTAATTTAAACAGTAGCCAAATATATTTATACATAGTGTTATTGTTAAAATTACTTATATTACATTTGTTTCTTAATTAATTTATACAGATTTCATATTTATACTCTGCTTTTTTAACATTATTTCATCGAACCTTAAAAAATATTATATAAATCCCTTAAAAAATGTATGTACGTAAGTAACAGGGTGGTCCGTTTTAATTTATCGGTCGAAATAACTTTAAAGGGAGATGGTTATATAAAAAATTGTTTCAGACAAAAGTTGTAGGGGTTGAAGGGTGTTGTCCAACGCTGACCTTGGTGTTAACCTTGAGGTCAAATTTGAAGGTTATTCGAGGGTCAAATCGCGAATTCTAAATAATCCCAATTTTTTATTACAGATTCTGATTCTGCGTCGAAAAATATGAAAGTTTTGTTTCTAATATTTTTTTCGATCGTGACAGATGGCGCTATAATCGGCAGTTTTAATCTATCGATGCGAATATCTCAACAACTACGCATACGAAAAGGTAGAAAAAGAAAATTTGTTAATCTGGATAGGGGACATGCAATGACACCACAATCGACCCTCCCCCCCTCTCTAACCTCCCGTATGGAGCGGTTTCAACTTAAAAATCTGAAATTGTTACCCTAATTTTATATTGCAGATTCTGATTCTGCGTCGAAAAATATGGAAATTTTGTTCGGAACATTTTTTAGATTCGTGACAGATGTCGCTGTAGTCAACAAAATTAAAAAAGCGTACAAAAATCGTCACCGAATTAGAATTTCTCGAGGAATACACATCGTGTTCTGCAAATTAGAATTCTATGGATAAATACGTTTAAAAAAATCTGTTTTGATGAAAATGTTTATTCTACTTTTAGCGTTACCCGAGGACAACGACGTGGACGTAGTAGAATCATTTTCCCATGGGGTGCTTCTTTAATGTGAGTCCCGTTGCCTCTCACAATTCGGCCTTTAGAACTAACAACGAAAATGCTGTTCAAAATTGTCTCCATTTTCCTTTAAACACAAGTTTAATCTTTTATGAAAGTTGTCAACTGTTTGTTATAACACAGTCCAGGGTATTGCCGCACAAGCTGTTCGTATACGTTTTTTCATATAATCACGCGTCGTCAGCCGCTGTGCGTAAACGCAATCTTTCAACATCCCCCATAAGTAGAAATCAGGTGATTTTAAATCGGGTGAACGGGGAGGCCATTGAAATAGTCCACGGCGTCCAATCCATCGATTGGGGTATTGCTCATGTAAGTGATCTCGTACAATCCGTGCAAAATGTGGAGGTGCCCCGTCTTGTTGGAACCACATCCGTTGCCTGGTTCCTAGATTCACGTTCTCCATTAAATTAAACAAATCTCTCCTGAGGAACTGCAAATATCTTGTAACAGTTACATTATCATCAAAAAAGTAGGGTCCAATTAAGTACCCGTTTACAATACCACACCAGACCATTACAGACCATCGATGTTCATTGTCAATAGATCCATGCCAGTGAGAATTAACGTCTGACCAATAATGACTGTTGTATCTATTTAAATGCCCAGTGGTTTAGAGTAGCTTCGTCAGAGAAAAGGACGTGCCTAAAAAATTGGTTGTTACGTTGAATGTTTCGCAAAGCCCATTGACAGAACCAAACACGTGCTACATATCAGCTGGTGTTAATGCTTGCGTTAATGCAATATGGTAAGCATGATACTTTGTTGCCTTCAGAATTTTTATCACCACTGACCGTGATATGCCTGTTTCTCGTTGTATTTGACGGCTACTAATATTGGGATACATATGCACAAGTGCAAGAACAGTAATGGCACGTGCGTCATTTTCATCATATTCGTGATGAGGGCGTTCATGTGTCATTCTCCCTTCTCGAGCTCTTGCAGCCAGATCACGAATGGTTACTCTGTTTGGATGTCTCCTGTTCGGAAAACGTTGCGAATAAAGTCGTGCGGCAGCTGTAAATTTATTTTGAGTTTTGCCTAAAATCATAATTATGTCAACAATTTCTGTAGGAGTATAATCCGACATCTTTACCTCAAATAAATTACCTACGTATTGGAAAGTATGGCGGCTGTTGGAAAAACTATCGAGTTTCTCAATTAATGTTCTCAATGAGAGTTCTGACAGTGAAGTCTAACTGCACTAATAAATCGAAGTTCGCAGTGTTACGACAGTACCGCAACCTTATTTCTTAACCGATTAAAAGAATGAAACGTATAACGATGATCCGAAGCCGAAATAATAAGTCTCTGCGATTCTGAGTCTTTTCGGGAAGAAAAACGAATCGAGTTGTTATTTTCGGTCACTAATGATTTTCATGGATATTTTCACTCGCTGATTTTGCCAATTTAAACTTTTTTCTATGCGTCAAAACCTAATTTAAATTTTCGCGCTGTCAACTTTCGAAATTCTTTGTCAGCCCAGGCACCGGCATTCCAAAAAACGAAAGAAATCGAATGTAATAAAAACAATTGTAATCCAGACTCTGTCGAAAAACGAGTGGCAACTATTTATAGTAAATTTTATATAATTGTATGTATAGTAATTTTATTTATAGTAAAATGTACAATATCTTTCTTTAATTCGCGAATGCTGTTTAATTCGAAAATTTCCAAATAACAATAAAGTTACGGAATTGTTATGATCTCTCGACATTTTCAGCCATATTTCTTATTTTTCAGTAGCATCTCCCTATAGTACATAAGCGAGAGTTGTAACCACTTCCTAGTTTTCGATGTCTACCTGACGTGCATCGAAGGTCTTCGTCATCCAGGTCGACAGATTCATAGTTTCCGATGTCCAGGGATCAACCTTAAAGGTCATCTGGAGGTCTTTCCATTTGACCTTAAAGTGGACCATCAAGGTCATTTCAAGGTCATCATAGATTTGACCGTAGAATGGCTTTGTAAGTCATTCTCGATTTGACCTTGAAAAACCATTTCAAGGTTAAATGGGGATGATCTTGATCTTCAGGTTTGATCCCTAGAGGTCAAGGTCGACCTGGGCGACGAAATGCTACTGTGCGGGATATCGCAACCTATAGAGCAGTCGACTTTTTCGTACATATACGCTTAATGGCGCATGTACACGTGATGTATTGGCAGCAATAATGGATTTCAGTTCCTCTTAGAGCGTCGGCTGCACAGATCGGATCAATTGCAATGAATTTAAGCGTTGAAAAATTTAGCATTGCAGCTTCAGTAGCCTGGTTCTAAAGGCCGAATTGTGAGAGGCAACGGGACTCACATTAAAGAAGCACCCCATGGGAAAATGATTCTACTACGTCCACGTCGTTGTCCCCGGGTAACGCTAAAAGTAGAATAAACGTTTTCATCAAAACAGATTTTTTTTAAACGTATTTATCCACAGAATTTTAATTTGCAGAACACGATGTGTATTCCTCGAGAAATTCTAATTCGGTGACGATTTTTGTACGCTTTTTTAATTTTGTTGACTACAGCGACATCTGTCACGAATCTAAAAAATGTTCCGAACAAAATTTCCATATTTTTCGACGCAGAATCAGAATCTGCAATATAAAATTAGGGTAACAATTTCAGATTTTTAAGTTGAAACCGCTCCATACGGGAGGTTAGAGAGGGGGGGAGGGTCGATTGTGGTGTCATTGCATGTCCCCTATCCAGATTAACAAATTTTCTTTTTCTACCTTTTCGTATGCGTAGTTGTTGAGATATTCGCATCGATAGATTAAAACTGCCGATTACAGCGCTATCTGTCGCGCAGCAAAAAAAATGTTTGAGACAAAACTTTGATATTTTTTGACGCAAAATCAGAATCTGTAATAAAAAATTGGGATTATTTAGAATTCGCGATTCGACCCTCGAATAACCTTCAAATTTGACCTTAAGGTTAACGCCAAGGTCAGCGTTGGACGAATCTCTTCAACCCCTACAACTTTTGTCTGAAACATTTCTTGATATAACCATCTCCTTTTAAAGTTATTTTGACCGATAGATTAAAAAGGACCACCTTGTATATAAATCATGCTTTAATACCATAGGTATAAAAGAATTTATATATACAGCCTGTCCCTCTATCTAGTGAAAATATTTATAACGCCTGATGCAGGGACAAATTTTATAAATAAAAAACCTTGTTACATTAAAATCGGTGAATTAATTACTATTTAATTAACAATAGATTAACAGCCAATCAGATTTCTTCGCCATCAAGTAGGCGGGCCTTAAAAGAAAAAAACCAAAAAAAAAAAAACAAAAATGGGCGGGGCTTTCAATTTCGAACTACACATCGATATGCGGCGATGTGTGCGTCGCACTGCTACGCTTGTTTCTCCTCACACGCGAATTTTAATTCTGATCTTCTTTTGTTTTCTCGTTCATCTTCTAATTCCTCTCATTCAGGCTATAGCACTGACGGTTTGGGTTCTAATCCCCAGTTCCGATTTTTTTTTTTTTTTTAAGCTTCTGTAAGTCTTTTTTAGGTATTCCGATGAAAGCCAATATATCTAAAAGTTTTTTAATTTTTTCTATAATTGATGCTTAAGATTATTAATTAACTATGATTTTTCCACCCTATATTTGATTGAACTTAATCTTCTATTGTAATGTCCATTTATTCATAAAACAAATATCATTAAAAAAATGCTGCGTCTTATTATTTTTACGTTAAATGCATAAAAATGCAATATGAGGTAACTGAGTGTGAAAGACTCGAATGTATAATAGATTCAAGGTCGTTTTTCAATTTGTAACATTGATGAATTTTTTTTAAATATTTTTTTTAAAGGCATTTTTTTTTTGGTCTAACGAATAATGTTATACAGCTTAAAATCTCGTGTGAAAACAAAATTTTAATTATTTTAATATCTTACTTTATGAAAATTTTATTGTATTTATCAAACAACTGACTGTAATCAAGTATTATAATAATTAATTCATAATTTTCTTGAACACATATTAAAAGATGCTTACAAACGAATTAAAACTTAATCTAGAAAAACTTTAATATTATTTTTTGAATTTTACAAAGACTTGCAGGAGCTAAAAAAAAAAAATCGGAACTGGTGATTAGAACCCAAACCGTCAGTGCTATAGCCCGAATGAGAGGAATAAGAAGATGAATGAGAAGACAAAAGAAGATCAGAATTAAAATTTGCGTGTGAGGAGAAACAAGCGTAGCAGTGCGACGCACTCATCGCCGCATATCGATATATAGTTCAAAATTGAAAGCCCCGCCCATTTTTGTTTTTTTTTTTGGTTTTTTTTTTCTCTCAAGGCCCGCCTACTTGATCGCGAAGAAATCTGATTGGCTATTAATCTATTGTTAATTAAATAGTAATTAATTCACCGATTTTAATGTAACAAGGTTTTTTATTTATAAAATTTGTCCCTGCACCAGGCGTTATAAATATTTTACTAGATAGTGGGACAAGCTGTATATATATATATATATATATATATATGAATGATAAATAAACATATATATATATATGTGTGTGTGTGTGTGTGTGCGTGCGTGCGTGCGTGCGTGCGTGCGTGCGTGCGTGCGTGCGTGCGTGCGTGCGTGCGTGCGTGCGTGCGTGCGTGCGTGCGTGCGTGCGTGCGTGCGTGCGTGCGTGCGTGCGTGCGTGCGTGCGCGCGTGTGTGTGTGTGTGTGTGTGTGTGTGTGTGTGTGTGTGTGTGTGTGTGTGTGTGTGTGTATGGCAAATATAATGAAAACCAAAATTAAAATTAAAATTGTAATAATAGACTAAATGCAACATATAAACGTTTAATGTGTGAAGATGCTGAGTGGACTATTCAATGAAACGCCTTTATATGACCGTGTGTTAATATACAAAATATGTAATGCTGGCAGCCAGACTGAAAGTTGACTCCGGTGGAAAATACCGGCAGATATGGAGAATAAACTTTGTCTTATGATTAGAGAATAGCATTCCTTTAACCCACGTATAGAGAGTCGAGTAACCCAACTCTTTCGGCACACACACTTAGACAAAACAACGAACTAGCGGTATGCACGGGGAAGGCATGGAAGTTTACAGAGGGTTATGCTGATGTCTAATAAGCAGAAATCCCTACAATGCCTCCCTGATCAAGTCTTTAAATAATGGGAAAGAACGGGCCGCGGGGGAATTGGGTTCCGACTTTTCCTGTAGTCAAGAAGTGAGTAAGTAGTAAGAGTGAGATTTTTGGCTCGCGAGAGAATCGCGAGTTCATTTCTTTCTTTTCGTGTGAATAAGAATAAGCTAAAGTTTCTCTTCAGTTTTCCATTTCGCGAGACAGTTTTCGACGTTTCTCTAAGAAAAGAAAAAAACATAAGTATATTATTACTCATTTTATCTTCTTCCCCTTTTTCTTTTTGTTTATTTTTTAATTATTCAAATCCCGGAGGGCATAGTGCTGTGTGGCAGTGCGGTAACAGAAAACGCGACTTGCAATAGACAAAGTTTCATCAATAGAAGATAGAAATATATTGACGAAGCAGCGTGTGTATAAGCCCAGTAAATAAAACAGTTTAAAGCAAATTAATATTGTTGATATTTCGATTCCACCTGTTGACTCCTTCCTCTTTAGTGGTTCAAAGGCAGGATTCAAAACTCCAGGACACCAGTTGTTTCCAAGTAAGTTTCAATTATATTTATCGATGAATAAATAATTATTGAAATAAAATGGGGCAGAGACGTCAACTCCCCCGATCCCCGTGATTCGTGGCAGTAGGGGCTCTTTTCAGTTCGCAATGCGCGAGCGGGCCTGTACAGGACGGGTTGGTGGGTCCCGCATTAAAATAAATATTAAAATTTCACGACGTGCATGTTCCCCCACACGTAACATTAAGAAAAAAGTTTTGAGACAAAAGTTGTTAGATTTTGAAGGGAACGTCTAACTGTAACCTTGAACATGACCTTAAATATGACCCTCAAGGTCTTTAGAAGTTTAAGTTGGTTTTTTTAAATGGAAACTCTTACTTTTGATCCCGGAAAACGAAAGAGGAGAAAATTTTACGTCCTAATATGACCTTGACCATGACCTTGAATATGACCTTCAAGGTCATTTGAAGGTCAATTCAATATTTTAAATGGGAAGCCTTACCTTTGACCCCGGAAAAGGAAAGAGCAGAAAATTTCATGTCTAAATAGTTATAATCTTGATCATAACCTTCATGGTCATTTCGAGGTCCAATTAATTTTTTCAAAGGAAAGTCTCTGCCTTTGGTCATGGAAATGAAAAAAGGCGAAAAAGTTATATAGGATATCTTTTACTATGACACTGAGCGTGACCTTGACCCTCACCTTGAAGTCTATTTAAAGGTCGAGTTACATTTTTTTAAAAGGGAACTTAAACTTTTAATCCTAATTTTGATACTTAATAATTCCGTTGGCATTCTTCTAACAATAGACAAGTAATGATGGTCCTCTCAGTTTAGTTACGCATAATAAAAAAAAATTAAAAATGAAAACGCAGTAAAAGTTTTTCAATTAATTTTCATTATAAATTAACTTAAACAAAATTAGACATACAGAAAATAATATTGTTGCAGCTAATAATACTTTTCTCAATAAACAAAGATTCTTTCCTAATAATAAAAGAAGTTTCATAGTTTTTGTATTATTTTTGCCTTGATTTAACATTCTGAAAGTCGGCGATCACCTTCAATGAATAACATATTGGGTGTACAACTTTGCTTCCGCCGTTTTGCAATAGATGGCTGTAGCGGTAAGTGGTAGTTGAAATAAATAGATCATAGATGTCATACAATAAGCTTAGGTATTTGTGAACATAACGCCATCAAAATATTAGTCGATTTGTGTCTGCATCATAAAGCTATTCTCGATTAAACATGTCAGTTTACGAGCCAAATTCTCGTCATTTGCGGGTGGTTTTAATTTTCTGCTTTAATATGAAGAAATCTGCGACTGAGGCTCATCGAATGCTCTCAAATACCTATGGTGAGGCCGCTCTTAGTGAAAGAACGTGCCGAGAGTGGTTTCAACGCTTCAAGAACGGCGATTTTAACGTCGAAGACCAGCATGGCGGTGGAAGAAAGAAGGTTTTCAAAGATGCAGAGTTAGAGGCATTACTTGATCAAGACTCGTGTCAAACGCAACAAGAATTGGCAGGATCATTGGGAGTGACGCAACAAGCCATTTCAAAACACCTGAGAGTCATGGGAATGATTCAGAAACAAAGAAATTGGGTGCCGTACGAGTTGAAGCCGAGAGATGTTGAACGGCGTTTGTGTGTTTGTGAACAGCTGCTTGCAAGGCAAAGACGGAAGGGATTTCTGCATCGCATTGTGACTGGGGACGAAAAATGGGTTCACTACGATAATCCCAAGCGCAGAAAATCATGGGGATATCCTGGCCATGCCTCCACGTCGACGGCCAAACCAAATATTCACGGTTCCAAGGTCATGCTCAGTATTTGGTGGGACCAGCTCGGCGTAGTGTATTATGAATTGTTAAAACCGACTGAAACAATCACAGGCGATCGTTATCGAATGCAAATAATGCGTTTGAGCCGAGCATTGAAAGACAAACGGCCGCGATACAACGAGAGATATGATAAAGTGATTTCACAGCTTGACAATGCTCGACCCCATGTTGCGAAAGTGGTCAAGACATACTTGGAAACTTTGAAATGGGAAGTCCTACCCCACCCGCCGTATTCTCCAGACGTTGCTCCCTCGGACTATCACTTGTTTCGATCAATGGCACACGGCCTGGCTGACCAGCACTTCCGGTCTTATGAAGAAGTAAAAAATTGGATCGATTCGTGGATCGATTCAAAAGATGACCAGTTTTTTCAACGCGGGATTCGTATGCTGCCCGAAAGATGGGAGAAAGTAGTGGCCAGCGATGGACAATACTTTGAATCATAAATGTATAACCAGTTTTTAACAATAAAGCCTCGAATTTCGGAAAAAAACGGCGGAAGCAAAGTTGTATACCCAATAGTTTATTACAATCATTCTGGAATCGTGAATGAATTCTTTTTTGGTTAGTTTCTTAATTGTGAATTTGGTTGCCATATAGTGGTTTCTGAATAATAGTGGCTATATAGTGTTTTCTAAAGTTATTACTAATTTAAATCAACTGTGTCATTCATTGTAAGTTTATTTGAATGCGAAATTGAGAAAGAATTGAAGGCATCATTTTGAGAAATTTTGAATTTCTTCAAATTCTCTTATTCTTAAAAAAATTTGTTATTTAATTGAAAAAATAATTTATTTGTTTGTTTATTTTTTAAATTAAATTTGTTTTAATTTAAGTTTTATTTTTTATTTTGACATTTTCTTATTATGCCTAACTACACAGCTAATGAAATTGTCGATATTCTCCTTGTTTTAGGAGAATGGCGACGAAACTACGTTCAAGTTTCAATTTTGTACTACATGGGCTGAAAAGTCCCGGGATTTTACAATAGGTGACGCCACTAGAAACTGAACATAATTCAATTTCGAGGGGTTTATCTGTCACTAGTTTATGTGTAAAGTTTCATGACATTTCGTTCATTTGTTTACAAGCTATAGTCGTTAAAGTTTCGCTACCTTCGCTTTCGTGAAGAAAATGAAAAAAATAGAATATCGCATCTTGATCAAACTTGTTTTTTGATGGGAAAAACTCCTGAACAATCATTGAAATAGTTGAAGAAATGTTATCCTACATCGTTCCTTCGGGAACAACAGTTTATCGGTGGTTTAGTGAATTTAAAATGAGTCGTACAAGCACCGAAAACGCACCTCGCTTTGGGAAGCCAAAAGAGGCTACGAATGCAGAAATCGTAAAGCAAGTGCATCGAATCGTTTCGAATGATCGTAAAGTGAAGTTGCGCGAGATGGCTGAAGTTGTTGGCATCTCAAACGAATGGGTAGGATATATTTTGCACGATGTTTTGGATATGAAAAAGCTATCCGTTCTATGGGTGCCACGTTTGCTGACTATCGACTAAAAACAGCAGCGCGTTAATGATTCAACGGCCGGTTTGGCGTCGTTACAGCGTAATCGAGCAGACTTTTTTCGACGTTTTGTAACGATGGATGAAACGTGGATCCATTACTATACGCCTGAGTCCAACAGGCAGTCTGCAGAGTGGCTGAAAAGCCACGAAAGCCGTCAAAAGACCAACGCTCGGCCAGCAAGGTTTTGGCCTCCGTTTTTTGGGATGTACATGAAATAATCTTCATCGATTACCTGCAGAAGAGAAGAACAGTTACCGGAGAGTATTATGCAGTATTATTGGACAAACTGAACGACGAAATAAAGAAAAAACGACCCCATATAGCGAAGAAAAAAGTTCTGTACCATCATGATAACGCACCGTCACATACGTTCTTGAAAGCGAAGGCCAAATTGGATCAATTACGATTTGAATTGGTTGCTCATCCACTGTATTCTCTAGATTTGACCCCCAGCGATTTTTATCTGTTCCCAAACTTCAAGCGGTGGCTTCAGGGAAAGAGATTCACATCGAATGAGGAAGTCATCGCGGAAACCGAGGCGTATCTCGAAGGCTTGGACGTTTCGTATTACAGAAAGGGTATCGAAATGTTGGAAAATTGCTATACTAAGTGTATCGCCCTCGAAGGCATATGTTGAGGAATAAATATAACAATGCCTAAAAAACGCTTGTTTTCATTAAAAATCCCGGGACTTTTCAGCCCATGTAGTATGCTGCTAAATTCCCCGAAAGACGTCATCCCAATGATACTGTTATTCGTAATATTGAGTTGCGTGGCCGACAAGGTAAGTTTGCTCGTAAAAGGAGGTCCATGTTAACAGAAGATTATGCTAATAATCCTCAAATGATTACGGTACTAGCTATGGTGCACCTGGATCCTCAGATAAGCTTACGTTAAATTTAACGAGAGCTTGTTGTAACAAAATCAACAGCCAGCAGATATCTAAAAAATGTAAAGTACCATCCGCATCACATATCTTCGAACCAAGCTTTATCGGTTAAGAATTATCAAAGACGACTTATTTTTTGTCAATGGGTGACCCAGCAGGTCAATAATGATGATAATTTTTTCAAATATGTTATGTTCAGCGATGAGGCTACATTTCAAAGTACTGGCGTCTTGAATCGTCATAATTGTCACTTTTGGTCTCTAGTTAACCCACACTGGATGCGAGAGGTTGACCATCAACATTGCTGGAGTTTCAATTATGGCGCGAAATCGTTAATGGCTATTTGATTGGCCCTTACTTTTTTCAAGGCAACGTTGACGGACAAACTTATTTGCAGTTAATAAGGGATAAACTCTTAGTTCTGCTTGAAGAAGTCAACCTCAATACGAGAAATAGATTATGGCTACAACAAGATGGTGCTTCTCCACATTGGAAAATCATTGTGAGAAATAGTCTGAATAAAAGATTCAGCAATCGATGGATAGGTAAAGGAGGTCCCGTAGAATCGCCACCTATGTCACCAGACCTTACATCGCTTGACTTTTATTTATGGGGCTTTCTGAAAAATAAAGTCTACAGAACCAGACCAATGACAAAAAAAGATATGAAGATGGTGATTCGGAATGCATGTAACACCATACCGCGAAACGTGTTATTAAATAACGATATCGCATTTCCGAAAACGAGTTAACTTGTGTATTCGAGAAGATAGAGCTACTTTTAAATATCTTTTACCTTAAATAACTCTTTTCATCCCGCCTCAGCTGAAAATGCAGCTTACATCGATGGATAATCTTGCCTTAACTGGCGGGGTCTCTACTTGGTATTGCCTTAATTGGCTGGGTCTCTGTCCGATCTTGCCTTAACTGGTCGGATTTCTGCTTGGTAAAATTTTTTGTTTTTTCTTCTTCTGGGGTCAAAAGTAAGATTTTCCATTTAAAATGTTCAACTTGACTTCAAATGACCTTAAAAATTGTAGTCAAGGTCATATTAGGACGTAAAATTTTCTACTATTTCATTTTCCGAGGTCAAAAGTAAGGATTTCCGCTTAAGAAAACCAACTTGTCCTTAAAATGACCTTAAAGTCTAAAATTAAGGTCATGGTTAAGGTCACAATTAGACGTCCCCTTTAAAATCTAACAACTTTTGTCTGAAAACTTTTTTCTTAAAATATTTAGTTCTAGAGATGTATGCATCCGTTTTCTAAAATAGTACACCCAGTATATTATATACAACTACCTCAAAGTACCTTGGCATCACCTTAGATCGTAGACTCACCTGGATTCCACATATTAAAGCTACTAACCGCAAAGCTTCAGCTACTTTCTCTTCTCTCAAACCCATCTTCCACAACCCCAAAGTTTTATACAAAACTAAAATTCGCGACTTTAACGTCATAATCAGGAGCATCATCTCCTATGACATCTCCATTTAGGGCTTTATCCTCCCCTATCGCCTGAAATCTATCCAAGGTACCTACAACAAGCGGCTTCTGCGCTCAACCCTTAGAACACCCTGGTTCGTCAGAAATAACAAATCCTCTCTGAAACCGGCTTCCTCTGCATCCTATCAGCTGCCTCCACCTACGCAGCCAATCTCTCGGCCTTGGTGCAGTCATACCCAAACCCCAGCATCCAGGTCCTCGTCAACTTTGCCCCTAAGCTTTCTGACTTGGTCACCTGCTGACATAATCTAGCACTCTTTCGCTTTGTTCCTAGCGCGACTGCTCCTATAATCGAGGAGAGGCCACCTTCTATTCTTATGCCCTTTTTTATTTTCAGGTTGGTATTTATAACCATAAGACTGGTCCCGCTCTGGGAGGGGTTTAAGCTGGTAGGCACCAGCGATAGCTAGAAGCCAGCTTATGGTATGAGTCAGTTTTTCTTTTTAACAAAATTTTGTTTTATGACCTCCAAGAGGTCGAAAATCAAAGTCAAATATCTTAAAAAGCCGTTTCTTGCATTTTCACTGCATTACCGCGGTTTTTAGGAAAAATAAACTAATCTATTATTAATCTAAAGCTCTATCAATACTTACCCTACTAACCCTAAGTCCGACCTTCACATATTACCCCCCCCCCCCCCTCCCCTGCCCCGACAACCTCCTCCGCTCCCCACAACGCCCTTCCTCTTAAAATTAACTGTTCAATCTCAAGTTTCATCCTCCAAATCCCTATTTTTCATTCTGGAATCAAAATGAACGAAAAATTCTACATTATTCTCATCCTAGAAAAAATTTTATTTTGTGAACTCCGAGAGGTCAAAAATTAAAGTCAAATACCTTGGAAGGCGTTATCATGCTAATGTGACTTTTAGGAATAATAAAATAAAAATTTTTTACACGTGTTCGAATTTGAAAAAAAATAAAATTTCCAAAAACCCCTATGAGGTCCACTAGATAAACATGTTTTGAACATATTTACACACAAATTAGACCATTAGGTCGCGTGGTATTATTGGGAAACTTTTCACCGAAATTCACCTTTTTTTCAAGGTGCTTTGGAAGATCAGCTTTCACACCGCCATTTTATTTTCAAATGTCATAAGAAAAACATACACACACTCATTTCCTTTCCAACACCCTTACACCTCATTGATCTCAAATACTATATACTACTGTGATCAAAAAGTAAGGTGAAATTGTCATTTAAAATTCCCGGGCATTAGGAAGGCAAGTCAATTTTTTTTCCTAGGTTGGTAGGACTGTCTATAACATTTGCCAAGCGTCTGTTTGTCAAAAGGTTTAATTATCTCTGAGTTACACGTGTTTTCGTAAACAACCAAAAGTGAATTTTTCGATTTTTACAATGGGTGATTTTGTTGAGCAAAGAACTTGCATCAAATTTTGTTTGCAGAACGAATATTCTTGTGCGGACACGTTGAAAATGTTGCGGAAGGCCTTTGGTAAACAAACTATGGCACAAAAAAACGTTTATAAGTGAAACAATGAATTCAAAGCGGGCCGAGAACGCGTTGAAGGCGAACCGCCCTCTGGACGACCATCAACGTCTACCGACAAGAGCCACGTCCAAAAAATCAAAGATTGGTGCTTGAAAATCGTCGATTGACAATTAGAGACCTCGCTGATAGTGTTGGAATATCATTTGGCTTAGCCTAAACCATTTTAAAGGATGTTTTGTGTCTCAAACGCGTCAAGTCTCGATTGGTGCCAAAATCGCTCAATTTTTTGGAAAAAAAGCGTCGCGTTGATGTGTGTGAAACTTTGCTGTCTAACTATCAGGACCACTTGAAATGCATCATTACTGGAGACGAGACTTGGATTTACGCATACGACCCTGAAACCACCGACCAATCCAGCGATTATCGTGCAAAAGGTGAAGCAAGACCGAAAAGACCACGGCAAAGTCGATCGAAAATCAAGGTCATGTTGAAAGTTTTCTTTGATTATCGTGGTGTGGTGCACTATGAATTCCTTCCGCCGGGCCAAACTGTCAACAAAAAATATTATTTGAGCGTTATGCGTCGTTTGCGTGAAGCTATTCGTCTGAAACGGCCGGAATTATGGGCGAACAACTCTTGGTTCCTTCATCACGATAATGCACCATGTCATACTGCATTGGTTCTTCGCGACTTTTTTGCCAAAAACTCGACTCATATCGTTCCGCAACCACCGTATTCGCCTGATTTGGCTCCATGCGACTTCTGGCTATTCAGCAAACTCAAAAGGCCAATGCGGGGACGCTGTTTTGACACGCTTGAGGAGATAACCGAATCGAAGAAGGTGATGAAGGCTATACCGGAAAAAGACTATTCCGACTGTTTCGAGGACTGGAAAAAGCGTTGGCAAAAGTGCGTTTTATCGAATGAGGATTACTTTGAAGGGGATGAAATTGATTTGGAAGAATAAATAAAGAATTTACATTTTATAAACAAATTCACCTTACTTTTTGATCACAGTAGTATTACTACGCTGACTACCCAAAGTTCTACTCGCTTTTAGGGAGAGGTGAGTAGGGCATTAGGTGAGGTGGGTAGAGCTTGCGGTGGAAAGAGGAATAAAGGTAAGTGTGAACTTTAAGTCGACGTCGAAGTTGACTTTCACAATTATTTTAAGGTCATCTTTACATTTTGAGATAAAATTCTTTGTTTTCGATCCTGGAATCAACCTCTGTTTCCCAAACCGCAAATCTTTCCTTTAACCTATGTGTACCCCGCACATCTCAAATTTTATCCTTACTATCTACCACTACTCTACTTTCCCAAAATTCAATCTGCTAGTAAAATTCATTTGGTATGGTATTATTCAGTAGATTTTAAGATAGGAAAGACAATAAAAATAAAGGTAAACTTTAATTTGATCTTTGAGCTAACTTTTCAGGTTACTTTAAATTCAACTTTATTATTTATAATAAAAACCTTTATTTTTAATGCTGAAATAGAAAGTAGACTTCGAAAATATTCTAGAAGAAGTTAATTATCTTATCTTTGAAAAGATACGTTTTGAATATCTGATTTTTAATTGTGAAAATCGTTAGCAAATTTCTGATTTATGTGACTTTTTGTTAAATGACAATTAATTATATTTTTTTAAATTTTACATTTCGGTCAATCTTAGAAAGTACATTTATAATACATGTGCAGTCAAGGCTTCATTTTTTTTCTTTTCATAAGTTTTTAAAATTTCAATTATTATTTTATCTTAATTCTGCAAAAGCGACGAACAGAACTAAAAATGGTTGACTATCAGTCCAATCATATTGTTGATATGATAATGGTTCTAGGGGAAAGTCATAATAATTATCGTGCTGCGGCAAGACAATACGCAGAACGCTTTTCTAATAGAAGACATCCTGATCATAGAACAATAAGTCAGTTAACACAAAGAGCTCATGGTGGACAGCTGGTCCGTCAATGCAGGCGTCATGAATATGACGAAAATGATGTTCGTGTTGTGACTGTTCTTACAGTCATTTATCTTGATCCTTATATTAACAGTCGCCGAGTTGAAAGAGAAATCGGTATACCTAGAATAACCTTCTTGAGAATCCTTAAAGTCCTTAGATACCATGCCTATCACATAACTTTAGTTCAAGAGTAATTGTGTAGTTTCATCATTTTCAACAGCGCATTGTGTTTTGCCAATGGGCTTTGGATATGATAGGAAATGATCCTGATTTTTTCGGTTTTGTGCTTTTTTCTAATGAGGCCAAAATTCAAATTGACGGGGAGCTCAATAGGCATAATTGCCATTATTGGTCCGACGAGAATCCTCACTGGCATAGTGTGGAATGGTATGGTGTGGAATTATAAATGGGTATTTAATTGATCCTTATTTTTTTGAAGATAATGTTGATAGGAATACCTATAAACAGTTCATTAGAGATCAGTTACCAGTGCTGATGGAAGATGTCGATTTAGAGACGCGACGAACAATGTGGTTCCAGCACGATGGTGCACCAGCACATTTTGCACGGATCGTACGGAATTTCTTGAATGAAAACTACAATGGTAGATGGATTGGACGAGGAGGTCTTATAAACTGGCCTGCTTGTTCACCTGAAATGACATCCCCGTATTTTTTTTTTATTGGGCTACATAACAAATGTTAGTTTTGAACAACAGCCTACGACAAGATTAAACATGCAAGACCGCATTAGTCGAGCATGTGCTGCGATCCCAAGGCAAACTTTGCTTAACACCATGCGCCATTTTAAAAGGCGTTTGCTTTTGTGCCTTGAAGCAGAGGGACGTAACTTTGAACATTTGCTTCGAGGTTAAATTAGTAATCGTCAAACCAGTGAGAGGCGAGGGGACTCACTTCAAACCAGCACCTCGAATAGTGAGAGGCGAGGAGACTCACTTTAATTTAGCATCCCAAATAGTGAGAAACAAGGGGACTCACTTTAATCTAGCACCCCAAAGGAAGCAGAAATCACTAAGTCCACGTCGTTGTTACTGGCAACTGGACCTGTTTATCCAATCCATGAATCATTGTAATGTGTGCGCGTGTGTGCGTGTGTGTGCGTGTGTGTGTGCGTGTGTGTGCGTGTGTGCGCGTGCGTTAAATTTTGTTATTTAAGTTAGATTTTTGTTCTAATTGTTAAATGTCCACTATTAAAATATAACTTAATATTTTTTTTTAATCTTGCACCCTGCATTCGATTAACTGAGCCGTTACGTGATTTATTAAGCCCGACTGTTAATGTTAATGTAATCGTAACAGTTCAAATTTAATGAGGCGTTTCTTGTTGAGATACTTTTACATATTAATCCAAAAAATGAAGCCATCGCGAGACACCTTACAAATACGAAACATAATTTATTATTGATTTATATAAAATTAAAACAAAGATTAAAAAATTTCTGAAAATACATAGTTTTCTGTGTAAAAATTTGTGCATAAGTATTACAAAAATATAAACGTATTAAAAGACAATGTACGTTATACAATTAGAACAAAAGGGCTTTTATTAAATATAATTATTTAACGTATGCAAAAAATAAATTCTATTATTTATAATTGAATTCCCCGATATAGCATATGTACAGCTCATAGAAGTTGTCCTAATTGTTCTAGAGGACAGCATAAATGAAATATGAAAATAACGTTTACACCATATAATATTGTAAAATGAAGTACCCAAGATTATTTCAATAGTTTAAATGTTACTTAATTAAATTTTTGTAATTTTGAAGGTCACTTTTTTCTAAACGTGAAAACATATTTATTTAGTGAATTTATAAAATAGAGAACAATAGTGTTTAGGACGGTTTATCAATTCTCGTTATATACGACGTGAATGTCTACACTTAACTTAGTAATACAAGTATTTTCGAAAAATTTTCAGAAGCGAGTAATTCTCAAAAGGCACATTTCGATTTGAGTCTCATTTATGCAAGTAGGCAGAATTGTACAGCGTTCGATTTGGTTTATTGAGCTTCGATAAAACTCACTGCCAGTACTCGCCTTGCTCGGACCCTCTGCAAAACTTTGCTTCCACGTTTTTGCCCTCATGGCTTTATAGTTTGACTGTCCTCAGATGGCACTTTAGGGAAATAGAGGCGAGAAGCGAATTGTAACCCTCGGCAGAGCCTATTCTGGATTATTCCACGATAAAGCAAACATCGAAGTATTTTGCTCTTGGTGTCGCAAGGCTCTGATCGATAATCCTTTGATAATCACAAATGTTGAAGGTTGGCGGATGAGATTTAATATTGACCCGTTATTTCGTTTTAATTGCGAGGCTACTCTTCATTAAAATTTACTGCATTCAAGATAAAATATTTCATTAACTTTCACTTCTCCAACGATTAATTCAAAAGTTTTCATTAAATTATGATAGTTAAAAAAATTACTGTAAGTGCTTATCTGTTATGTGTAAAATTTGCATTTTATTCAATAAAAGTTATTAAGAAATTTTCTCATTCAAAAACTTATTTCAACATGTTACTGTTTAATATTATTTTATGTATAGAAAGTTATAAATAATAAATTATTCTACTGGTAATAAATCAAGAAAAATACAAAATTTGAAATATTACTATTACTCGCAATGAAATTTTTAGTAAAAATTATCGTTATAGGTGGTAACTTCTCGCGCTTCAATGTTAGACCCATTAAGATCCTAGAAATTAATATGTCGATATCAATCTCTTAACAAGTTCTGAAATCTTATAAAAAACACCTTTTTGGAAGGTAAAATCATGTGGCAAGTATGAGGTTGGTTGTCCTTCCTATCCCTTCCTAAATTTTAAGCGAATTATAATCATTGAATACTATCTTATCTTTTTAATTTTTTTAATTAATACCTTCATCCTCTTCCAAAACTAATTTTCCAAAAATTGATATCAGCTTTGAATCTTAATATATTTGAAAAATATACATTTATTTTTAAATTTTTTAAATAAAATTTAATTAATTTCTAAGTTACTTTTAATATAAAGATATGATATGATAATTCAAATAGTTTTTAAACAATTTGACACTGGATCTGAAAACAGAAAAAAATTTGCATATTATTTATAAACTATAATAATAATAATTAATTTTTTAATATAAAAAAATCGACATACAGCTTTGTAATACAACTTAAAAATAACGAAAGCATTGAAATCTTTAAAAAATTGGCAAATTATATAGTAACTGGATATTGTATAATTTATCAGTAATCAACACAATATTGTAGAAACTTTTTAATATAAGAGAATCGAAATGCAGCTTTATATTACAATAATAGAGTAATTGAAGTATTGAAATCTAAAAAAATTGGCAAGTAACATAGTAACTGGGTATTCAGTAATTAATCAGTAATATAATTTAAAACAAAAAAATTATTAAAAACTAAAGTATCGTAATCTAATAAAAATTTGCTTCTAATAAGTATAAATTGTAATTAATATTTAAAATAATACAATCAAGTCATTGCGACGTCATTCATCTTGATAATTAATAATTGAGGAAATACTTGGCGGACCGTCATTACGTAGTCTAAGGTGAATCATGCCATCGATGTACATTTAACCTCTCTCGCATGTAAGATAAATGAACCAGTAATGTTTCTAGTTTTAATGATAGTTGTAGCTGAGACAAAAACCCAAAATTAGTAAATAGATGTTTTTTAATTTATTTATTGTAAAATTTTTTTATAAACGAAAGAAACATTTGCGAATAAGAGCGATTTTTTTTTTTAATTAAATGTTGATAGTGTTATTTTAAATTATTAAATTTGTAACGTCGCGATTTTGTGATATTTTATGTCACTTACAGAACATAAAAATTAATTATAAAAAGAAAAAAAAAACTGTTATCATTCTTATTGAAACATTATTAAAAGTTTATTTATTTTTTTTACAATTTAAATATTTTTTTCTAGATCTTAAATTTTATTTTTGAACAATTTATTAAAATTCCGACACAAAAATAAATTAATTAAAGAAAAATATTAAATTAATCTGTAATAACTTATTTAATTCATTTTTTTCCATCATTAAATTAAAAATAATTTCTATAAAATAATCTGAAATATTTTTACAACCGACCCTATTAATAATTAAATCGTCATTAAGTTGAAATGAATAAATATAATATGCTTAAGCATATTTACTGACAACTATGGATTCCAAAAGATATTTCTTCACCGGTACACCACCTAACATAATGACGGACCGCCAAGTATTAATTATTTCCTCATTTATTTGTTATTTTATCAGGATAAATGACGTCGCAATGACTTGATTATATTATTTTAAATATTAATTACAATTTATACTTATTAAAAGCAAATTTTTATTAGATTACGATACTTTAGTTTTTAATAATTTTTTTGTTTTAAATTATATTACTGATTAATTACTGAATACCCAGTTACTATGTTACTTGCCAATTTTTTAAAGATTTCAATGCTTTCATTATTTTTAAGTTGTATTACAAAGCTGTATGTCGATTTTTTTATATTAAAAAATTAATTATTATTATTATAGTTTATGAATAATATGCAAATTTTTTTTTGTTTTCAGATCCAGTGTCAAATTGTTTAAAAACTATTTGAATTATCATATCATATCTTTATATTAAAAATAACTTAAAAATTAATTAAATTTTATTTAAAAAATTTAAAAATAAATGTGTATTTTTCAAATATATTAATATTTAAAGCTGATATCAATTTTTGGAAAATTAGTTTTGGAAGAGGATGAAGGTATTTAATTAAAAAAATTAAAAAGATAAGATAGTATTCAATGATTATAATTCGCTTAAAATTTAGGAAGAGATAGGAACGTCAACCAATCTCATACTTGCCACATGATTTTACCTTCCAAGAAGGTGTTTTTTATAAGTAGTAATTATTATACAATTTCTCTCAGTGTACAAAAATTGTTATAACCTAATATTACTAATGCTATATTTTTATTAACATTATTAAAAAAATTAATTTTTATTTAATTAAGTCTATTAATTAATTAATCAATTAATTATTACATTTTAATCATTTCTGTTGGTTAAGATAATAACATTAACTATACAATACTAGGTTGTTCAAAAAGTTTTGAAAGCGACATCTATAGAGCAGTAGAAGAACCAAAATTTTTACGCCATTTTAATATTTTATCTTTCATATAAACATACCCAAAGTTTCATTCCACTCTGTCAATTCATTGTTTGTTTACAAGCCATTTGAAGTTGACGAGTCAGTGTATTTTTTTTACAATGGAAAAAACCGAATATCGTGCAGTGATAAAATTCTTTGTTTTGGAAGGTTTATCAGCAACGGAAATTCATACAAAAATGGTAAAAGTGTTAAAGGAATCTGCTCCTTCATTTCCAACTGTGCATCGATGGGTTTTAGAGTTTCGACGTGGTCGAAAAAGCGTTGAAGACGATCCACGCTCAGGACGTCCAAAAAGTGCATCAACACCAGCATTCATAGCAAAAGTACAGGATATGGTTTTGGAAAATCGTCGATTGACCAAGAGAGATTTAGCAGGGGCCCTAGACATCTCATTAGGCAGTGTGAGTCATATTTTAAATGAAGTTTTGGGTTTCAGAAAGCTCTGTGCACAATGGGTGCCGCATTCGCTCACAATGGAACAAAAACACGTTCGAATACGACTTTCTGAGCAACATTTGGAGCATTTTCGAAAGGATAAAAATGATTTTTTGCGCCGATTCATCACTATGGATGAGACTTTGGTCTACCATCATGACCCTGAATCAAAACAAGAGGCTAAAGAGTGGTGTCAACCAGGCACTTCGGCACCGAAGCGAGTTCGTGTCCAGAAATCGGCGAAGAAGGTGTTAGCGTCAGTTTTTTGGGATGCAAAAGGGATTTTGTTGGTGGATTATCTCCAAACTGGCAAAACAATAAATTCTGAATATTATTGTAACCTTTTAGACCAATTGGATGAAAAAATTAGTGAAAAAAAGACCCGGTTTGCACAAGAAAAAAATCATTTTTCATCAAGACAATGCACCCGCTCACACAGCTCAAAAAACCATTACTAAAATAACCGAATTAAAGTACGAATTGTTGCAGCATCCACTTTATTCGCCTGATTTAGCTCCCTCTGACTTCTGGCTGTTTCCACACCTCAAGAAATTCCTTCGTGGGAAGCATTTTTCATCAAACGAAGAGGTTATAGCCGCCGTAGAGGAGTATTTTGCAGGCCTTGTAGAAAGTCACTTCCATGATGGAATAAACAAGTTGGAAGACCGTTGGACCAAGTGTATTGAACTTATGGGAGATTATACTGAGCAATAAAAGTGATTTCACCAACAAAAAAAAGTATCTTCATTTCCGCTTTCAAAACTTTTTGAACAACCTAGTATATAAATGGTAAAAAGATCAAAGATTGTATGACAATCATTTTTACAAAAATCTATAGTATCAATACACTGTAATGTGTTTACAATTACATTACTGAAACAGGTTACTTTTTAACAAGTCGAGGGCGTATTTTGGCAATATATATCGAGTATATATATATATATATCGAGGCGGTATTTTCATTATTAATTATTAAAGACTACAGTGAAAATTATTACGAATGTCCAATAAATACATTTTTTTCCAATAATTTTTAATTTTTAAATATGAAAAAATATTTCTGTATGTTATAAATTTTTTACGTTGATAAATTTTTAATGTTATGCTACAGTAAAAATAAATGGATTTTTTCTTTACTTTTTACATTAAAAGTATGAATACTTACAAGAAATAAAGTAATTAGATCAGAAAAATTTTCGATGTCCAACGATTATTGCGATCATTACAGAGATCTTGGAAGCGTTATTGACAGACGATTGTCAAATATCTAACAATAAATGTTTGTCGGTTCTTCTTTGACGAGCTCATATACTATTCTTCAGGATATAATGAAACTTTAGTGAATTACTATATTAGAATAGCATAGAAATTTAAAATTTGGAGAAAATATTCATTGAGTGTCTTAGGCGTGCATTAAAAAAGGATTTTTTGAAATTTTATCCCTAAAGAAATGAAAATGGAATAGTACAGTTCGTACAAAGAAACATTTTTTAAAATAACGCGCGTTTTATTATTTTTAAAAATGCATTACCTAAAGGAGTGATTACTATTACACTTTAATACTTAATACTTAATTACAAACATGGCTTGTACTACGACTCTTACAGGATAGATAGAGACAACAATTTCGACAATTATTTTTTTGTTTTCCAACGCAGTACTTGACTTATTTTATTTTTTTTTTTTTAGTTTTCTCAATCATAATGTATCATCAACAAAACTACGAGGTCTGATAAAAAAATAAGGTGACTTTTCATTTTTTATAAAAAATATTCATTTATTCATCTAAAATTATGTTATCCCCTTCAAAATAATCTCCCTCTGATACAATGCACATGTGCCAGCGCTTTTTCCAGTCGTCAAAGCACTTCTAAAATGCTCTTTTGGATATTGCCTTGAGCTCCTTCAGCGATGCAGCCTTAATCTCCTCAATCGTCGCAAATCTTCGTCCTTTCATGGGTCTTTTTAATTTTGAGAAGAGGAAACAGTCGCAGGGGGCCAAGTCTGGTGAATACGGTGGATGAGACATGATGGTAGTATTGTTTTTGGTCAAAAAACTACTCACTAGTAACGACGTGTGTGAAACGAATTTCGCCGACACACGTGTCATACCCAAAACATCCGTTAAAATCGATTGGCATGAGCCAAACGATATGTTAAGATCATCAGCTACTTCTCTAATCAAGATTCAACGATTTTTCAACACAATTTTTTTCACTTTCTGAACATTTTCGTCGATTTTTGACGTGCTGGGGCGTCCGGAACGAGGTTCATCTTTAACATTTTCTCGGCTCTCTTGGAATAACTTATACCACTTATCAACATTTTATTTGCTCAGAGTTGACTCGCGGTACGCCACTGTCAACATTTCAAGAGTTTTTAAGCACTTAATACTATTTTTTACACAAAAATTAATGCCAACTCTTTGCTCCATTATTTTCAACAGCAAAAAATCGCCGCGCACGCAAACACGAGTCTAACCTTTATGCCTCTCAGATAAAAACAACACATGTTATATAGTCAAAACTGTGAACATATGATCGTGACAAGTGTATCAACATAACAAAAAAAAATTTTTTTTTGGAATTAGAGTGTACAGAGCGCGCGAAATTCAAAAAGTCACCTTACTTTTTGATCACACCTCGTACATGCAAATACCAAGTTTCATGACAGTAAATCAATTTAGATTACATTTCATAGTTAATAATAGATCAACCTAATAATCATTTAACTGTTAAATTTTGTATCGAAATTATTTTTCTGCCTGCCTTTAATTATTTTTACTTTTATTATTAATTATTATTATAGAAAAGAATTATTCGATTAATTATAATTGATTAATTTTATTAATCTATTTAATATACGAGGTCTGGCTATTAAATAACGAGACTGGTTACGAAAAAGGGTTTTATTATAAAAATTATTCTACATTCGAATGCTCCCCTTTAATATACTCCCCTTCCCTCGCCACACACCTTTCCATACGTTTTTTCCATTGATCGAAGCAGTGCTGGAAGTCTTCTTTGGTGAGGGCCTTTAGGAGCTCTGCCGTTTTTTGCTTTACCGCTTCCATCGACTCAAATCGGGTCCCTTTCAAAGCAGATTTTATCTTCGAAAACAAAGAAAAGTCGCACGGTGCCAAATCTGGCGAGTACGGTGCGTGTTCGAGCACTGGAGTGCGCTTACTGGCCAAATACTGCTTCACAGATAGCGCGTTATGGGCAGGTGCGTTGTCCTGGTGCAAAATCCACGAGTTGTTCTTCCACAACTCGGGCCGTTTCTTACGAACTCGTTCTCGCAGTGTTGCCAAAACTGACAAATAGTAGGTCTGGTTGACAGTCTGACCCTCTGGAACCCATTCAGTCATCACGATACCGTTAATGTCGAAAGAAACGATCAACATTGCCTTGAATTTTGATTTGGACATCCTTGCATTTTTTATTCTGGGCGATTCAGGCGTCTTCCAGTGCATCGATTGCCGCTTTGTTTCAACATCGTATTGAAAAATCCACGTTTCGTCGCAAGTAATAATGTTTTTCATCAGTCCGGAATCTTTTTTTAACCTTTCAAGGAAATCTGAGCAGACCTGTTGACGCAAGAGCTTTTGGTCAGGAGTTAGGTTTTTTGGCACCAACTTCGCACAGACTTTTGTCATGTGTAATTCCTCGTGTAAAATTTGTCTAACCGTTTCTTTATCGGCGTTTACAGCCTCGGCAATCATCCGGATGCTCATTCGACGATCTGCACGCACAATTTAGTTGATTTTGGTCACTGTTTCCGGAGTTGAAAGAGTGACAGGGCGATCTGGGCGTTGGTCATCTTCAGTGCTCACTCGGCCCTCACTGAAGCGCTTACACCACTCAAAAACACGCGCACGAGATAGAGAATTGTCCCCATAGGCCTCTGGCAACAATTTACAGCACTCAGTCGGAGTTTTTTTCAATTTAACGAGAAATTTGAGATTGATACGTTGCTCCTGTTTTTCGTCACACATGGTTTTCGGCATGAGAAAAAAACACGTTCGTTTCAAACCGCTACTGCACAAATACAATAATAGTGACGAGAACGTGTTTTGGTACGTGCATAGACAAGATATCTAGATACCCAACGCACTAGTTTTTTTCCCCACTCCTCTACGGTGCCCTCTAGGCGCGCAGTCTCGTTATTTAATAGCCAGACCTCGTATTTTAAATTATGCGTAACGTTGATTTTTTAAAACTCTAAATTTTTATTCGTTGTTAACAAATAAAATTTGACGTTGCGTTGTCACAAGTATACTGTTATAAACAGTCAAAGGGATTAAAGCGTAAAATGATAGACATTTCTAAATTATTATGAGTTTCGTGTACTCTTAGCATAGGCAAAATTTTGACGGGAGAACTGATTTCATGGAAAAGTTAATTGTATATTTAGTTTTTTTTTAATTATTTCAAGTGTTTGAACAATAATAAATATTATTATATGCAAGTAGAATGTAAATATGGTCGAAGAAAAGATCTTATATCGAGACAATATTTCTTCAAATCATAGAAGGTTTTATTGAATATGAAAGATCTTTAAATAGAAATACTGTTAAATTTTACCTTCAACGGTTCAGGTGATATTATTCGTACAAACAATTGCAACTTGTACAACACTCACTGCGCTGCCTAAAAGTGTTGAAGTAGCCTCAATGAGACAATTAACTAGACGAAAAAGAATAATTGCAGATAGAAGAGACAAAGAGGAAAAAAAGCTTATCAGCCACATCGTTGATTTGGTTCAGTATGGAAGGCACGCGCGATTAAAAACAATAACCAAGCAGTCTCCCGGGAGCTATGAGAAAGGAAGGGAGGCTTAAATGGCAGAGTACCGGAGTTTGGTCACGCGTGAGCTCACCCCGCTCGATGATCGGTCTTCGATCATAATAAAAAGCACGTTAGCGAAAAACACTCGGCGTAGTGGCAGCCCATACCGGATATTAAAAGGCCTTTGTCGTTTATTCATAATATAACATAAAAAGCGCTGTCTTTGCCGTGTAGGTCGTTGAGGCTCGCGCATCGATTCCCTTCGAGCTTTGCTTTTTGCGCGACACTCAAAGAAAGAGGATAAAAAGCAAAAGTAGATAGAAGAAGCCAAACGACTCCCGAAATTCGTGACTCCGTAAGAATATCTAATCCTTTTAGTGTCGAATGACAATATGTAATCATTTGTAATGCTTTCGAAAAATGCCAGCAACAGTATATTGTTGTGTATATACGTGATGGTACATGTTTGCATTGTGAGAAAAATGTATCTTAAATTAATTTTATAAAACATTATAAGTGGTTCAATTTTATTACAATTAATATTTATTTTGTATTTTTTGGTTTTTTGTATTCTTGTTGGTTAAAAGACTGCGCAAATGCTACAACATATAAACATGTACATAAAAACTCAATATAAGGCACCATTTTTAGAATGTAATCGCAGGATAAATGTAGATATCTGTTAAATGCTATTGTATTACTTTGTTCTGCTTTCATTTCATAATACGAGGTCTGGCTATTAAATAACGAGACTGGTTACGAAAAAGGGTTTTATTATAAAAATTATTCTACATTCGAATGCTCCCCTTTAATATACTCCCCTTCCCTCGCCACACACCTTTCCATACGTTTTTTCCATTGATCGAAGCAGTGCTGGAAGTCTTCTTTGGTGAGGGCCTTTAGGAGCTCTGCCGTTTTTTGCTTTACCGCTTCCATCGACTCAAATCGGGTCCCTTTCAAAGCAGATTTTATCTTCGAAAACAAAGAAAAGTCGCACGGTGCCAAATCTGGCGAGTACGGTGCGTGTTCGAGCACTGGAGTGCGCTTACTGGCCAAATACTGCTTCACAGATAGCGCGTTATGGGCAGGTGCGTTGTCCTGGTGCAAAATCCACGAGTTGTTCTTCCACAACTCGGGCCGTTTCTTACGAACTCGTTCTCGCAGTGTTGCCAAAACTGACAAATAGTAGGTCTGGTTGACAGTCTGACCCTCTGGAACCCATTCAGTCATCACGATACCGTTAATGTCGAAAGAAACGATCAACATTGCCTTGAATTTTGATTTGGACATCCTTGCATTTTTTATTCTGGGCGATTCAGGCGTCTTCCAGTGCATCGATTGCCGCTTTGTTTCAACATCGTATTGAAAAATCCACGTTTCGTCGCAAGTAATAATGTTTTTCATCAGTCCGGAATCTTTTTTTAACCTTTCAAGGAAATCTGAGCAGACCTGTTGACGCAAGAGCTTTTGGTCAGGAGTTAGGTTTTTTGGCACCAACTTCGCACAGACTTTTGTCATGTGTAATTCCTCGTGTAAAATTTGTCTAACCGTTTCTTTATCGGCGTTTACAGCCTCGGCAATCATCCGGATGCTCATTCGACGATCTGCACGCACAATTTAGTTGATTTTGGTCACTGTTTCCGGAGTTGAAAGAGTGACAGGGCGATCTGGGCGTTGGTCATCTTCAGTGCTCACTCGGCCCTCACTGAAGCGCTTACACCACTCAAAAACACGCGCACGAGATAGAGAATTGTCCCCATAGGCCTCTGGCAACAATTTACAGCACTCAGTCGGAGTTTTTTTCAATTTAACGAGAAATTTGAGATTGATACGTTGCTCCTGTTTTTCGTCACACATGGTTTTCGGCATGAGAAAAAAACACGTTCGTTTCAAACCGCTACTGCACAAATACAATAATAGTGACGAGAACGTGTTTTGGTACGTGCATAGACAAGATATCTAGATACCCAACGCACTAGTTTTTTTCCCCACTCCTCTACGGTGCCCTCTAGGCGCGCAGTCTCGTTATTTAATAGCCAGACCTCGTATGCTTCTTTTTGAATTTTTAAATATTATTTTTCTTCGGTTTTTATGAGCTTTCACCCAAACCTTAGCAAATTCGACAAGTTGACTCGGAATTTTCGTAATTTGTAGCTCTCTTTCTTGCGCTTCTTTTTTCAGTCTCTTGTATGATTTTAACTTCAACTGTCCAGATTTTAACGAAAGCTGGCCTAATAATGACATCCGACTTTGTTACACAACTAACTATAATCCTAACATGCGGAACTTGTTATTTTTCAGTTTGAGATTAAAAAAAAATATTTGAAAAATAATAATTATTGTAATATTTTTAATCGACTATATATATATATATATATATATATATATATATGATATTAAAAATCACATAAAGTACGATACATAACATTTGCAAAGAATTCAACCCATTAAGGCTTAAAAATAGAATTTATCAAATCTTTTAAACTCAAGAGGTGTTATTTAAATGAAAGTATTATATTAATAAGTAAAAATAATATTAAAAGATGAATAATTTTTATATATTTATTGTTCTTATTAATTTTTGTTTTTGCAAATTTAAATTGTTTATAAGCAAACCGTTATATTGTGTGGCTTTTGTTCAAAATCAACATGTAGTATCCTCTTATCTTATCGATGTCGTCACATTATTTAAAGCTATTAAAAACAAAAAAGTTTATCCAATGTTTTGATGTTTTATCCGTTTTTCTCTACGTATTTTTATCTTTTGTCCTTATGCCTTACTTTAGGTGATTATTTTTATAATTTATGGTCGGATTACTTACATAGAGAAATATAGACGCCGACTTCAAAGGTGTCTATTCATACACCGAGAGAAATTCTATAGCAATTTTTACAATAAAAATAAGATTTTTTATTATTTTTCAATAGCACAGCGAGGACACTTTTTAAACAATAGAATTTACAAACAAAAAAATTGTAAAATTTGCTATGGTAGGTTTATAAATATTACTGAACCTCAAATTAATTTTTACTATTTTTAAGCAGTAAATTTTTATTTTCTAATACATCAAATATTTATTTTTTAAGAAAAACAAAAAATTTTTTTTTTTTTTTTTGCTTCACATATACGGAAAGAAAAAGAAGTAATCCGCGCTCTCAAATCTTAGTAGCGTGAAGCAGTATGGCAATAGTCTCGCGTTTAGACATGCGCTGTCCCCATCGCACGTCATTCGCTCGTAAACGCAGCGCCGTATTCACACTTTTATAGCAATTCATAGTTTCTTTAGTGCGCAGAAACTCGTTATTCTTGATCTTGGGAACTGATTACTCCTAAAGCATTGAAACGCGTGGTTACGATGCCTTAGAAACGCTGCGCCCCCACCACAAGCAAAACGATTCTGTCAGCGTAAAAATGCGTGCGGCATTCACAATGCGGTGCTGCTAACGATCTTTGTCAATGTGTGTTTATCATAGACATATAAGAATAGACCCCGTGAGTAGTGAAGGAGGATTGTAAGTGGGTGCGATAGCGCAACAGAAACAGAAGGCTGCATAAGGGCCCCCTCTATCTTTGTCTAACTGTTCATGCGCAGTAGCACAGTGATGCATAGTTGAATTTTAAACGTTGAGTTTTACAGATATATACATACATATACATATATATGCACATGCATGTACACATATTAATTTGAATTTGTACTCTAATTGTTACGTCACGTAACACTTAAAACCTTTAGTTCTAGAGATATATGCATCCGTTTTTTAAAATGAGACATATATATATATATATGTATATATATGTATATATAATAGATAGAACTGAATTAAAATTGAAATTTAAATATGTAAAATAAATTATTTAAAAAACCCATTATAAATCTAAAAACTAATCAACGATAAAATAAAATTCATCCGTTAATAAACTTTATTTATAGTATATAATATTTTACAGTTTGCTTTAATTTTTTTTTCGTTTTCCATATTTTTTTAGTTACGTTAACATAAAAAATGATTTACATTGAACTCGTTTTTTTAGTATAGGCTTTGATTTAACTACGTCTTCTTGTCGTATAGAAATGAACAAATTTATCCTCCTTTATTAACATACTTACCAATAGCGTTCAAAATTATAATTTTGCGCACACATCAATTTTACCCAACAATTCAAGGTAGAACTATTTTTTATTGCAAAATAAATTATTTTTATATTAAAATTTCTAAAATAGTTAATTTTGAACGGAAGTAAAAACTATGAACAAGATTAGCGTTCGCGTGGTACTTACAATCGTGACGATATTAGAGGTCTAGCGCGTGTTACTTGACTCAAGAAATATGAAGTGCTTATCTCAAACCGCTTTAAACTGATTTAAGCAAAATGGATTTCATTTAAAGGCAAAATGGTCAAACTCGGAAATTTAACGCAAAAACCAAATTTTTTACAGTGTACACGAGACAATCCATAAACTGTTACTTTCATTATCTATCTCACAGAAAACAACAAACATCAATACATAGAATCAAATTTTTTTCTAACAATAATTGTTATATATGAATTGAAGTTATTCGTATGTCGTTTCCAAAAATATCCCAAAGCAAAAAAATTTTTTCTTTCAATGAATAATTGATATAGATAAAAGAGAGTGATCAGTAATAAACTAATATAATTTCGAATTACTTATTAAAATACAATGTCTGAAAATGAATCTTGCTTAATGAAATAGTCGGAATTAAATGTTAATTCAGATTTTCATGCACCAACGATTAATTTCTTACTCACTTTCGAGTTGGAAATGAATATGCCGTTACCTTATATCTCCCGTATTTTCCAGGATATAAATCTTAGCACGAAGGATATCGAGAAATCCTATCAGAGGCTATCGTACCCTGCTTGTAATTAGGATCGTCGGGGTGGACATTCGAATTCATTTGGGGCGCGCGAGCCCGTTGTTAGCACAACTTGACACGACCCTTTACCTCTAATTCTTCTTCCTTTTCTATATCATTATTTAAATCTCTTTTCAGTGCAAAATTTTTCTTTTCAGCAAATACCATATTTATACCTTTTTTATAATTATCCTTTTTTTTTCAACAAACTGGTCAAGCATTCGGAAGGATAATGTCTTAAAGATTCGAATTTTTTTAAAAATATTTTTAATGTATGTTTTATTTACTGACACAAAAATATTTTATTTTGCAGCGCCGTTTTTCATATTATTTTCTTTAACTATTTCTTTTTTTTTTTCATTAGCGCAGAAATCATTATATTTATAATAGGTTAAAAAACGAGGTTTCTATGTTACATTTTGTTTAATAAATATTTAAGTTAGAACTAACAAAAAGAGTTTTTGCAATGAAATTTTTAAATAAATAATCCATAGATTTAACAAAAATTTATAGGTTATTAATCCTACGTTGAAATGATAAATAATTGTTACATAGACGTTAAGACAGGTCAATATTACCCACATATTAAAAGCATAATTTTTGAATGAATTTTGAATAAATACGGAATATGTGTTATTGAATAGCATAATTGTACTGTAACTTTAAGAATAAAAGAAAAAAATAACAATCAAGAACTTTTAATTATTGGGAAGAATGGCAATTTCGCGCGCACCAATTACAAAAATATTCGAAATCACAGAAATTACAGATCGTTAAATATTCTTTAGAAATATAATTTTTTTCTTAGATATTGAACATCAAAATTTGTCGCGATTCCTATCTATGCTTATGCAGTATTAGAATAATTAAAAAACTATTGGTTTTATAAAAAAAAAAAAGAAAGAAAGAAAGAAAAATGAAAAGTAAAATAAAATTTGTAGATCATTTAGCACAAGTTTATAATAAAATTAATGCATGCCACTCACTGTAATTTTTAATTAGATAATGGTGAATCGAGTGACTTACGAATTAGTAAGTAATGAAAACGAGTTGTTTCTGGACAATGATAGATATTTGGTATCCTTATCTTGTCTTTCTATTATACAATTGCTTTATATCTCTATTACTTACTATTATTACACACTTACAATCAATTACTATTGTATACATGAATTAAAAAAATAATAAATTTAAATTTGAAAAATAGAAAAGACAGTATACTTATTTGTTATATAGTAACATTTCTATTATAAAATTACCATATACTAATGGAATAAAATTTGAATTTAAAATTTTTTCAACTCGACATAGCACGTCTATGAATCTTTGGTTGGTAGAACGCAGGAAAATCTTTCTTCTCTTTAACTCTTATTTTCTGCAGATGCCATTTTTTTGCGAATTGTTAGGTGGAGGCGGCACAGCGACCAATACAATCCCTAGTTTCTTGCCTCTAGCGGCGCTGCCATCCTTTAAGCGGTCACAAGACCCGTGGTCACCGTATATTATTAATTACTATATTAATCAACGGCTGGCCAGGAGAAAGATCTATTATACATGGATAAGAGCTAGCTCTACAAGCCCCTTTGGCCTTGCCTCCTCCCTTTTCTTAACTTACTGTTGGTCTACGCTACTCTAGGTGAAGATTCGCTTTGACACTCGTTGCTTCTTGCCGCGTTTGGCTCGCTAATCCACGATATTCCTCGCGTGCTTTACGTTAGTCTCTCTTTAATTTTTGAATACTCTTTATCTTTTTACGTTAAGGTATTTTCTCTCTGAAGTGCTGATCATCGATTTAAGCGCTCGCTTTTGTCTGCTACTTTATCATTTTTTTTTAGTCATAAGCATTAAATTCCTAAAATATTGATTATTCATTCATTCAAAATTGAGACTGGTAGTTTAATATCTGCATAAATGTAAAATATTATAATGAATCACTAATTTGCATTGAAGTATTTACTTATCTATTATTTATTAATTAAATATTCAATTCATAACCAACGAGCAAAGCTCTTTTTGTAATTACATAAATTAATTTATTATAGTATAATAGATTATTACAAATAACATAACAAAATTATAAATTTTTTAATAATAAACATATTCACTTAAACATATCACATAACATTATATTTACTTGTATCTTATCACAATGTCTCTTAATCTAGTCTCAAATTATCAAGTTTCACGTTATTAATGTTGAGCTTAGTCTTAATATTATTAAACTTAGTTAAAATAGGCGTAATAATATTATGTAAATTTATTTCAAAATTTTAAATTATTCAGATTTATTTAATATTTAGATACATATATTGAAAACAAAATTGTGTTTTGTGGTGTCGTATGCATATACGAGGGTCGTTTGAAAAGTCCGTGCAAAGTCCGAGAGATGGCACCACCGGCGCGTATCGAGGTCATGTTTAGTTAGTAGCATCTCTTGAATAAATACACACCAAGTTGCAGCCATATTGGTCTATTTCTTTATCTGCCATAACCTTTCCGGCCGAAGGAACGGTCTTCGCTTTTTTTGGAGCAGATTCCCCCTTGGTAACCCATTGTTTAGATTGTTGTTTGGTCTCAGGAGTATAGTAATGTATCCATGTTTCATTCACAGTGACGAAACGACGCTTAAAGTCCTCTGGATTTTTCTGGAACAGCTGCGAACCATACTTGCAACACTTCACACGATTCCGTTTTTAGTCAAGCGTGAGCAATCGCGGCACCCATCTTGCGGATAGCTTTCTCATGTCCAAATGTTTAAGCAAAATATTATGTACCCATTCAGTCGAGATGCCCACAGCACTAGCAATCTCACACACCTTAACTCTTCTGTCATCCATCACCATATCATGGATTTGATCAATGATTTCTGGAGTCGTAACCTCCACAGGCCGTCCAGAACGTTCAGCGTCACTTGTGCCCATATGGTCAGTCCGAAAATTTTGAAACTACTTATAAACTGTTCTATTTGGAGGTGCAGAGTCACCATAATGTTTATCAAGCTTTTCTTTAGTCTCCTGAGGCGATTTGCCTTTCATAAAGTAATGTTTAATCACCAAACGAAATTCTTTTTCGTCCATTTTTTGAAAATCACTCGACTGCCTTGATTCACACGAATGCCAAACACAAAGAAATAGACCAATATGGCTGCAACTTCGTATGTGTTCATTCAAGAGATGCTACTAACTAAACATGACCTCGATACGTGCCGGTGGTGCCATCTCTCGGACTTTGCACGGACTTTTCAAACGACCCTCGTACTTGCAAACGTATACTGCTGCATGTGGGTTGTATGAACACAAGCGGAAAAAATCTTAACTACACCACTTTTCACTTTCTCATCTATCGCAGAAAGTACATGTCCAGCGCTTTCGCCTTCGATAAATTTTCGATAGGATAGGCGATGATAGAGCAATATAATTTTTACCTCATAAAACAAAAAGCAAAGTATGTTGTTATGTATTGAACTGTAAAAGTTATCTGAAAACTCACCCGACAGTTCGATCTTATAAAATTCCAAAAATCGGAAAAAGTAAAGTTAAAATAAAAATACTTTTATTGTAATAAAAAAAGAAATCGACAGAAGAAAAATGTGAAAAAGGGCTCTTTAAAAAGCAAAAAAATTTGAATAGTCATGCTCGTGTATGTTCTTTACATATTTGTAAGCAGGACTATATATAACCAGGTAAATAAAAAACTGTTGTAAATATATATATTTGTTTTCAAATAATAAATACTATTGTATGACATATGCAAATTTTTGATGCATTAAAAGAAATTTTAAAAAATCAGCGATACCATTCTTTAATTTACCACGCAAAGATTCAAAGAAAAAAAAAAAAAAAAAAAGCAATACGAGGTATGATCAAAAAGTAAAATGACTTTTTGAATTTCGCGCGCTCTGTACACTCTAATTCCAAAAAAAAATTTTTTTTGTTATGTTGGTACACTCGTCACGATCATATGTTCACAGTTTCGACTATATAACATGTGTTGTTTTTATGTGAGAGGCATAAAGGTTAGACTCGTGTTTGCGTGCGCGGCGATTTTTTGCTGTTGAAAATAATGGAGCAAAGAGTTGGCATTAATTTTTGTGTAAAAAATAGTATTAAGTGCTTAAAAACTCTTGAAATGTTGACAGTGGCGTACCGCGAGTCAACTCTGAGCAAATAAAATGTTGATAAGTGGTATAAGTTATTCCAAGAGAGCCGAGAAAATGTTAAAGATGAACCTCGTTCCGGACGCCCCAGCACGTCAAAAATCGACGAAAATGTTCAGAAAGTGAAAAAAATTGTGTTGAAAAATCGTTGAATCTTGATTAGAGAAGTAGCTGATGATCTTAACATATCGTTTGGCTCATGCCAATCGATTTTAACGGATGTTTTGGGTATGGCACGTGTGTCGGCGAAATTCGTTTCACACACGTCGTTACTAGTGAGTAGTTTTTGACCAAAAACAATACTACCATCATGTCTCATCCACCGTATTCACCAGACTTGGCCCCCTGCGACTGTTTCCTCTTCTCAAAATTAAAAAGACCCATGAAAGGACGAAGATTTGCGACGATTGAGGAGATTAAGGCTGCATCGCTGAAGGAGCTCAAGGCAATATCCAAAAGTGCATTTCAGAAGTGCTTTGACGACTCGAAAAAACGCTAGCACATGTGCATTGTATCAGAGGGGAATTATTTTGAAGGGGATAACATAATTTTAGATGAATAAATGAATATTTTTTATAAAAAATGAAATGCCACCTTATTTTTTTATCACACCTCGTACATTAAAGAGAAAGAAAAGAAGTGTATAAAGATGCAGAAAAAAATTTTATTTAGAAACAGTTACAAGAATAACACATCGTTCAATAAGTCCCGAGACTAACCCAGAGATGGTGCTAGTAGTACCAAACTGGCCACGTTTCCATAGAGTGCGAAGTTCCTTTACATGAAACGTGTAAGAATTTCACGTCGATCGGATCTCAGACAGCAGAGTTATCGAGGTTAGAGTAAAGTCACTTTGTAATTTGTTTGAAAAATGGAAAAAAGCGAGTTTCGCGTGTTGATAAAACATTGTTTTTTAATGAGTAAAAACACCGTAAAAGCCCAGCAATGGCTTGAAAAACATTACCCGGACTCCTCTCCATCCAAACCAACGATTTGTCGTTGGTATGCTGAGTTTAAACGTGGTCGTACGGACACAAACGATGCGGAACGTTCGGGTAGGCCATTGGAAGCCGTTACACAGGAAAATGTGAGTGAAGTGTTAAAAATTGTAATGAAAAATCGCAAAGTAAAGGTCCGTGAGATTGCAAAAATGACACAGATATCATCTGGAAGCGTATTTACAATCCTTCATGAAAAATTGAGCATGAAAAAGGTTTTTTCCAAGTGAGTGCCACGATTGCTTTCAGTGGAACAAAAACAGCAACGAGTCGACGATTCAGAGAGCTGTTTATCGCTATTTACTCGCAATAAAAAGGATTTCCTGCGTCGATACGTGACCATGGATAAAACATGGATACATCATTTCACTCCGGAGTCGAATCGGCAATCATCTGAGTGGCGCATGGCTGGCGAAAGCCGCCCAAAGCGTCCAAAAACGCAGCAGTCTGCTGGCAAAGTCATGGCGTCTGTTTTTCGGGATACACATGGCGTGATTTTCATTGACTACCTAAAAAAGGTAAATGGATCAACAGTGATTATTATATTGACTTGTTGGTACGTTTGAAGGAGGAGATCGCAGCAAAACGACCGCACATGAAGAAGAAAAAAATCCTTTTTCACCAAGACAATGCACCATGCCACAAGTCCATGAAAACAATGGCAAAATTGAACGAATTGGGCTTTGATTTGCTTCCCCACACCCCGTATTCGCCAAATTTAGCCACCAGCGACTACTGGCTCTTTGCTGATCTCAAAAAAATGCTCCAGGGAAAAAAATTTGGCTCGAATGAGGAGGTCATATCCGAAACTAAAGCCTATTTTGAAGCAAAGGATAAATCCTTCTATAAACATGGATTGAAATTTCGGAAAGGCGTTGGAAAGATTGTATCACTCTAAAAGAAGATTATATTGATGAATAAAAATGATTTTTGAAAAAAAATGTTGTTTTCGTTGTTAGTCTCGGGACTTATTGAACGATGTGTTAAATAATGAAAAAGATAATGAAAAAAATTAAAATGTGAATCTTGAAAATAAAATAGATGATTGTACAAACGATTACGTAAATCGAAGTGTAAATCAAAGTGTAAATCAAAGTTTAGAAATTCCTGTGATTGAATCAGCTGTAGAACCGTTTTACAGGCATAAAACTGTTCAAGTTGATTTAGATTTTTTTTTTAATATGATTTTCTTTTAATATAAAAAACTTGAACACTATGACAGGTATTTCAAATTTCAAAAATTTTAATTTAATAAAAGACATAGTTTATCTGGTTTTAGTTTTTACTGAGTGCCGCGACACTAGTCTAGCTCTCACTGACTGATAGAATAATAATAACATTTATTAAATTAACACAAAATATTGATTACAGCATTTTTAATGTCATGTTTTTAATTTGTTCTAAAGAAAATTGCTGGAAAGTAGTAATAAGAATTCCTGTTAAATATATTCGATTAAAACTTATTTGAGCCAATTTAAATTAATCGATTTATTCCAATATTATTTTATTCTAATATTTTTAGCAGAGATGCTTGATATTTTAAGTGCAGGATTTAAATTTGCTATTCGTTGGCCATCGAAAGAGGAAATATTAAAAAAATGCTAAAATATTTTATAAATTTTAGAAATGTGAGAGCTATCATAGGTGGCATAAAGATTTTTATTCAACAGCCAAAAAATGTATGTATTTTATAGATTGGTATTGTATTTCTCTTATAAAGGTACAAACACTGTAAATTTGTCACTGCAATTTCTCCAGCAGAATTGATTACATATATTAGTAAACCTTACCTGTGAAGAAGTTCTGACAAAGTGGTCTTTAAAGAAAGTAATTTAATACAATTATTTAATAAGAGGAATGCTCTCATGATCGATAAAAGCTTTTTTGATCGAAAACATGTGTCTTTTAGATTATGTAAAACAAATACGACCATCCTCTTTAAAAAAGAAAAAATTTTCAAAAGAGAAAGCTCTATTAAATGCTTCTATAGCTAAAGCTCGTGTAAACGTTGGAAGATTTAACCAAAGTATAAAAGTTTCTAAAATATTACGCACCAAAATACCTACTTACCTTATTCCAAAAAATTGAACAAATATTTATAATTGTTTGTGCAATTGTAAATTTTTTTGTTCATTGATATTAAAAAATGACAAGTTTCATAAATAATAATAAAAAACATGCTTTTTGTAATTTATTAGTTTATTTATTCTGTGTATCATTATTTTCATTACATCTTTTTTTCTTTTATGCAAAGATAATGCAATATAAAATTAAAATAAGTATTTTCATTATCGCCAAGAGTTTTGAAATGCACTCATTCTCAATTAAGACATTCATAATTATGTACGAAGAATCAAAAGAGGTAAATATTATAAAATCAACTGAAGACACATTTAATAATGCCATATCCATTTGTATTTGGTAATGATATTCATACTTTTTACTTAAAACTACTATTTCACTTTCAATTTTAATATACAGGGTAAGCCATTTTCAGTGACCCACCCAAATTTCTCCGTTGGTAAGCCAGATATAGAAAAATGTTTCAGACAAAAGTTGTGTAGTTTCGAGGGGGAGGGGGGGGCATAAGATGGTACCATTGGTTTGACCTTGAAGATTAATTTGAAGGTCACATGAAGGTTACCTTAAATTTTTTACATCGAACCTACTATTTCTTGTTACATATTCTTGTAGGTTATCTCAAGAGCTTTCTAAAACACTACGAGGTCTGGCTATTAAATAACGAGACTGCGCGCCTAGAGGGCGCCGTAAAAGGGTGGGGAAAAAAACGAGTAGTGCGTTGGGTATCTAGATATCTTGTCTATGCACGTACCAAAACACGTTCTCGTCACTATTATTGTATTTGTGCAGTAGCGGTTTAAAACGAACGTGTTTTTTTCTCGTGCCGAAAACCATGTGTGACGAAAAACAGGAGCAACGTATCAATCTCAAATTTCTCGTTAAATTGAAAAAAACTGCGACTGAGTGCTGTAAATTGTTGCCAGAGGCCTATGGGGACAATTCTCTATCTCGTGCGCGTGTTTTTGAGTGGTGTAAGCGCTTCAGTGAGGGCCGAGTGAGCACTAAAGATGACCAACGCCCAGGTCGCCCTGTCACTGTTTCAACTCTGGAAACAGTGACCAAAATCAACCAAATTGTGCGTGCAGATCGTCGAATGAGCATCCGCATGATTGCCGAGGCTGTAAACACCGATAAAGAAACAGTTAGACAAATTTTACACGAGGAATTACACATGACAAAAGTCTGTGCGAAGTTGGTGCCAAAAAACCTGACTCCTAACCAAAAGCTCTTGCGTCAACAGGTCTGCTCAAATTTCCTTGAAAGGTTAAAAAAAGATTCCGGACTGATGAAAAACATTATTACTTGCGACGAAACGTGGATTTTTCAATACGATGTTGAAACAAAGCGGCAATCGATGCATTGGAAGACGCCTGAATCGCCCAGAATCAAAAAAGCAAGGATGTCCAAATCAAAATTCAAGGCAATGTTGATCGTTTTTTCCGACATTAACGGTATCGTGATGACTAAATGGGTTCCAGAGGGTCAGACTGTCAATCAGACTTACTATTTGTCAGTTTTGGCAACACTGCGAGAACGAGTTCGTAAGAAACGGCCCGAGTTGTGGAAGAACAACTCGTGGATTTTGCACCAGGACAACGCACCTGCCCATAACGCGCTATCTGTGAAGCAGTATTTGGCCAGTAAGCGCACTCCAGTGCTCGAACACGCACCGTACTCGCCAGATTTGGCACCGTGCGACTTCTTTTTGTTTCCGAAGATAAAATCTGCTTTGAAAGGGACCCGATTTGAGTCGATGGAAGCGGTAAAGCAAAAAACGGCAGAGCTCCTAAAGGCCCTCACCAAAGAAGACTTCCAGCACTGCTTCGATCAATGGAAAAAACGTATGGAAAGGTGTGTGGCGAGGGAAGGGGAGTATATTGAAGGGAAGCATTCGAATGTAGAATAATTTTTATAATAAAACCCTTTTTCGTAACCAGTCTCGTTATTTAATAGCCAGACCTCGTATAATAAAATATTTTTTCATTGAGTAATTTTCGAAAATTTATTTATATTAACAACAAACATTAATCAATGATATATTCACCGTTTTGTTGGATGACCTTTTGCCTTCTCGCGGTAAGTTGAAAAATTCCATGTTCGAAGAAGCCTTGGTTTTTAGAAGCGAATAACTGGTCCAACTCATTTTTAACAGCCTGATCGGAATCGAAAGTTTTACCATTCAAATCGTTTTAAAGGGAGCGAAACAAATGATAGTCTGATGGTGCTAAGTCAGGTCTATAGGGTCGATGTGGCTTTAGTTCTCAATTGAGCTCCATTAATTTTTGACGGGTTATCAAAGAGGTGTGAGGTCTGGCGTTATCATGATAAAACATCACACATTTGCGATTGGCCAGTTCAGGGCGTTTTTTCTTGATTGCTTTTTTTTTTTTTTTTTTTTTCATTTATTAATAGGCCTTTCAAACCCAGATATGGGTTTATTTCAGCCCTACAAAGTGAGAGTGTACAGCATATGTTTACATATTTATTATCGCAATTTAAGTTACAATGTATGTATTACATATTATAAATGAACGCTTCTAGAATGTGTATAAGCTAAAATTGTGTTACAGAGATGTTACATATTTATAAGTTTATTTTACAAAGGTTTAGAAAGTTGATGATATATTTACATGCTTGAATGTTTGGCTTTGCTACAATTGATTCTATATTGAGCGGTGGATATAATTTAATTTTTTGAAGATTTCTGAGGAGTTTCTGTCTGTGTTCTTTGTACAGCTCGCATTGCCATATGATATGGTTAGCATCCTCGTCCTCATTACCGCATTTACATGTAGGGTTGCTGATAATATTTACTCTGGCAAGAGAGGACGCAAGATTGTAGTGGTTGGCTCTTAGTCTACTGATTGTGACAACAAGTTGTCTAGAGAGTGCTTTTTTGTTGAACCATGGCAAGCAGGAGTTTTTGAAAAATAAATCAAAATATATGTTTCCTGTTGAAAGGCTTTTTTCTTTTAAGTATTTGGCAGTTTTTTGTTTAGCTTCAGATTTGACAATGCTAAGTAGGTCAGTAAATGGAACATGCGGGATGTCAGAAATAGCAAAGAGTGTAGCTTCTTTTGCATATTTGTCAGCCAATTCATTGCCTTCTATGCCAACATGGGCAGGGATCCAATAAAACAAAAGTTTTGAGTTATTATTGAGATGGAACTTGTTATATTTTTTGATAATTTCCAGGACGTAATAATTTGTTTTGATGGAAGTTTTTAGTGATTGGAGCGCTTGAAGTACACTTAAGCTGTCCGTGAAAATTGAAACATTTCGATCCTTATGTTTTAGAGCTAGGTTTAAAGCATCATTTAGGGCAACGCATTCAGCTGTGAATATAGATGCGTTGTTGTCTAATCTGCGCTGTATGACTGAGTTGGTTTCCAGACAGATGCAGGCAGAGCCAACACCATCTGAAGTTTTACTTCCATCCGTGAAAAAAGCAAGTGAATTGTTTTGAGAAAAATAAGCAGAAAAGAAAGAATTGGCATGGTCGGAAGTTTTAAGATGGTTGCCGAAATCAGAGTTGAATTGAATAGTAGTTGTGAGTGTAACATAGTTGTGTCGATAAATATTGAAGTTGTACGTGGAATTAACTATTGTAGAATATTTATTTATGAAAGATAAACACTGGTCAAGAATATTGAGGGTTTTTCGTTGGGTAGTTTTTTGGGGTCGTAGATGCTTCTTAACTATAGTATTGGTCAGACAGTTTGTGTTCGAAAAAACTTTTAATAAAAAGGAGCATCCCAGTTGAAAGGCTCGATCTTTTAGTGTAGTTAAATTCACTTCTGCAAGCATGACATTTAACGGAGTGGAAATTCTATAGCCCAAAGCAAAGCGAATAGCAGTGTGCTGTATGCTTTCAAGCTTTTTTTGCAAACTTTTAACATTAGGAAAATATATAAAGCTACCGTAGTCAATAATGGACCTTATGTAGCTTTTGTAAATCGTAAGCAGAGTTTCTGGAGTGGCTCCCCACCATACACCGCATAGAAATTTTACTATGTTTAGTGCTTTGCGACATTTAATAATTACTTCATTTATTTGAGAGCGAAAAGTCATCTGATAATCGAACACTAAACCTAAAAAACGTGCGGAAGGGCAAGACTTGATAGTAAGATCGTTGACCTTAATTTCCACTTCGCCAGGTTTTATTTTTTTATTGTTAAAGTGAACTAATTTCGTTTTATGCGGAGTTAATGTCAGTCCTAGATTATGCAGATTATTGTCAATTTTTTTTATTGTTTTTTCAACTAATCCTATTCCTCTTTTTAAAGATCTAAATTTCGTGTAGACAGCAATGTCGTCAGCAAATTGTGAAATGTGTACAGTACAAGGAGAGTTATTAGTGATGTTAGAAGTGTATAAGATGAAAAGTAGGGGACTGAGTACTCCGCCTTGCGGAACTCCTTTGAACACTGACCTTGTCATTTGGCACGTAACATCTGAGAAGATATGTCTTTCTTGCATTAAAAACTTAACAAATAGAATAAGGTTACGAGGACAGCCAATATCGGCTAATTTAATCAGAAGAAGTTTTATACAAACATTATCATATGCTCCTTGAACGTCAAGGAAAGCGGCTATAACTTCAGCGTTACTTGCAAAAGCATCTCTAATTGTTACCGTAAGGTTTGTCAAGTTGTTTATACAGGACCTGCCTTTTCGGAAGCCATTTTGGTTTAGTGGCAATAAATCATTTTTTTCTGCCCACCATTGTAACCTGTTTTTGACAAGGGTTTCAAAGAGCTTACAAATGCAGGATGTAAGTGCGATTGGACGTAGGCTGCACCCGTCGAGCTTTGTAATGAGGTGAATAAAAGAGAGCCTCCAGTTATCGGGGTATTCATTCTTAGAGTACATACCATTAAAAATATCAAGTAAAAGGAGTTTGAACTTTATGGGAAGTGTTTGTAAAGTTTTGAAGTTGATGCCGTCCGGTCCAGGTGCAGAATTCGGATTTTTTCCTTGTAGGGCAGTATTAAATTCTGCAAAGGAGAAGCTTGAGCTTAAATATGCATTTTCCTGAGATTTAGGAATGAAAGAGGGGTCAGATTGAACCCAGGGTGGACTAATCTTATTCAAGGCAATTACTGATTCTTCAAGAGTTTGGAGGTTTTGGTCGTTAGATGATTTTGTTGTTTTAACCCATTTATTTTTAAATATTTTACATTTATCCCATACAAAGGTGGGGTTCGTGTGTAGATCGATAGACTGCGCGAATTTTATGAAATCCTCTTTTTTTTTCTTTTTAATTGTTTTTTTAAAAACTGCACAAGCTTTCTTATACTCAATAAGGTCGTTTAAGCTGTGAGAGTACTCCCATTTTTTAAAAGTGGCACGGCGCAACCTTTTAAGCTTATCTAAGTCAGCGTCCCACCAAGACACAGGGTTGTTGTTTGTATTAATAGTATGATTGTGTTTTTTGGGAGTAGAGTATGAGATTGCCTCGATGAGAGCTTGAAAAAAGTAATCATATTTTTCAACAATATGGAGTTCTTCATACTCATAAGACAAGAAGTCTACATAGCGGTTGTCGAGCGCTTTAGCAAATTTATCCCAGTTTGTACGTACCGAGGTTAATTTAAAGCTTTTTTTAACATAAAAGTTTTTTTCTACATTGAGTTCGATTAGTAGAGGGAAGTGGTCAGAACCCCAGGTTTCGTCGTAAACGGAGACGTTAATTTTATCGCTAATATTGAAGGTGGAAAGTACAAGATCAATGTTTGATTTGACGTTTCTGTAAGAATCTAAATGCGTAACAGTGTCAGTATTATGAATGTACATATCATGATAATCAATAGATTGAGATAATTTAGAGCCATTAGAATCAGTTTGATTTCAGCCATTAGAATCAGTTTGAAAAAAAAGTTGTAAGAATCAGGCGAGAATGCTTCTACAAAGCATTTTTAAGCGAAAATGTTAAAGATTGTAATCAATGAATTAATATTTATTAATTTTTTCTTCTTATAAGTATTAGGAATCATGTAAATTAAAATTTTTTTTTTGGTAGTTAAAGCTCAGATAGTTTCGTATCATCGAATCAAGAATTTGTAAAATCTATACTTATTATTCGAACAAAAATTTTAATTGGGAAAAAAATTATTAGGTTATTTTTTCCCAACTTTGTTTCAAAATAAATTTACAAAATATGGAAAAATATGAGCTAGTTGCTATTGCAGAATGTAAAAAACAGAAAATAAAAGTCATAACTTGTGGAGCAGTTATATTTAAATCAAATTCATGATTATCGTATAGTCCAAATTAGTATTAGTCCAGATATTGGAAGATGGAACTCTCAATATTTCTAGAAATTATTGGGTTGTTCGATAATTAATGTCGCTTTTTTCTCATAGATGGCGTGAACTGCATATTTCATGTAGTAGCGGTTGCGTGGCGTATATTACGTATGGTATTATACATTCTGTCAAAAAAGTACCGGGAATTGTCGATTTAAATCTAGCGGGGCAATTTAGGCAGGTAAATTTTTTTTTTCTAGGTTGGTACAACTGTCCTTAATGACTATGCCAAGTTTGGGCGGAATCTGTCAACAAGTGTGTTTACAGTAGCTGGTTAAGTCAGTGGCCTTCAGCTCGCGCGCCGAATTTTGTTTTATGGCTTCAATCGATTGAAAACGGGTGCCACGGAGCAGCAATTTAAGTTTTGGGAAGAGGTAGAAGTCACAGGGAGCCAAATTCGGCGAATACGGTAGTTGTTCATTGAGTTTTTGGCGAGAAAATCGGTCACAATCGTAGCTCGGTGAGACGGCGCGTTATCGTGTCTTGCGGCCACCTTTCTCATGCCCAAAATATCAATTAAAATCGTACGTGTGGACTCGTGGGATATCTCAAGTTCATGTGTTATCTCTCTCAAGCTGGTATGACGGTTTTCAAGCACTATTTCCTTAATTTAATCGACGTTATCTGCGGTCGAAGTTGTCGATGGGCGTCCGGAACGAGGCAAGTCTTCGAGGACTTCACAACCCTCCTTGAAGGCTTTGTACCACTCATACGCACGGGTTTTCGATAGTGCTTTATCACTAAAAGCTTTTTGCAACATTTTCAATGCATCGGCACACGAAATTTCATTCGCAACACAAAATTTTAGACAAATTCTTTGTTCAACGTAATCACCCATTGTAAAAAATCGGCACGCACTATTGACATCGACTGACTTAACCAGTTACTGTAAACACACTCGTTGACAGATTCCGCTCAAACTTGGCATAGTCTTAAGGACAGTTGTACCAACCTAAAAAAAAATTTTACCTGCCTAAATTACCCCGCCAGATTTAAATCGACAATTCCCGGTACTTTTTTGACAGAATTTACATACAGGTATACAGCAAATACACACACAAACATAGCGATGTACCCGTTACTCTTTCGATTCACAGTAAAGCGTAGTGAAAAGGGAAGCGCTGCCTACTCACACAAGCGTGCTCGTACGCAGACACACATATGCATTTTACAGGAAGCGTCGTACACTTTTTTCTGTATCGCCACGCTCGAGCTACTATCTTTTACATTCATTCTCAAGCGTTGAAGCGCGTCATTAGATGTTTGACATAAAAAATTTTAATAAGACGGATAAAAACTAATGACATTTGATTATTTTTTTCATTGATATTAAATGAAAGAAAACAAAATAAGTTCAGTTTCAAACCTACTGAATTAGTAAATAAATAAAAAAATAATTATTACATCGGTTTTATATATTTCAATTTCATTATCTGTAAACAAAATATAAGTAATAATTAAATTTTATTATTAGATAAAATTAATTTTAAATTGAAATGATAGATAAATTATAAAACATAAAATTATCACGTAATAAATAATCTAAATATCGTAATAATCTAAATATTATACAATACAAAGGCCCGGATGCAATAAAGGGATTAACGCTCGAAATCGCGTAAAAGTATTGTCCAGATAACGAAATTTTCATAATGGACAAATCAATTTTAAAAAAATACTAGCTTGTAGGTAATGAAAAGGGAACTTTTTCCCTGAAAGGAATTTTTTTTAACGACTTTTTTCTTTAGAAAAAAAATTAAAAACCAATTTTCTACCAAATATTTTGTCTATTTTTAATAGTTTTATAAAACATAAATCACTGTAACTCGGTCAAATATGGTTGAAATTTTTTGAAACTTGGCAGAAATACGCAGAATGTTTTAGCGTAGCCGATGGATTAATTAAAAATTCTATAAATAATTTTTGTTAATAATTATTTAATTTCAAGTACAGACATTTGTTCGTCTATGTTTGAAGCATTTTTTGACAAAATTTGAAATCAATTAAAGAATAAATGGCTAAGATAGAGCGTTGTTAATAAAAGCGCGCGCTAGCGGCAATTTTTGCGCAGCGTAAGCTCAGCATGCAGCGTTTACGTATTATGCTTATACTATTACGTTTACGTATTAAGCTTATGCTGATTATAAAAGTTAACGGATTGTTTCGTATTTTTATATTATGAATGTATATTTATATGTATATAAATGTAAATATCAAATTACATATCTCTAGAAATATTAAATTTGTATTATTGGGTTTTAAAATTTTAATAATTATCGTATTTACTCACCGAGTTATTATAGATAAAATTGGCTTTGGATTTTCATACAAATAGTTTTTTAATTACATTTTTTTATAATTATAATAATAAACATGTCAAATTTCAGTCATCTAATTATTTATTTATATATTAATAAAACTATTATTTCAATTTTTTTTTGGTTTTTTTATAATTTTTTTTTTTTACTTTCGTTTTTTTCACTTGCTTTTCTTTTACGTTTTGGTTTACCTTTGTTTCTTTTTTAATCATTTCTTTTTCATTAATAATGTCTTTTTTAATAGGCGTTTTATTTACAAATTTTTCGCCAAAATCTTGCCCAGTTGACGTACAAAATTGTAATAATTGTTTGTAATCTCGTTCTTTGTCTTTTCTTATTCCGATGTTATTAGTTATTGTAACATTTGTCGAATCGATTTCAATATTTTTTAGAATTTTAATGCTTGTTGGAGTTCCGTTATATTCATAATATACATCAACTTCCCCGTTGGGAAAATAAATAATTCTCACTACTTTACTAATTTTAATTTTCTGTAATTTCATATCAGGTGTAAATATTCTTTCGCAGTTTTTAATATTACATTCTTTCGCATTGACCATTTCAAAAGGAGGGTTTCGAGATCTTCTAATTAATTCAATGTATTCTTCTGCAGTTTCAATTCTTTTACACTTTTTTCTCTACACTTCTTATTTAGATGTAATCCAAAATTTCGATCACACTAGTAGTAAGAATGACCTCTTACTGGATATACAGGGTGGGCCATTTTAATTTCCCCACCTAAATATCTCAGAATCTAAGCAAGATACAGAAAAAAATTTCAAGCAAAAGTTGAAGAAGGCATAGAGGGTCTGATAACAGTGACCTTTAGCTTGACCTTGGAGTTGACCTTTAAGGTTAGTTGAAGGTCAACTTTATTTTTTTAAATAGAAACCCCTATTTTTTATGCCGGAATCGGTAAGAGAAAAAATTTCTGCATCAAATTTGTTTTTAACAAAATTTTGTTTTATGACCTCCAAGAGGTCAAAAATCACGGTCAAATATCTTGAACAGCCGTTTCTTGCATTTTCACTGCATTACCGTGATTTTTTTTCACTTCATTACCGTGATTACCCTTGCGCTGACAAGCCCCTCCACCTCCCATAACCCCCTTCCTCTTAAGATTAACTGTTCAATCTCAAGTTTTATCCTCCAAATCCCTATTCTTGATTCTGGAATCGAAATGAACGAAAAATTCTACATTATTTTCGTCCTAGAGTAAATTTCATTTTGTGACCTCCAAGAGGTCAAAACTCAAGGTCAAATACCTTAAAAGGCGTTTTCATACTAACGTGACTTTTAGGAATAATAAGATAAAAATTTTTTACACGTGTGAAAGTCGACGTCGAAGTTGACTTTCACAATTATTTTAAGGTCATCTTTACATTTTGAGATAAAATCCTTTGTTTTCGATTCATGAATCAACCTTTATTTCCCAAACCGCAAATCTTCCCTTTTACCTGTGTACCCCGTACATCTCAAATTTTATCTTTACTATCCACCACTACTCTACTTTCCCAAAATTCAATCTGCTAGTAAAATTCATTTGATAGTTTATTGTACAGTAGATTTCAAGATAAGAAAGACAATAAAAATAAAGGTAAACTTTAATTTGACCTTTGAGCTAACTTTTCAGGTTATTTTAAAATCAACTTTCTTATTTATAATAAAAACCTTTATTTTTAATGCTAAAATAGAAAGTAGACTTCGAAAATATTTTAGAAGAAGTTAATTATCTTGTCTTTAAAAAGTTACGTATCTCATAAATGTTTTGAATATCTGATTTTTAATCGTGAAAATCGTTAACAAATTTTTTATTCATGTGACTTTTTGTTAAATGACAAAATTAATTATATTTTTTTAAATTTTACATTTTAGCCAATCTTAGAAAGTACATTTATAATACAGTTGCAGTCGGGGCTTCATTTTTTTTCTTTTCATAAGTTTTTAAAATTTTAATTATTATTTTATCTTAATTCTGCAAACGTGACGAACAGAACTAAAAATGGCTGACTATCAGCCCAATCATATTGTGAATATGATAATGGTTCTAAGAGAAAGTCATAATAATTATCGTGCTGCGGCAATACTGTACGCAGAACGCTTTCCTAATAAAAGACATCCTGTTCATAGAACAATAAGTCAGTTAACACAAAGAGCTCGTGGTAGACAGCTGGTCCGTCAACGCAGGCATCATGAATATGACGAAAATGATGTTCGTGTTGTGACTGTTCTTGCAATCATTCATCTTGACCTTCATATTAGCAGTCGCCGAGTTGAAAGAGAAATCGGTATACCTAGAATAACCTTCTTGAGAATCTTTAAAGTCCTTAGATACCATGCCTATCACATAACTTTAGTTCAAGAGTTATAGTTTCATCATTTTCAACAGCGCATTGTGTTTTGCCAATGGGCTTTGGATATGATAGAAAATGATCCTGATTTTTTTAATTTTGTGCTTTTCTCTGATGAGGCCAAAATCCAAAGTGACTGGGAGCTCAATAGGCATAATTGCCATTATTGGTCCGACGAGAATCCTCACTGGCATAGAACAGTCAATCATCAAAGACGTTGGAGCCTCATGGTATGGTGTGGAATTGTAAATGGATACTTAATTGGTCCTTACTTTTTTGAAGAAAATGTTGATAGGAATACCTATTTACAGTTCATTAGGGATCAGTTACCAGTGCTGATGGAAGATGTCGATTTAGAGACGCGACAAAGAATGTGGTTCCAGCAGAATGGTGCACCAGCACATTTCGCACGAATCGTACGGAATTTTTTAAATGAAAACTACAATGGTAGATGGATTCGATGAGGAGGTCCTATAAACTGGCCTGCTTGTTCACCTGATATGACATCCCCGGATTTTTTTTTTTATGGGGCTATATAACAAATGTTTTTTTTCGAACAACAGCCTACGACAAGATTAAACATGCAAGACTACATTAATCGAGCATTTGCTGCGATCCCAAGGCAAACTTCGCTTAACACCGTGCGCTATTTCAAAAGACGTTTGCTTTTGTGCCTTGAAGCAGAGGGACGTAATTTTGAACATTTGCTTCAAGGTTAAATTAGTAATCGTATAACCAGTGAGAGGCGAGGAGACTCACTTTAATCCAGCACCCCGAATAGTGAGAGGCGAGGGGACTCACTTTAAACCAGCACCCCGGATATTGAGAGGCAACGAGACTCATTTTAATCTAGCACCCCAAATAGTGAGAGACAAGGGTACTCACTTTAATCCAGCATCCCAAAGGAAACAGAACTTACTACGTCCACGTCGTTGTTTCTGGCAACTGGACCTGTTTGTCCAATCCATGAACCATTGTAATTTTTATCCGAAAAATTTCACATAATCACATTAAAATTAAATCATCAACAAAAGATTAGAAAAACTGAAAATAGTGTAAAATAAGAAGAAAATTCAAAATGAATAGCGAATAACCGATATCAATAGAACTAAATGGAAAGATTAAAAACTTGTATGTTAAGTCTATAATATTTACAAAATTTTAAAAGCCAGTTAAAATATAAATTACTTATATTTTAACTCCTGCTTACTTTGCGGTGCTCTCGATAAAAAATAATCCTAGAGTGATTTATAATACATAAAAAATAATTAAGCTATTTCTATACTCCTTTCCAACATTTCTTTTCCACGTTTTATCATTTTTTGCTCTTTTTCGACCTTCTTGTAAATTAGACATATTTACTTTTAATTTATTTTGTATTATTTTTTGCACTAATTTCTTTTTTTAACGTGTTCACTGCTCTAGTGCTTTGGACAAAATAGTAATTATTACACTAAGGGTTCGTCTTTCTCTATGAAAGTCGATTGTCTTTTATTTTTTGATCGTGTTTTGTTTTGTAAATTCGCGAAGTAAAAAAATATTGAAATAATAGTTTTAAAAATACGTTGCGCATATAATTATATTTTATTGCTATAAAAAGATCTATTTAAAAACATTATTTGCATGAAAATCTAAAAATTAATTTTACCCATAATAACTCGGTGAATAAATACGCTAACATTATTATTAAAATTTTAAAACCCAATGTTACAAATTATATTTTTATAAAGAAATGTAATTTGATATTTACATGTATATACATATAAATATACATTTATAATATAAGATCACGAAACAATCCGTTAACTTTTATAATCAGCATAAGTTTAATAATAGATAAACGATGCATGTTGAGCTCAAACTGCGCAAAAATTGCCGCTAGCGCGCGTTTTTATTAATAACGCTCTATCTTAGCCATTTATTGTTTAATTGATTTCAAATTTTGTCAAAAACTGCTTCAAACATAGACAAACAAATGTCTCGCTTAAAGTTTTTTCTAGCTTGAACTTCCCTCAATACTTCTTCTTGTTGAAGCTAAAAAAACGTGTTTAACGAGGCTTACGTACTTAAAATTAAATAATTATTAACAAAAATTATTAATAGAATTTTTCAATAATTCATCGGCAACACTAAAACATTCTACGTATTTCTGCCAAGTTTCAAAATATTTTAGTCATATTTGACCGAGTTACAGTGATTTATGTTTTATAAAATTATTAAAAATAGACAAAATATTTAGTAGAAAATTTTTGGTTTTTAATTTTTTTTTAAAAGAAAAAAGTTGGTAAAAAAAATTCCTTCAAGGAAAAAATTCCTCTTTTCATTACCTACAAGCTAGTATTTTTTAAAAATTGATTTGTCCATTTTGAAAATTTCGTCATCTGAACAATA
>OX465095.1:55084212-55186712 GCA_949987625.1 Chalcis sispes
CTCTCTTTTTAAATTTCACTAACTTTTTTTTTCGTTTTTTATCTAAGTTTCTATATTTTTACTTTGAAATTCTTAATGTAACATCTAATTAGTAGAATATATAGATAAAAATATTCGTAAAATAAATCAATTTAAAATTGTAAGAAAATTTTACTTCAAACTTTATCGAAATAAAGTACTAATGACATGAATCAACAATTATTAAAATTTATATTAAATTTATTAAATGAGTTTTCAATTATAAAGTCAAAGATAATAGATATAATTTTTTTTAACGTATCACTGCAAATAAGCGTTTCAATGTTGTTTGAAAATTCTTGATTCCAAAATAAAAATGTAAACTCCAATGGAAGTTATATTTCAAGTAAATTAGCAATATATTCTATAATTGTAGTCTAAAAAAGTTAATACTTATAGTCTAGAAATTATTTATGGCAGTTTTAGTCTTTACACCTGATTTGTTCAAGTCCTCGTTCTGTTTTGTGGTTCGACTATCCGCTCCTTGAGTAATTCGCACCCTCCTCAGACTAAGGCACCCCCACTACTCGACTAGTGGCTTCGACGGTGCGGGTTTGTTTTGATATGTTTTGACAGTGTAACGCCACTAGGGATCAGGGTGGCGTACAAATGTAGGGAACGGACGAGTAGCTTACGAGCACATCATAGACAAACCGATGAAAACAAAACAGACACCATTTATTAAATCTTAATATTAGTTACAATTATTAAATTCGCGATTTTACGCGAGCCCAGGGCGCCAGCTACATACGTGTAGCGCGATTTCGTTAGCGGCACTTTCGTTCGCACGGCGAACTCACGGTTAGAGCGGTCGTGGGCATACAAAATGCGAATCAGCAAAAATGGCGCGTAGCACGCATCGCAGTCGCACACACAATCGGGGAGAAACGGAGACGGTTTGGTGAAGGGATGCCTCCTGGTAACAGCTACTGCACCTGGGTGCACTTACCAGATATCTTACAACACACTCAAGTACAAAAGAAGAAACGTTCCGCCTGCTTTGAACACGCTCGTATTTTAAGGCGTTATTTCGTTCGTGACTACTCGCAAATATGGAACCGAACTGAGTGAACGAGTGTTCTTTGATCGGCACGCTCGCGAGCGCGGATCTTGGATCATCGTTCTGCGTCGGCGCAATGTGTGTGTGTAAAACACACTACGCGACGCGACCGCCGCGCGCGCCAGTAGCACGCATTCTAGGTTATCCGCTCACAAGTGCTAGTGTTGCTTTGATCTTCCTGGAGCGGCGAGGATCATCACCTGGTGTCAAGGGAGCCCAGGTAAGTCGACGCGTTCCATGGCGGTTAGGCGTCGACTAATTTTCCTCTTCTCCTTGTTTTTGTTGCGGATCAACGGCGAGGCGGATCGGAACGATAGGCGGTGGAGAAGGCGAAGCGGTTGTACCATAAACAGCGATGGCCTGCTAGCAGCGGCAGCAAGACAGCGCTTCTCCTACCCTCTCCTTGTCAACTTTCCTATAATGTTGCGTGGCAGTCTGTACTGCACTTCCAAAGTGCAGCTGTTACTGTTATTTCTATTCTCTAATTACTGTTTGAGAGGTTGCAGGTGATGGATAACGACAAAGACAGGGAAGGAGCTTGGAAAAGGACCCTTTTGCTATGTGTGCCAGCACGGATAAACTAGCTATGGGCTTCTGAGATTGGCTCCCCGCTAGAGCCTGTACGTGAGCTCTAAGCCCATGTACCTGGAGGAGGTGCAGTGTACACAGTCTTGCGTGGCTGTCATTAGGGTTAAATGTGTCAGTCTTGCGTGACTGCTTAGATTATGAGGAATAGTGTGGGCTACGAGGAGGCCTACAAGGTCTACAGCTACGCTTTAGTCCCTTTATGTGACTGGTACAAGGCAACACGTCACAACAGGAAGAATTTCGTTTCGCACTCTCTGAGTAATTCGCCTGCGTGCTTCTGCTTTTAAACATATACGAAAGCACAATGATCATGCAATGTAACATTTTTTAATAATGTTGATTTCTAATATTAATTAACCCTTTGCACTCGAAAGGTGACTCTCGCTCACCACATGATTTAATGCCGCAACTCGAGAGGTAACTCTCGCTCACCACTTTGTTTGGTACAGAAATTCGATGCGTGATGATAACTATTTATGTTTTCTTATCTGACGATATCTTGTTTGTGTTTATGTGATCTTGTTCTTTGAAGTTCGTTTCTAAGCACTGCCTGATGTTAGTAATTAGTCCGCGCGGAAATGGTCCCGAGTGCAAAAGATTAATAATTAATAATATGATCTAATCAAATCATATTATTAATTTTATAAACTATTATACAGGGTGTCCCATTTTAAATAAACCAAAAAATCTCAAAAACAACGCGTTTTGTGAAAAAATGTTTCTGACAAAAATTGTAGGTAATAGCAGAGGTCGAACAACAATGACCTTTAATCTGTCCTTTAGGTTGATTTTTAAAATCCAATCGAAGTACGCTTCAGATTTTTAAATAGGAATCTATATTTTTTATTACAAATTTGTATTCCTCGTAAGAAAATACGTAAGTTTTGTTCTGAACATTTTTTTGAAAGTGCCTCTCTTGCTAATAGACGAGATACCACGGTTAGGCAGCCCAATCAATAACGACTCAATTTAACGACGCAGTTAGACCAGACAACCTGATGACAACCAGATTTGACACCACAGATAGGTTGCCTTAACAGTGATCATCTTATGTGCATAACCTAACACCACATTTAGGTGTTTTACCCAAATACTATATTAAATAATACTTTTTTATATGGGGCAACAAATCACCGGACTGACGATGCGACCACGTGTCTCTTCTCCGCGAATTAATTAAGGCGCTGAGACGAGCAAGCTCAAGTAGCTGGCTAGCTCAGCCAGTTACTCATTTGCCTGCCCGCGTACCGCGGTGCCCATGAAGGTACTCGGCCACCACTACTCGCGATTCCGTCAACTCGTCTCCTTGTGCTAGCACGCTGACGCGCACTTGCACGCGCGTCCACTTACATGCTCACGACCACGGCCACTCTGCTTAACTTCCGCGTCTGCGTCCGTCCACTCGCTTACAATCGCTTCGCTTCCTTCTGTCTGCGTACGTTCGTCTGCGCTCGTTCGGATTCTCGTCTCTCACTCGCTCCCGACTACGTCCGCGCTCGCTCGCATCTACACCCACGCGCACCTGTGTCTCAGGTCCAGATCCACGCACCTCGCACTCACGCTTCACGTTCACTTACACGCTCCTCGCACCTGACTGCTAGATATTCTTTGTAGATTTGCCCAGAATCACGCCAGAAAACTGAAATGAAAATTTATATCAGCCAAATTTGATATTTGATATTGATATCTCACAACATAGACTGTCATTTCATTTTTTCTATTAAGGCTTGGAATATATAATGGGTGTACAACTTTGCTTCCGCCGTTTTGCAATAGATGGCTGTAGCGGTAAGTGGTAGTTGAAATAAATAAATCATAGATGTCATACAATAAGCTTAGGTATTTGTAAACATAACGCCATCGAAATATTAGTCGATTTGTGTCTGCATCATAAAGTTATTCTCGATTAAACATGTCAGCTTACGAGCCAAATTCTCGTCATTTGCGGGAGGTTTTAATTTTCTGCTTTAATATGAAGAAATCTGCGACTGAGGCTCATCGAATGCTCTCAAATACCTATGGTGAGGCCGCTATTAGTGAAAGAACGTGCCGAGAGTGGTTTCAACACTTCAAGAACGGCGATTTCAACGTCGAAGACCAGCATGGCGGTGGAAGAAAGAAGGTTTTCGAAGATGCAGAATTGGAGGCATTACTTGATCAAGACTCGTGTCAAATGCAACAAGAATTGGCAGGATCATTGGGAGTGAGGCAACAAGCCATTTCAAAACGCCTGAGAGTCATGGGAATGATTCAGAAACAAGGAAATTGGGTACCGTACGAGTTGAAGCCGAGAGATGTTGAACGGCGTTTGTGTGTTTGTGAACAGCTGCTTGCAAGGCAAAGACGGAAGGGATTTCTGCATCGCATTGTGACTGGGGACGAAAAATGGGTTCACTACGATAATCCCAAGCGCAGAAAATCATGGGGATATCCCAGCCATGCCTCCACGTCGACGACCAAACCGAATATTCACGGTTCCAAGGTCATGCTCAGTATTTGGTGGGACCAGCTCGGCGTAGTGTATTATGAGTTGTTAAAACCGACTGAAACAATCACAGGCGATCGTTATCGAACGCAATTAATGCGTTTGAACCGAGCATTGAAGGACAAACGGCCGCAATATAACGAGAGACATGATAAAGTGATTTTACAGCATGACAATGCTCGACCCCATGTTGCGAAAGTGGTCAAGACATACTTGGAAACTTTGAAATGGGAAGTCCTACCCCACCCGCCGTATTCTCCAGACGTTGCTCCCTCGGACTATCACTTGTTTCGATCAATGGCACACGGCCTGGCTGACCAGCACTTCCGGTCTTATGAAGAAGTAAAAAATTGGATCGATTCAAAAGATGACCAGTTTTTTCAACGCGGGATTCGTATGCTGCTCGAAAGATGGGAGAAAATAGTGGCCAGCGATGGACAATACTTTGAATCATAAATGTATAACCAGTTTTTTACAATAAAGCCTCGAATTTCGGAAAAAAACGGCGGAAGCAAAGTTGTACACCCAATAAATTTCTCGATTATTGTCAATACTCTGGCTGATTGAAAAATATCACCAAAATTCCAAGAAATCTTGTTTTAAAAATAAAGAAGAGTGCGCTTTTCAACGCTTTTTTCAGAATTTTGACATGATAAAAAAAGTTATATTTATTTTATACAAAAAAAGAATTTTTTTGGGAAGAACAAACCAGAGAGAAAAAGTAATTTTTTTTTCAGTACTTTTTTCAACCAGGCAAAGTGTTGAAAATAAGCGAGAAATTTATTGTAACGTCGGGTGTTACTCTTTTAGTTATGGTTAAGCTACACTGCTATTTTGCCGTTTTTGAGCCTAAACATTGAAGCTTATGGGCTCGGGGCGGCGGAGAATATAGTTTGTGAACGTTTGTTTGGGAGAGGTGGGTGTTTCCAAGATTAAGCAGATGCAGGAGGCTCGGTTCCTGAAATTGGAATCAGCCTCGAGCCCTGCTCTGGATTAGGTCCTACTAAGATGATAGTGGATAGCAGAATAGTCGGCCGTGTTTCGGCCAATAATTCTGTTGGAGGATTTTAAGATAAAGGAAAGATTTTAAAACATTTAAATCCGAACTCACTTTTTATTTGAGGATTTAGTGGTGCACGACAAATCCTCTCTCTCTTTCTCTCGCACTCTCTCTCTCTCTCTCTCTCTCTCTTGCTGTGGTTGACTTCTCGTCGTCTTCTTCTTATTTATTTGAAAAATTAAATAGTCTGCTTGGCGTAGCTGCTTCGTAGTTGCTTCCTAGTAGTTTCCTTGTAGTTGCTTGAGGTCTGTTCGTGGTGATAATTCCTTTCTTGCTTGTAGTAGTGTAACTTGTTCCTTAGTAATATTCCTCGTAATGATGTTTCCGTAGTACGGTGGTCCGTAGTAATGTTTCTCTCGTAGTATTTTGCGTAGTACGTGAGTCCGTAGTAATGTTTCCCCCGTAGTATTTTGCGTAGTACGTGGGTCCTCGAGTGCTGCCTGAGGTCTACTGCTTGGTGATCATTTTGTGCCGTATTTAAATGCGTTGGAGAAGCTACTCAGCAAATTCCTTGTTTGACCGGGAAATTCGGGGAGAGGCCAAGTTTTTCGGGCCCCCTCTTCCTGGCGGGCTTCTCGGAGAGTGAGAATTAGAGAGAGAGAGAGAGACGATCCATTTTTGCGGAATTTTTACATAGGTTCATTATTTATTATTTACAATAAAATTATGTTAATTTAAATTGTACAATCGTGTTCTATTTAAAATTTAACGCATTTTATAAAAAGAATGAAGTTTTTTGTCGCATTTTGAGTGATTAATTTATATAGCGATTTTTAAATAAAAAATGATTATTTAAATAATATAAAAAGATTGATACTATGGATACGAATAATATCTTGAGTTTAGCGAGAAGGAAATAAAAGTAAGATAATAGCTTAAATAATCATTTTTAATTAATTTCTAATTATTCGTTAAGGACTGTTGAAGGAGTACTTGTTTGATTATCCTTATTTTCAAAAAGTTATTAAGTGAATATTTGCTAGTATGATTCTAAATTTACATTGAAATTTCTACTTTTAATAATCATTTTGATTACAAAATGTAATTATTAATGCAATTTCTTTTTGTACAGTTTTATTTATAAAATGAAATAATGTAGCTGGTCGCAGACTATTATTTTGTTCTATCAAATAGTGAAATAGTAATAATCAGGATCGTTGCATTGTCGCTGAAATTAACTAGAGGAATTAATAACAGTTGGCCTATTGCAGTTTATTTAAATTAATTATTTATTTTAATTCGTTTAATTAATTACTTATTTTTATTTAATTAATTATAAAAAAAAAATTATTTGGAGTGTATTACAAGAATTTACGACATTCCAGATGATTGCGCGATGTTCTAAATTACGCTATAAGAAAGACTACCTTGCAAGAATTTGTATGTTGAATGTCAATGAAATTTGTATTGACTGACTTAGTGATTTAGTTATTTCCTCACTTAGAAGGAAGAATTATATTTTATTATGACTGAGTTTAACGAGAGCGGCTATTCAACTCTCGGTTTAGCTTTGGTTGAATTTCCCAATGGTTTACGTCAGTGGGGAGTGCGTCGAGTAGGTTGTGGAGGGGATTATTGTGTTAGGAAAGACAGTAAAGAACTTTTCGGCTGACAAAACACAAAAAAAACGGAGGTCATGCACCGACGTTACATTATGTATTCCAAGCCTTAATGAGAAAAATCAAATTAAAGCATATGTTATGAGAAATCAATATAAAATATCCATTTGAGCTGATATCAATTTTTATTTCTATTTCTGGCGTGATTTAGAACAAGCTTACACAGTTTCAGCCGAATCGGCGATTAACACCTATTATAATAATAATTTCTGAATGTTACTTGTTAGAGAGGTGACTCATGAACAGTCCTTCTCAGGATAGTTCACGTTGAACTATTTTAGTGACTAGTGACTTAAAGGGACCAAATATGCCGGATTATTCGAAAAACAATTGTTGATATTCTGCTATCTCTTGAGGTATTTTAAGTTTTAATGCCCGATGATTTCCGTCACAGTCTCAACTTCTGTAATTGATCACAAGCAAAAATTCAAAGATCTTCAATTCTTTACGAGGGTGGTCTGAAAAGTTTCCGACCTCAACGTGAAAATAGCAGCATTCATGAATAAAAGCTAGCGAATTTCGTTGTTCATCTGTTGACAGTTGCTCACCAAAGTTTCAGCCATTTTAGATGCGCAGTTGTTAGTTGACAGTCGTTTGAGTGAGTCGATGTGAGTGTTGTTGTGAAAATGGACAAAATTGAGTATCGAGCTGTCATTAAATTTTTGTTTTTGAAAAGCAATACGCCTACGCAAATCAAAAATGAGTTGAACTCTGTGTATGGGGACTCTGCACCATCATTTACCACAGTGAAAATTCGGGCAGCTGAATTCAAACGTGGCCGTGAGAGCTTGGGAGACGATGAACGTTCGGGACGTCCAAAAACTGCAACCACTGACGATAACATCGCCAAAGTTCACCAAATGATGCTAGACGACCGCCGAATTAAAATTAGAGAGATAACAGAGGTTATGAAAATGTCCAAAGAACGTGTTTGCTACATATTAAATCGAGATTTAGGCATGAGAAAGCTGTCCGCACGTTGGGTGCCGCGTTTGCTCACGTTAGACCAAAAACGTGTTCGAATGAACATTTCCAACGCTCTATTAGCGCAGTTTAGGCGCAATGAATCCGAGTTTTGGCGCCGATTAATTACTGTAGATGAAACTTGGATACACAATGATACGCCCGAAACAAAAATACAGTCAAAAAAGTAGACTGCAATGGGAGAACCGGCTCCAAAAAAAGCAAAAACTGTTTTTTCGGCTGGGAAAGTGATGGCGACTGTTTTTTGGGATAGTCATGGAGTTATTTTAATCGATTATCATCAAAAAGGAAAAACCATTACAGGAGCATACTACGCATCATTACTTGATAAACTGAAGGCAGAACTTGCGAAAAAACGTCCACATTTGCAGAAAAAGAAAATTCTGTTTCACCAAGACAACGCGCCGTCTCACACCTCAGCGGTTGCCATGGCGAAAATCCACGAATTAAGGTTTCAGCTGCTTGACCATCCGCCTTACTCACCAGACCTAGCCCCAAGCGACTTCTTTTTGTTCCCTCATCTGAAAATTGCACTCGGAGGACAGAGGTTTTCGTCAAATGAGGAGGTAATCACCTTCGTGAACAGTCATTTTGCAGAGAAAAACGCTGAGTACTATTTGGATGGGTTAAAGAGATGGGAGCATCGCTGGGAGAAGTGTGTAGAATTGCTAGGAGACTATGTTGAGAAATAAAAAAAAAATTAAGAAAAAATGTCTTGTATCTGTGTTAGGTCGGAAACTTTTCAGACCACCCTCGTAGATAATGTTTTCGGATGAGGCTACATTCCATGGTAACGGGCAACTTCATCAGCGTAACAGCCATTATTGTTCTTTCCAGAACCCTAATTGGGTACGTCATTTTGACAACCAGCATACATGAAGCCTTGTAGTTTGGTGTAGTATAGTAAATGGTTATTATATAAGCCCTTATTTTTTCGAGGGAAATGTTAGTGATGAAGCATATCTTAATTTCCTGCAGAATAAGTTATCAGAATTATTAACAAATGTGGACTTGGAAACAAGACGACGATTATGGCTACTACAAGATGGTGCACCGTGTCATCGCTTACTCACGGTTCGTCGATTCCTGAACCAACTATACCGAAGACAACGGATAAGCATTGGCAGTAACATTACTGAGTGATATCCAAGACTACCGGATCTGACAAGTCCAGATTTTTTTGTATAAGGCTACTTGAAAAATGTAGTTTATGTACAACAACCGTCACGGCAAGATATGATGCAACGCATCACACACGTTTGTAAAGCTATTCCGTGTCATATTCTGTTGTCCATAGTTGAAAACTTTGAACGTAGAATTTAACATAGAACAAACTAAACGGGGATATTTTTGAACACTCATGAGATAAATGTTTGGGTTACGACCTTAACCATAACTCTCTGGGTAGTTAATATCTTGCTTTGATCAGCTGGACATTCCTTTAATAGCTGGGTAATCAATACCTTGTTTTTATTAGCTAGGTAGTGAAAGTTTTGCCTTGATTGACTGGACATTTACCCCTTGCCTTCATAGATTGGGTTGGTTCATCTACCTGGTTGTGTTACGGAGTAAGGTGGTGACTAAATGGTCATACAAACTAACTTAAGGATCGTGTTATAAGTTATTGAGTAACTTAACCATTAGAGGGCCGGAATGACGCCATATGGCGTATTTTTGAAAAGTTCATTATAAGTATACTTTTATATGTAAAAAATTGCAAAGAATTCAAATTTATGGTCAAAATTGAAGTATCACCTGACCCTCTTTTTCTAACCTTCAAATCCAAGTCATAAATTACACAGGTCTACAAAAAAAAAGTTGTCTGTACTTTAAATGTTACATATGGTTTCCAAAGCATTTTGCCTCCTGAACACGAATCCGTGATCAGATTTGCTCCATTACCTTTCAGTCTTTAGGATTGCTAAAAATCGCTAAAAATCGCTAAAAATCTTCAAAAAAATGAAGACTATCACATGTAAAGTACAGACAACTTTTTTTTTGTAGACCTGAGTTACGATTTTTATTTCTGATTTGATGCCATATACCCTGGTCTACAAGTTTGAAGTTTGATGCTGGTGATCGCCGCTAGGTGGTGACTACCCATTATTTCCTTTTCTACGACTAAAACAGTTAGGAAAACATATAATTGCTATTGCGTTGCGGGTCGGAATGAAACCTAAATATTCTATTTTTTCCTATCATTAGTACTCAAAAAGGTGTTTTCTAATTGTGCAAGTAGGAGAAAAATATAACATTTATTTATTTCTAAATACCATTTATCAGGCTTCGATTTTTGGGTGTATTTTTGAATGTGTCCATCAGCAGTGGAGAATCTGAGCCAGAGGCGGACTATGATTCCGATGATAGCTGTATTGAAATCAACGATGAGGACATCTAATATGTTTCTGGTCATGAAATGTTTTATGGAAATTATTTTTTGTCCATCAAAACATATGAATCACGATCTGGTATGTGACACAATATTCCACTGAATGGAAATGATCCAATTCACTATTTTGAATTATTTTTTGATAATTACCTTCTCAATCTTATTTGTGAGGAAACGAACCACTATCAACTTTAAAATCCTGAAGTAGAACGTGCCAAAATGAGTAAATGGTATGATTTGACGAAATCATCGAACTATTGAAATTTTTAGCCTTATGCATCCTCATGGGACATGTGAGAAAAGGTAATTTGAAGGATTATTGGAGTACTTTTGCCATCTTATTCACTCCCATATTTTCACAAACAATGACTCCATTCGTTATTGTCAGATTTTACGATTTTTAGATTTACAAAATAACGAAATTCCATCCAATCGTCCATTGAAAAAATTGAAACCTGTAATGGATCATCTGAAATCAAAGTTTTCTAACGTTATAGATCCAGGACAAAAGTTAAGTATTGATGAAAGTCTTGTTTTGTAGAAAGGAAGATTAGCTTTCGATCAATACATACCTTTGAAGCGCTATCGCTTTAGTATAAAGATATATATGCTTGTTGATTGTGAGACTGGATTGATTTTAGATTTCATCAGTTATACAGGTACAAGTACTGAATGCAAGAGTTTTGATTTAGGCGTTTCAGGAGATGTTGTTGCTTGTTTGATGGAACCCTTTTAGAAAAGGTCACATAATATACGTTTACAATTGGTATTCCTCTCTTTTATTGACAGAATTTCTGTACGAAAACGATACAGGGTTATGTGGTACCATCCGAAAAAATAGAAGAGGATTACCTTCTTTAGATATGAAGCTCGAGAAAGGAGAAGTACAAATTGCTCATAATATGATTCGGATGGCTCTAAAGTGACAAGATAAAAAAGAAGTATGGATGATTACATCAGTACACGAGTTCGATTTAGTGAAAACAGGAAAAAAAGATTACAAGACTGGAGAGAAAAAATAAAACCATCATCTATGCTCGATTACAATAAGAATATGGGAGGAATAGATCTAATTGACAAACAATTATTCTTGACTAAGACGATCAGAAAGTCAATGAAGTGGTATAGAAAATTATTTTTTCACTTACTTGATATGGCTCTTGTAAATGCGCATGTATGGTACAACATAAAAAATGATCGATTGTTATTTCCATAATTTAGATTACAACTGGTTTTAGAAATTCTGAATTTGAAAAATGAACCTAATATAAAAAATAATCTGAAACCTAGACGTCTGATAGGAACACATTTACCTGTTCACAAGAAGAAAAAAAAAAGATGTACCTTATGTTACATGCAAAAAAAGAGATCAGAATCTAGATTCCAATGCAGTGAATGTTCTGTTTCACTATGTATTACTCCATGTTTTTATATTTACCATACCGAAAGTAATCTACCGTAATAAACTATAAGTCATCTTTTGGAAAATATTTTTATCAGAAAATAGAAAATTCATAATAAAAGGATCTGAATTTACGTAACATACATACTTACATACATATACACATACATACATAAATACATACAGACATACTCACATACATAAAAATACACCTACAGATACACTAAAACATATAGAATCAGATGCTTGCCACGTCCACGTCGTTGATTCTGGGTAATGCCAAAAGCAAGCATTACGCAAAAAAGTCAGGATTTTTTTGATCGATTTTCAAAAATCTTAAAGGTTTGCTATATTGGATATATAAATACAATTTCAATATTTTATTACAATATGACCTCAAAATTGTGACCAGTGACTCCTAAAACCCTCATATACAAAAATTTGGATGCAACAGTCGATTTTCGAAAATTTCTCGCCCGCCATCTTGGATCAGCCATCTTGAATTTTCGAAATACAACCTCGGCTTCGTTATCAGCAACTCGAAAAACTCCCTGGTAATATATTAGAGATAAAAAATATTATAATAACATTTTTTTTCTGAAAACAGTTCAATTTAACGTATGCATTACCGTATCGGACTGGCATGACGCCATATGGCGTCATGGGGTGACTCATCAACGTTTGACCTTGGTTTGGTTCCAACTTCGGAAACTCAGAACACTTTTCTATGGAGATAATGAACTTTCAAATTTTTCAAAATCCCGGCCCTCTAAGGGTTAATTTACCGTAATTTTATTTGATATGGTATTTGGGTAAAATACCCAAATGTGGTGTTAGATTATGAGATCACTGGTAAGGCAACCTATCTGTGGTGTCAAATCTGGTTGTCATCAGGTTGCCTGGTCTAACTGCGTCGTTAAATTGAGTCGTTATTGATTCAACTGCCTAACCGTGGTATCTGGTCTATTAGCAAGAGAGGCACTTTCAAAAAAATGTTCAGAACAAAACTTACGTATTTTCTTACGAGGAATACAAATCTGTAATAAAAAATATAGATTCCTATTAAAAAAAAACAAGATAACTTCGATTGAATTTTGAAAATCAACCTAAAGGACAGATTCAAGGTCATTGTTGTTCGACCTCTGCTATTACCTACAATTTTTGTCAGAAACATTTTTACACAAAACGCGTTGTTTTCGAAATTGTTGGGTGGTTTATTTAAAATTGGACACCCTGTATAATAGTTTATAAAATTAATAATTGATCTTATTAAATCATATTATTAATTATTAATTAATATTCATAATCTACATTATTAAAAAATGTCACATTGCATGATCATTGTGCTTTCGTATATGTAACATAAAAGCAAAAGCACGCAGGCGAATTACTCAGAGAGTACGAAACGAAATTCTTCCTGTCAAAACATTAAAGCAAACCCGCATCGACGAAGCTCGCAGTAGAGTAGTGAGGCTGCCTCAACCTGGAAAAGGTACGAATTACTCAAGGAGCGGATTGTATTTAAAAAATTCTGATTAAATATGTGTGTAGTATTTTAGCTCCCAATCAAGAATTGATTTTGAAATCTTATAAAAAACACGTTTTTGCACACATGTTTTTGTAGTTTTAGTTAAATAAACAACGCAGTTTATCAAACAAAATTGTTTTTGACCGAGTATGAATTACCCAAGTTTATAGCCTAAGAATTAATGTTTAAAATATGAATCATTGTGTTTATAATTGATTAATTATTTTTAAATCAATAAGTTATATAATTTACCATTGAAAAATATAAGTCTGCTTTAAGTATTTTATAAATAAAAATAACAATTAATTTCATTCATATTAAATCTGATATAAAATTTAAATTTTTATAATTTTAAAAAATATTGTTGATTTAAAAATAATTTAACTTTGTGTATTTATTCAATTTATAAATTCTCTACTAAAGTGATAATAATTTAAATTAATAATATGAGGATTAAATGTTATCAACATTTACACAAATGAGATTTTAATGATATATTTTTAAATTAATTTTCAGACTTCAGATACACTTGTGGCAGCAAGTAGTCGATCATCGAGAAGAGGTCGAAAAGTTAAAGGATCTCACGAGCTAACAGTCTCATCTGACAATACATTAAAGGAATTGAAACTCATGGTGAGTAAATTTCAAAAAGTTTGAATATTGTTATATTTAATTTATCGAATAATAGCAGTTTTCAAATCGATTAAAAGAAAGAGAAAATCTATTTTATATCCTCAAGTTAGTCTTGCATAGGGTAAACAACTTTAATTATACAAACTTTGGATCATATTCATGATTTATTTTCTTATTTTTCCATATGTTTTCAAAAAGGGTACAATTTTCATGCATCAGTTTAAGACAAAAATACGAGATGTGTTCAAAGTAAGATGACTTTTCATATTGCGTGGACAACGTACATTCGACTATCGATTTTTCTTGTTGTTGTTGTTGTTATAGCATACTTAGTTTGTTTTTGACAGATAGAAAGATTAAACATGTTTTAGTGTGCTCGGCGATTTTCTATTATTATAAAAAATGGAGCAAAGAATTTGCATCAAATTTTGTGTGAAAAATAGAATCAAGTGCTCTAAAACACTTAAAATATTGACAGTGGCATACGGTGAGTTTGCTCTAAGTAAAAAAAATGTTTACAAGTTGTACAAGCTCTTTCAATAAGGCCAAAAAGATGTCAATGACGAATCTCGCTCTGGACGCACTAGCACATACAATTTTTTTGGATGTTTTAATCATGAGACGTACACAGTATGTCGGAAAAGTTCCTGAACTTATTTTGTAGCGCTTGTACGAGTGGCTCCACCTCTTAGACGACATCGGTACTATGTTGTTACATCCCTCTGGAGTGTCTGAGAATTTTTTCACCAGTATCCGTTCATTAGTTGCCGAGATAGACGTGCTTGAGTGAACGTGTGTTTAGTACCCCGGTGCAAGGAACCGGGATCGTGGAGTTTGCTGGATGACAATGCGCCTGCTCATTTTTCGAACATTGTGAAGCGTTATCTCGCCGAAAATCAGATCCCACGCATCAATCACGCTCCATACTCGCCAGATCTGGCTCCAGCCGACTTTTTCCTATTTCCCAAGCTACAAATGGCTTTGAAAGGACGATTTTTTGAAGATGTACCGAGCATTCAAGCGGCTTGCACCGAGCGTCTCACAGCGATAACTTCAGAGGAGTACCAGAGAGCCTTCGAATCACTCCTGGAGCGCTCAAATGAGTGTATATCTAGGGAAGAGGACTATGTTGAGAGTTAACTAGAATAAATTTCTTTAGATGTGATTTTCGATTTTTTATTTCAAAAGTTCGGGAACTTTTCCGACATACTGTGTATGTCAGCGAAGTTTGTTCCGAAACTTCCTAATTTTTATCAGAAGAACTGTCGCATGATCATCGCTCAGGAGCTTTTGAATGACGTCAATGATGATCCTGATTTGCTCAAAAGGGTCATAACTGGTGTCGAATCTTGGCTATATGGTTATTACGTCAAAACCAAAGCCGAATCGTCCCAATGGAAGCACCCAGGAGAGCCAAGACTGAAAAAAGCACGCCAAGTTCGACCAAATGTCAAAATTTTGCTCACTTTTTTTTTTGATTACCGTGTAGTGTATCAGGAGTTTTACCTTAAGATCGTACGGTCAATAAGGAGTATTATCTTAAAGTTATGCGCCGTTTGCGAGAAGCAATACGAAAAAAACGTCCGGAATTGTGGAAAAACAATTCATGGCTTTTGCATCATGATAATGCACCTGCTCATTTATCGTTGCTTATAAGAGATTTTTTTACCAAAAACAACACGACAATCACGCCTCAGCCTCCATATTCACCGGATTTGGCCCCCTGCGTCTTTATCCTGTTCAAAATAATAAAGACACCTATGAAAGGACGAAGATTTGCAGCAATTGAGGAAATAACTGCATCACTGGAAGAGCTCAAGGCTATACCAAAAAGAGCTTGTGAGAAGTGCTTTGAGGATTGGCAAAAGCCTTGGCACAAGTGTATTGTATCTGAGGGGGATTACTTTGAAGAAGACAACATGAATATTAATAAATAAATAAATATTTTTTCATAAAAATATAAAGTCACCTTACTTTTTTAACACACCTCGTACATTGTTACATTGTTGCAATACATATTACAAAATACACAATAATTCACCGCACCTCATACAACCGTCTTCTTAAATTTTTTTATTTAAATTCTTTTTTTTTAACTTGTAAATATTACATATTCTTCTTTTTTAGGATTTGATTCTAATATTTGTTTGCATCAATGTAGCATACGGTCATATCAACTCGAATTAACCTTAAATGGTGATCTACAAATAAATATTGTCATAGTAAATAAATCGCATTCTTTTTGAGATTAGAATCTGATCAAAACTCCAAACATTTAGTAATAAATAAGATTAAGAAATAAAATAATGACATAAAAATCCATCTCCAATGAAAAATATTAATGCGCTAAAAATTATTCACGTTGTCACAACATTAAGGTAGCTCTATTAATACATCGCAATCAATTAAATACATTTATTAAAAAGTGTGGTAGACATCTTTTATTAATGTTTTTATAATCAAATCTAATTTTTTAAGATTATTCATTACAAATTTGATTGCACAACAATGCTATTTTTTATAAACTATTTTATTATAGTTAATAATATGATTCATGTGGTTATTCCAAATTGACGTATCACCGCGTCACACCAAACATTAAACGTCGTATGACATTGTTAAGTTTGAAAAAATAGTCGAATTTTATAACCAAGCATATTTTTATATTATCAATAAAATGTATCTCAAGAAATCATTAGATTACATATATTTTGCTTGATACCATTACAAAGCTTGAAGCCATTAATATAAGCTCACATTAAAGTATGTTTCTTCAGATATTTTTTCTATAAAAAAGGTATGGCAACCTAGGTAGAAAAAAATTCTAAATAATTTATTGAAGTCCAAATTTGCACATATTTTTTTTACATGTGTGTACAATAAATTGACTTTTAATAGAGCTACCTCAAACCGAGAACATTTTTATTTTTTCGATTTTGTTTGTTCGATTAACTGCATCACGATTGATCACTTAGAAATACCATTAGTGAACTGGTGAGAAACGGCGACATTTATTAGAATTATTTTGAAATATCTGCACTGGACATCTTATAAATATAAAAAATTGCAAACAAAAAAGGCCAATCATTGTCATTGTCTATAAAATGCACAGCTGTGGAAATTAATTAATTTTTACCTGCCATTGTGCTTATCGCTTACCAAAATGTGATTTTTTAAAATAAAATCAAATATATTTACATAGATGATATAAATCAGATCAGAGCTTTTGCTAAGATGCTCCCATCGTCGGCGTATCCTAGGAAAAAGAATTTTTCACGTAGCACATTTTCAATCGGTAAAAAAAAATCGTTAAACAAGCACGGGCTCGACGTTGTTAACGCGCATGTCTAGTTAAATAAATCAATTACGGTAGTAGCGAGAGAGGATGAACACGAAGAATCCAATCATAAACATTAAAGCAAAAGCGCGAGCGACCGAGCGTCGTGCATTCGCAAGAATGAAATAGCGAGAAGGACAGGGTGAGAGCCCCGACGGGCCTCGAGAAGTCCATCATCGTCGCTGCTGGACAAAAGTTGTAAAGCGTAGTTATGACTGGTTACCATATATGCCGAGGCCCTGGGAAGCCTGCTTAAACTATTAAGCATATTTATATTGCAAGACCGAGACCATCTTGCGGGGCCAACGGCAAAAATCCAAAAGAGGCATAAACCTCGGCGCTAATAACAGACCTCCGTCTCTTCCACTTCGTTCTCTTCTGACTGCTCAACACAGGAATCTTTCTTACCCTGTTTTGCGACTTATTGTTTCTCCATTCCCTTTCGCCGCTCTTTTATCCCTTTTTTTCCTGTTCCCGTTTTTCTTTGTTTTTTTCTTTTCATCCCTATGATCAGCTCTCTCTCTCTCTCTCTCTATCTCTCTCTCTCTCTCTCGCCCCCCTCCCGCTGCACTGGTGCATTTGTATAGGTTACGTACATGTCTTTATGGGGAGTAACTCGAACGCATCATGTACTTAGACACGGGGCAGCCTTGGCGCTCGTAAAATGAAACGGACTGCGTTTACACCGACGTTCCAACACGAGTCACACTCTATCTCTCACTCTACTCTACCTATCTTTCTCTCTCGTATGCGTTTGGTGCTTCTACAAATTAAGCAATTATCGGAAAGCATGTGCCGGGCGCTTACGGCGCCCTTCAAGCTTTTCTTCTTACGCTCATCTCGTATACTTTTTATTCTTTAGAACTCTTTATTTTTCTCCCTTTATGAACTTTATCTTCTTTTTCTCAACGACCTTGGATTTTTTTTTGACTGTTTCACCTTTACAAGTCAATGAATTATAAAAATTCCTAATTCTTTTTTTTTAAGCTCATAAACTAGCGGAAAATCGTTCTTGTTTTTCGACTGTATAGACGCACCGATAGAAGAATTTCTCTATCTTGATTCAAATAAAATAATTTTGAGTCAAGAAAATCATTTTAGACAACAATGTTTTTCTTATTTACTTTATATTTGGTTTTAATATTCTTACTTTGAGGTATCACCACTAGGTGGCTACACGTTTTTTTCCTACATGAGATAATTTGACAGCCAAATTTATATAAAAATGTGACATTTCATATTTCCTAGTAAATTGTTTTTTTTTTTAATAAATTATTTGATAAATTATTAAACTTAAAATTATAAAAAATTAAATTTAGAAATGTTAAAAATTGGCAAAAAATAATTATTCACCTTATCAATTCTCTCAATTAAAAATAGTCGACTCTTAAATCAAGAAGCAAATTTTCTTTAAACAAATATATATTTTCATCTTATTTGAAAAATATAAAATACTCAATTCAGGAAAAAAATGGTTTTTGAAAAGTTAAGTTCTTAAATGACGAATTTTTAACTTCTAAATGCTAGAGTAATTTTTTGAATTGAGAAAACAGAATAATTTTAAGCAAGAAAGCCATTTTTAAAGGGAACATTTTACTTGTTTCGAGTAATTTTTTCCATCGGTACATCGGTATCGGTAAAGTATCTTAGACTTTTTTTAACATCAACGGCAAAATTGAAGTTTTAAGATGTTCTATTGTAAAACTTATATGATTTTGTAATCAAAAAGTTGTTAGTGCTTAAATTAAAAAATTTTAATTCATCTAAAACTTTGCAAAATATTTCTTATTATGTACCCATATCCAGTTCAACCAAATAAAAGAACTTTTAACAAAATTTTTACAGCGATTAAACTTTTCCAAATGTGACTCATAATGAGAAACATAAAAATATATATAATAAAATTCCATAAAAATATTATTTACTTCATCTCTTGGTTGAAAGATCGTATTTCTTGGACTGATTTTGATTCAGAAAGAACGACTTTTGTGGCATGCTTGGCCAACGCGCACCTCTAATTGGCAACGAGATTTTTGTGACTCGCTAGGTAAAAGCACCACCTGTCGAAACATTTGTACCGTAATCTAAAACGTGAGTCACCTCGTATTGTGCGGGTAAGAAAAATGCAATCAAAATGAGCCTAATAATAATAAATCAAAATGAACCAATAACACTAGTATTAAAGAAAATCATTGTTAATACTTTAAAAAGAAATGATTAATAATATTTTTTAAAACACACTTTTATTTCGAGGTTGCAACTCATGAACGTATATCGAAATTATAGGCCATTGCAAGTACAACGCAAACATTAACCTCACCAATATTCTTTTTGCCGCTCATAATAAGCTATTTTTAAAACGTACTTAATCAGCAAATATGTTAAAAAAGGAAGATGAAATTTATACCATCTGGCCACGATAGGAAGTCGAAGCTTAATAAAAGCGTATAAAAATGAAAAATACTATCCGTATTCAATTCATTATATTAGACATTATCATCTGAAAATTTTCTAGTTTTATATTTTTAACACTAGAAGACGCTTATGCTTGTAGTTTTGATAATCGACCGACTTTTGCAAAACCGAGGGAAAGTTGAGGGAATCCCCGGTCTCGCAAAAGTCGGTCGGGCATCAAACCTTCACCCAACGCACTTAACTAGTCAGCTGACGCGGAATAGCAAAAGTCAAGAACTGTGCCCACGCTACGCGAAATGATAAGGAGAGCGCATTGATGCAGCCCACAAAATTTTATGCAAGATACGCATTTGATCGAACGCAAATAAGCAGCCGACAATGTTATTTAATCAATTAAACATTAATTATTTAACGTACTTTTAGACATGGGTGAAGAAAAATAGTGTTCGACAGATAACCAGATAATTGAATACCCTGACGTGCGAAGTATGACGTTCTTGGGTTTGCATCGGCAATCATACCACTGACGCCAGTAAGTTGAGCTTTCTGGCCTAGTATCGTGATATACGCTACGTGATATAACTAAAGAAATTTTGGGAGCGAATCCACTGGTACATTGCTTCTTCAAATTTAATTTTATATCTCATTACATTAATTAGTAATACTAACATTAAAAAGAGAAAAAATTAATTTTTATTAATAAATTTCAATGAAAATTATTTCTTATGAAACACAATGAAAAATATATGGTAAAAATAAACATTACGTATATACGTATATTAATTAAAATTACTGTACTTTAATTAAATAATAAAATGATTTATTTGCTTTGTTTTTAATTTGATAAATCCACAAATGTTGTATCATCTGAAAAGTATTAATGAACAAATGTTCAAATACAATTGTATTGAATTACATACACGAAATAATTTGTATCTCTATAAACGTTGTACATTGCTCGAAAAAATTAAATCAAAATTGACCGGTACAAACTAGGAAAACAATTATAGCGCAAATAAATAACACAATGTTTATAGTTTGTATCATTTCGATACTACTATTATGATAAAAAATGTGTTAATATATATTGTAAACGTTACGTTTCAGACCATGCAAATTTATAAGGCAGGACCGTATGATCAGCACGTAATGCTCGGCGATCATGAGTTAACAGATGATGAACAAACACTTTCTACGCTTGGCATTTTACCTGGATCGTTACTTACATTAAAGGTAAGATATGCATGATTTTGTAATTGTATTATTGAAACTGCTTTTACATTAGTTTCTCTTAAGCGAATAGCACGAATCAATAAACAATTATTAAAGAATATTCAGCAGATTAAACATAAAATTATATAAAGTTATTTTTATGTACATTAAATATGTGCATATAAGTATACGTGTGTACATGTATTTGTGCATTTGTGTGTATAAACAGCTTTGAGCGCATTCAAGAGCCATTCTAATGTCTATGCGAGATTACAAATTAGTACGCGTTGAGAGCATTCGCGTTGACAAACGATCGCAATTTAGATTTAAGATCTCATCCCGCGGGCTCTAAGACTGAGACACTGGATAAGTAACAACAGCTAAGACGCTAAGATAACGAAAATACCACAAATTTGCGTGAGCCTAGGAATGCCTGAGATTAGGAGCTTTAATTGGACTTTGCCGCAGTAGTTCAGAATTCAAAAAGGAAATGCAAATGATGAACAATAGTCTTTGTTCTTTATTCGTGATTTCTTCTTTTTTTTTTAAATTTTTTTTTTTTTTTTTGTTTTTTTTATAAAACTTTTAATATTTAAGAAATTAAAAAATTTAATTAAACAAAAAATAAAAAAGAAATAAAAAAACAAAATCGGCGGAATGCGTAACAGATGTGGAACGCAATGACATTTATTATCGAAGTTGGGACCAGTCTAGGTGAGATGATTATTATTTTTATGTATAAAAAAAAGTTTCAAATTATTTTCTGTTTATTAAAATGACATGAAAAATATTATTTTAAATAAAAATAAATTGCGCGCAAAACAGAAATATTAGAGATGTCGGCATAATTTACATTTAACATAAACGAAAAAAATGGAAATAAAGATTATCTATAAAATTAAAAACGAATTAAATATAAATATGGAATTAAATTTTTATAGTTGATTAAATATTTTATTCAAATATTCTATAAGCTGCACAAACAAATTATATTTATATCGTAATTAATTTCTTTTTAATAATTGGAATTTCATATTTCTATCAAAATTTGATAATAAATTTGGTGTGAGTTAATCAGCTTGAAAATATAATGCCGAAACTCGAATTCGGTAAGTGATCTAGCCACATTGGCTTGATTAGGAACTCACAAGACGAAACGCTCGCCGTGGAACGACGGTAGAGATTGAATAGGGAGCGTAGTTCTACAGCAAGTCTCGCTTTGCGAGTTCCCTATCGAGTGCTTTTATTCCCCAAGCGCGGCAATGATGTGTTCTACGTAAAAAAAAATACACATATATATAATTTATTTTATTTACATAATTTTTTCTTAATTCCACAATTTATATATAATAAGTCGGAGGAAAATGTTAAAAAAAAAAAAAATACGCTGATGTGTGAAACTAAATTTTTACTATTCTATCGTGTACAGTTTACAAATATCTATAAAATGAATAACAATATTTTCAAACTTAATTTAGTTCATATATTATAGTAATTAAACAAACTCACAGGTGTGGGTAAGATGTCATTTCAGTTTAACTTTAACAAAATATGAAAAATAATCTACAATTTCATATTATTTTAAATAAATATGAATATTTAACATTATACAACATTTTTACAAAAAAAAAAAAAAAATTATTATTAACGTTTGCTCAAGGAACCAAAATTTATTTTTACATCTACTTTGTACACTGTCCATATTGAACTTAATCACATTTTTGCTTCTTTTTATTATAATATCTTAATTTGCAACTAGGATATTCTTTAAATATTTTCAAAACTTTCTTTTTTAACCAAAGAATATTTTAAATACACTTATTTTTTAATTGCATTGCAGTTTTAGTAGTAAAATACCATTGACATCCTATTTTAATGTTTTTACTGACACCTTACCCTTAAGATTCGAAACTTAAGAAAAAAAAAGATACAACTAGAAAAATTTAACTTCTGTTTTTTTAACTATTCTGTTATAAACTTGTTTATGTTACGTATTATTAAAATAAAAAATACGTGAAGGAGAGCATGGGAGAGTTATAGAAAAATTTACATTGGACTATACATTTTTCAACAATGTCTAAATAACAATTAAAAAAAAATTAAAATGAAGGTAAAATATTGTCATGTAGTTAGTTTAATTATAACATAATTCAACTTGTAGTAGAACTTATATTACTATATATAATCAAATAACGAAAATATAGCAAAGTGGCGTCTTATCTACACTGGCTTATTCCGCCGCTTTACCCTATATTTATTTTTTGAAATTTTTTAAAAAAATATTTGATTAGCATTCAAATTATGATCTCATTCTCAACATTAACCCTTAAATCAAAGCTCTTTGTGTAATATTTTCAGTAAATATAATTAACATTCTTACTTATCTTCATTTGCTTATAATGTTTTACAATTTCAATGTTATCAATAATATTAACTATATAAATAATTAAATTGTCAGTAAATTAACATGGTCCTCTATTACTCATGATTTAATTTTATTTTAGTGTGCAAAGCTTTAAACACTCAAAGATAATTTAGAAAAGAACAAGCCCTTGACAGAGAAATAACTTGATCAATGTAACAACAACTATGCAAGTCGAAAACAAGCAGAGAAAATAAACTTTTGAGAGAGTGAGAGAGAGATAGAGAGAGAGAGAGAGAGAGAGAGAGAGAGAGAAGAAGTGCTAAAAATAAAATGAGCTGAGCCTATCTGATGTTCCTCATATGCGTGTTTACTTTTTAATACTTTCCAACATTCCAACACATTCCTCGGTTCACGATTGGTTGATTTTATAAAATTACGAGTGAGCAAAAGAGTCGACCAAATTTGCGCGACACCGATACACGTCACTCCAATAGCAACAGCAAAGTCTCTGCGAATTTTGTTAGCGTCGCAACCGCACCCGGACCAAGACCACTTCTCTCTCGGTCCTATGTAATGGTCTTTATTCCCCGTACCTACCTCTTTAATTTTTATATAATATTTTGAAAGATGTGTAATCAAATCTAGAAATAATAAAGTTTATCGATATGAAATGAGCCTTGTACTTGTGTTAAAAACAATTAAAAAATCACTTTACCATAATATAATTACTAAACACGAATGAAAAATTTTAATATTTTCATTCTTCTATGTTTTTTTATAAAATTATTAAGTTGTAAAATTATTTGTTATAAAATTAAGTTTTCTAAACAGCGGCAATATTAAGATTCCATTTAACGATTCGAAATTGCTAATAATATTACCATATTTGAAACATATGCTATATATGCCGTATACACTTAATCCAATGCGCTCATGACGAGAGACTCAATGTTTGACTTACGATTTCACGAGGATGAAGTTTAAAGAAAAAGAGTGCGAGAATACAAATTCCTCGTGATTGGCTTACAAATATTCCGAGATATTGATACTGGTACTCGGTATAGAATCTCCTCGATTCGCAAGTTTGGCGCGTGAATGTGTGAGTAACCCGACGAAGAAAGACGGTTAAAAGGAGAAAAAGTTCGCGAGTGGGTGTGGAGATGAAGAGCCGTGAGATGAACGAGAGAGAGAGAGAGAGAGAGAGAGAGAGAGAGAGAGAGAGAGAGAGAGAAGCGCATCGAACGCGGTCATTCGTCACACGACATCAAACGTACCTGCCGCCATGCGGCACTCGATTGTCCATAAAAAGAAATGCTGGTTTGATCTATCGAAATAGAAAAAAAAGAATATCCAAGATGAAAATATGTCGCTTTTCCATCGATCGCTGGGTGCGTGCCACCGGGCCTAAAGGCTCTTTTCACATCTCTATTTTCGATATTACGCCTCTTGCGCATTTGCTTTCCATCGATTCGCTTAGATGGCTTTTATGCCCGTGTGATCTGACGCGTGGAAACTGCCAACGATTCGCTCCGAACGCTGTGCTAGTGAAGCTTGGAACATCGACTACTTGTTGGAATCTAATGGGCTATTGTGGATAATTTAATGAGCTACTGCTTCAAATGTCCTTGTTAACCTTTTTATTATCGTACAATCGTTTCCCTGTACTATAAGCATGTATTTATATTACAATTTGATTTTTACTTATTAAATACCTTGTAAATTTCATAATCAGGATTTTAGGCTATCTTTGTTTCCGAAGAATTACGATTATAAATTTAATAAATTGAACGTTGATACGAATAAAAAGTAATTAATTATATGAGTACATGTTGAAAACGCAACACAACAATATATTTTTTTTACAATATATTTTTATATATAAAGAGGGGGTTATTAAATTAAAATTATGTATTTTATAAATCCATTACTTCTAAAAGTTACTAAAAGTATAAGAAACGAAAAAAAATGAAGAAAGAAAAAAAGCAAGACAAGAAAGAAGAAGACGGAAGTGCGCGAGCGAGTAGTAGACATAAGGAATGCAGATACCTTAGCCACTCGTCTCTTGCTTTTTCAAATTTTGAAGAAGATGACGAAAGCGTTCGCGCGGATCAGCTTCTTTTCTAACTCGCCGGAAGCACCGAGCACAGAGAGCGTACAATTGCCGGGATAACGCGGCAGTTGCGCGGAATTTTGTGAATAGAATTCTTGTGCGGGTACTACATAAGAAAAAGAAGAATCGGCGCGAAAATGTACGCGGTTCACATCTCGCTATACTCGCTGCTACTAGCTCGATAAGAAAAACCCGGCGCGACCGAGGTTGCGCTTTGAGGTTTGTATAAAGAAGAAATAAAGGGAGAGTAAACAAAACGATCTTGTAATAACGATAGACGAGAAAGTAAGAGAGAGAGAGAGAAGAGAGAGAGAGAGAGAGAGAGAGAGAGAGAAAGAGAGAGAGAGAGAGAGAGAGAGAGAGAGAGAGAGAGAGAGAGAGAGAGAGAGAGAAAGAGAGAGAGAGAGAAGGGGGAGAGGGGGGATGGAGAGAGAGGGAGATCGAGAGATAGGCGTACTAGCAGAGTTTCGAGCTTTGAATAGGCGAAGCACACATTTCGCGGCAAAAATACCGAATCACAAGTTGCTGAGAATGAGAAATATTAGAGAGGTTGAGATGACCGCTACAAGAAACAGAATTCAAATGAAAAAGCTTTAGCTCCTCGCTCGTCTGTCTCTCTCTCTCTCTATCTTTTTTTGTTAATCATTTAAATTTTTTGCTCTTTTACAACTTACCATATGTAGAACGTGTAATATCGCAAGTAACGTTTTAGAATGTCACAGCTTGATTACAATTGAATACCTTTGAATAATACGTAAATATGAAATTTAGAAAAGAACGTCATTTATTTACGTGTTGTGTTTAGATTTAAACTGAGGGTATACTAGTATGTGTGTTATGAACATTATAACTGACGAAATTGTAGTTTAGGAAAATTTTTAAGGAAATATTCATGATACATTAAGGAAAATACTAGAGATATTTAAACACTTTTAAAAATGATACTGATACTTGAAAAATTTAAAAAAACTTATATTATTGAAAAATTCCACTTATTAAAATTAATTTTAAATGTATTTAATATTATCTGATATTTTTGCAAATAATAGCTAGAGGTATTTTTAATTTTTGAATTGAAATAAAATAATTGAATTAATTTCAAATAGTATGAAAATATCGACGACCGATTGACATTTATTTTTACGAATATTATGCTGAGTATTGTTATAAAAAAAAAAAAAAAAAAAAAATCTCAAAATAACACCTCATGTATACGTATGCATTTTGAGTAAAAAAAAGTTATGCTTATAAATAATGTATTTCACTTTACAACTAATCTAGTATTTAGAAATTATATAAAATTGTATGTTCAAACACTACTTATATGTGTATACATTTTTAATATGTTTTTGAAAGCTTATAAAAGTATCAATTTCTTACTTTTTGTGACTTTCTTCTTCGATAGATTAATAATTCAAGGCATTTTATAGCGACAGTTTTATTTAGTAGATTAAATAAAAATTAAACGGTGAACATTGAGATTTAAAAAATAAGACATTTTACACTGCGAAATTTGTTTAAGCACTAAGTATTTTACCTTGCGTTGCCAAAACTATTATAGGTTATATTTTTAATGTTATCTGGATTTAATGTGCTATAAAATGAAAATGAAATGTAATACAAAAAAATTATGCAATATATTTTAGAGCGTTTTAAAAAAAAGTCAAAAATTTTGTTTAGGCGATCAATCTCATCGAACAGATCTCGAAATTTTGAATGAATCAACACATTTTTATTATTTTGTACTTTAAGCTATTTTACTCGAGCACTGATATAATATTAAAATTCGATATATTTAACGTTATAATAATTATCCTGGGGCTTAAATATTTTTAAGGAGTCGAGTAAAATTTTATGAGTAAACTTCAAAGTCAATCGTTGTATAAACTACGTCACTTGTAATAGCCTTGTGAAAGGCTAAAGATATCATAGAGGAGGTGATTTGTACAATCGAAGTCTGGGTAAGTACACTTGCGGGAGCTCTGTTTACACAGCGGTGGGAGAGAAGAGATTCTCGCCGAGGAGGCGCCTCTCCGGGTGCCAAGCCAGCGAGGAGCGGCGGTAAACGCGCCCTCTCGTGCAGTTAATGGGGCGCACGATTATCCGTCCCGCTGAACTTGGCATTAAAATCAAATCACTCGCCGGGCGCATGGCAGGTGCCTCCTCCCTCAAAACTGCAAGCGTCCCCTTCTCCTCTCCGTTTGTCTTCTTTCGCTCAGCGAAGCTCACGGCTCTCTTATCTTTCGTACAGTGCACTTTTCGAAAGATGAATTTTATATTTACGCTTTGCTGTAAAGCAAAATAAAAGTTGACGCCTTTATAATTATTGACGATCATCTCGTCAGTTATTACTTTTACCGATGTTTTTTCATTTCTTTCTTTCTATTTTTTATTCCTTTTATCGATTGTCCACTAAATAAAAAAGAGTCTTATATGTATATATTTTTTAAAACAATTTTTTTACTTAAAATGTCTATTAAAAGAGTACGCATTAAATTTTTTATTCAGATTAACAAATGTATTAAAGTTTTAAAAATGTGCTGCAAAGTATTTGCAAGAACTTTCTCTTATTTATAATTTTATTGCACGAAGTCAATATCAATCGTCGAGAGCGATACCTCCATAAATCTCGGCGAGGTGGAGGGGAGAAGAAAACAAGGGAACAGAATGCACCGGACGATATCGTCCATATGAAAGAAGAAGAAGAAGAAGAAGACGAAGAAGAGGAAGAAGAAAAAGAATAAGCAGGCGAGGACAAATCGATTCATCGTTTGAAGCTCCAGAACTTGGAACTCATTGCTATAGACGCAATAAATTCGATAAAAAAGAGTGCGGCTCGACGCAGTTGTGGACCTCCGGAGGACAAAGCAGGAATCTTTCCCGCTTTATCTATGAATTTTTTCTCGTGGCAAATTCCCAGCTGTGCCGGTGCAGGACTCGTTCGGGCTTTCATTCCCTCCCCTTCTTCCCCTTCGTATATGAGATTCGTCCGAGGAATACTAGATTTTTTTTCTCACGCGTCCCCCGTCCCTTCGGCCTCCCCCGACTCCCGTCTTGCGCCTCCGGCCGCTTTTTTACACCCTCGCGCGCTCGCACACGCCTAAGTTAATATTAATGGGGATATTTATGACCGCAAGGGTCAGCGGTGGTCACATTGCGCTCGAGCGTGCGCGCACGCTAGCGCGTCTCTGCGCCGAGGTACGCGCGCCGGTACGTATAGACTGCGAAAAAGCCGCTGATAAAAGGAGATTCTGAAAATGCTGTGATTTATGGCTGTCTTTCGGTAGCTACTCCGACCGCGATCCACTCGAAATGCTGAATAACTTATATATTATACTTTCCCATATATATATATATATATAGACACGCGCTAGAGGATCTCTGCAGAATTTTCTTCGCCCTCTTGTAATTCCGCATTGCCCTTGTGCCGATGTGTCGCGCAAGCTTCACTTTCTATTTTCCATTTTTATACGCGATTAAAGAAGCGCGTCTCGATAAACCTAATAATGATTTATCATTTGCCCCGTGCGTTTTCTTGACCGCTCCGATTTTCAAAGTTTTAGAATCGTGACGCGCCTCTCGTTCGTGCCAACAAAAGCAGATTTTCTTCGGTCTTTGGGGATACGAGCAATTTATCAAAGCCAAGCGAGCGCTCGGCTTCATGTTTAAAATCGAAATCCAGCAACGGCTATTACGCTGAAATTTTCTGCATAAATACAAATGAATTAGAGGACCGACCGAGGCAAGCATTAAATTTTTCATCAACGTTTCAATACAGTATAGTAACAGTACTTTTTACAGTTTACTCTTTAATTTACTCGGGAACCAATATGATTTATCATCGCATTGCTCATGCCTCGATAACACGCGATAAATAAACCGTGAGAGGAGCTCGCCGAATGCAAAATCGTATATAATAAATCGTGTGACCCTTAAGCGACATAGCGATATAGCGCAATGCGATAATTAAAGCAGTTAGCCGGACCTCGCTCGCAAGAGCTGGCTGTGCCGCCGTGTCCTTCGCAAATCGAAGACCACTCGAGCGCCTCAGAGATCCTCTGGAATTCATCGACAGATCAAGAGTCAAGCTTACAACTAATCTACTGTTTGTTGATACTAACCACTTGGGCCATAGCAAGTCTATAGCTTTAACTTTTGTTCGATTAGTGGATGATATCCAGTTTTCTCTTTCTCTCGCCTTCTCCACTATCTGTTTGGTTCGTTGCGATCGTTTCTGCTTTTCGCTACGTAGAGTATCACCCTCCTCCCGTTTAAATACTTATGGGAAACTACTATGTGAGCGCTGAATAAAGACAGAAGGAAGGCGAAACTTAAAAAAAGAGCGAACTGATAGAGAGAGAGAGAGAGAAACAGAGACAGAGAGAGAGAGAGAGAGAGAGAGATGCATGTATGTAAGAGGCGCCAGAACGCGTCTAGCGCGAAGTAGGAGAATTTACTTTATTACGTCCGCGTGAGCGTGGCTAATGCACGCATTCATTCAAGAAAATCGTGTGTACGAACGACGCACGACAACGAATCTCGTAAAATAACTCGGCGCTTGGCTGTTTTTTGCCAAACACCAACGCCATCATCTCTCTTTCACTTTTTCTCTCCGCTCTCAATTCTTAAAGCGACCCGCTGCTTCTTCGTAATTCAGATATTCGAGTCGATGTGAAAATCCAGTATCTTTTTTATCTAGACAAGATCGCCTACGAGTCTGTTCGAGCTTAGTTAGTTGATTAGAAATTAATTAGAGAGCTACCTTTTTAACTTATGTATTGCTCGACAATGCTAGTTTTTATGCTCACCGATAGTTAATCTGTCAACGTTTGTTTGATACTCCACGCTTGATAAAAAAAAAAAAAAAAAATTCTCTCCGCGCAATAATCGACTGCAAATAATAATGAAAGATTGAATTATCGATGCTCATTTACAAATAATTCAATTCTCAGTTATTAAACTTTACTTAGTAAGGATTATACGAAATAAATTTTGTTTCTCTAAATTTGACATATTTATAGCTATCGTTTTCACCAATTAATTCATTGATCACTTCGATTGCGCGCAATTTAACTCTAAACGACATTTACTAGGAAACGAGGTAAGCAGATGTTCACTTACGAGCCAAGTGTTTACGCGTAGACTAACTTTTTACTCAGTTCGTTAACGCTGTGACCACGGATCACCGGATGTTTAACTGCTCGAAAACGACGAATTACTTATTTTATTTTTCTATCTCGTTCTGATGATTAACGATTTTAACACAAGACCAATAACAATGATTTAAGGATTTATCGTGTTTGGTAAACGCAAGAGTTAATTAAATTACTCACTGGCTAAGTAATTCTGGTGTACTACTGCATTCAACATTTTTTTTTAATTGATTGAAAAAAATGTCCAATTATTTAACGATTTAGAAATAAATTTTAGATTTCTTCTACATATTAAATTGAATAAAATTATTATATTTGTAGATTAAAAACCATCGTCATAATAGCTTTGTAAATTCGTAACAAACACTGACATAAGCAGTTATTGCAACGGCGTTAAAAAAAATGAAAAATTATACATAAATTTTTTCATTAATTTAAAAAAAATTTCATTATCTTAATTAACTTTAAATTATCATTTTCGTCAACATTAAATTAATTGTTTTTTTTTTTTTTTTTTTTTTTTTTCACAAAACTCATTAGTAAAAATAAATTGAATTTCACTCATTAAAGGTTTTAAAGGAAAGAATTTGAAAAATCAGATTTGTAAAATGGTCATTGGCGAAAGAATTATGCGATCTTTGGCATCACTTGACTAAAGCCAACTAAAAGTGACATCCGAAACAATAACGTCAGCCACGACAAATCGACACGCTTACTGAGACGTTTGTTCTAGATAAGGTTCTTTTCTTTTCCCGTCGTCAAGAGCGGCGAAATTCCCCCGCAAGAGCAGAGTTGCAACCGATGCCGAAAATACTCCGGGCAATCGTATACACCGTCCATGTCTACAGATGACTTAGGCCGAACGAGAGAGAGAGAGAGAGAGAAAGAGAGGCAGAGAGAGGGGGTAAGGGCGAGGGGAAGAGAAAAGAGTCGAGGGCTGACAACGACCGCGACGACGGCGACGACGACGACGACCGAAGACGACCCTTTCCAAAGGAAGAAGATTTGTTCCCTAATGTAGTCGCCGAGACTAGCGGGCCACGGTGGGTGAAAGCGAGCGAGAGAGAGAGAGAGAGAGAGAGAGAGAGAGAGAGAGAGAGTGGGTCGAGGAAGGGGACCTCGCACGCGCGCCCGCGCGCGAAGAGAAACGCACGCCGAGTGAGTAATGCTCACGACAAACGCAGCCCTTGTCTGGCAGCGAGGAAGTGGGGTTGGGTAGGTGGGTCGCCAAGATCCCTACAGATAGGGTGCTAAGCGACACTAAGCTAAGGTCGCTCGATCTCCCTTGCTTTCGCTCTATCTCGGTTGCTCGCGTCGAGTCGAGCCCCAGGGGCTTCGCCTTGTCCCGTGTCCTCTTCTTTCTTCTTATTCTTTCTTTTTCTTCGCGAGCTAAATCGTTCTCGATCTTCTCCCGGAGCGACCCTCGCCACTTTTCGTCCTTCACCTCCCCCATCTCTCTCATTCTCTTTCTCTCTCTCTTCTTTTCGCTACTTTCGTTGACTCGCGGACTAACGATTATAACGATCAGTCTCTCCTTGTGTACGTTAAAAGCGACCCTTTTTTTAAGAGCACCGTAAACATTTCGATTACTGATCAACGTCAATGAACCTTACGAGTGGCCGAAAAGCTATTTACATCTCCCTTATTTCCTGATGATATTCTTCATAATTCCAAAAATGCGAATTCGTCTAAATATTTTTACATATTTTTTTTTTTTTACTGAACTTGTTGCAATACTTTTATAATCTACATGGGTAGCTTTCTTTATTCGTTAAAAATTAAACGATTTAGTGAGAGGAAATTATTATTAACAAATAAGACGACATCAAATTTGAGCGCAGAATTCAAATATTTAAATTTGAAAATACCAATAACTCAATGCAAAGAAAAATAATTGCCGTTAACAATATGGTTATCAACTAAGTAATAAGAATAAGAAAATCAGCGCAGTAATACACGCAGTAAACTGAAGGATAGTATTAAACAATTATTCGAGGGTAGAAAGCTCGAGTACATAAACGACGAATCCATCCGCAAGAAAAAAAACGATTACACGTCGTAGAACGAACGTAAAGCATCCCAGTGCTGAAAAGACATACAAAAATTAACTAAAAGAAATTCTAAAGAACAATAAATTTCGAACAACAATAAATGTTATTAATAATAATAAAAAATGACATTAATAAGTAGATAAGATTATTGACAACAAAATAAGGATAAGATGTCGAATCCTGTAATCGTCATAAGAGAATAGCTGTATTCTTCATGCGAAAAAGGTAACAAGAATTCACTAATTTTTATTATACATTACGTTTACTTTTAGAAAGTATAAGGTATTCGTTCAATATTTCAATTTGTATAATACGACGGAACTTTGGAAAATCATATCAGAACCAATATATGTATTGCAACGTATTTAAAGGGGTGGTAAGGTTTTAAGGGCGAAAAAAGGCATATTTTCATTATTTTTTTCTGGAGATATGAATAATGTTGGTTTATTTATTCCATATACACGTTATAGTATAACATCTGAAGTATTTTTGGAAAAAATTACAATCAAAAATATCAATAAATAAGTCCGTGACAGCGAATCTCCGAAGACGCTTCGACAAAAAGTTGTTATGCGGTGAACTTCATAACTAATTACCGGATCATCTGAAACAAAAAAATCTAAATGCGTTTAAATGGTGATAAGTTTTCTCTAGGTAGTCAGAGAGAGTTTTTTTTCGATTTTTTTATTTTTAGCAGCATTTGAAAGTGAAAAACGCGATTTTTGCTGAAAAAATTTCGATGAATTTGTTATTATAAAATAGAAGAAAATGGTAAAACAAAAAAAACTCTCTCTGATTACCTGTTGATTTATGTGTAGAAATAGTGTTCAAAATTTGAAAAGAATCGGTCTAGTAGATTTTGAGTTATAATGTTCACGAACTTCAAAAATGACGTTTTCAGGAAAATCAATTTAAAGTTTCTTATACTCACAAATCGAGCATGAGGGCCGGTCGCTTGAAACGCTGTATCTTCATTAGTTTTTCTCCGATTTACTTGGAATTTTGACACAATACTCTAGACATGTTGTGCATTCAGAAAAAAAAAAATAAAAAAATGCAAAATAAAAAATTTTAAAACCTTACCCCCCCCCCCCCTCCGCCCCTTAATCTATTTGTGGAATAAGCTTAAAAAAGATAACACATTGGTATTGAAAATTGATGGAATCTCGGAAAAAATTCGACATCTCCGTAAAAGAAAAGGTAAAAATACCTGATACTGTGCTTTGGCAAAGATCAGAATAATGTGCGTGTTCGACATAAATTTTAATGATGCTTGTATAAAAAAAAAATACCATCTTCTTATATTTATATGCATGATTAAAATCAATATTAAATTTTCAAATTAAAAATTTTCTTTTAGTAGTACTTAACCTAGTTAGGGTTTCAATTTTTTTGTATGATCGGTAGCAGTTTTTGACTTGTTAATATACTGCATGCTATTTTGATTAATTTATGTTTTTAAAACTATTTTTTGAATGAGGAGTAACCGCATTTTTTTTCCTAAATAATAGATGAAATACGTTTTTACTTAAAAAAAAGAACCTACAAATATATATATATATATATATATACACAATTTTAAAAGTTATAATTAATTATTCGTCGCTAATTTAGCATAAAAAAGTTTGAGCAAATATTAATTCTTTGAGTAGTATTATACTATAAACAACTACCTACGTTAATATGCAATTGCATTCGAATAATGCATTTTTCATTTTATCTTTGTCATAAATAAAAAAAAAATAATATAAATTTTGTGTAAAGTTATACAAGTAAAACGTGTCAAGCGCGCTAACGCTCGTCCGTAAAAATCTCGAGCCTTGACGGATTAAAGTCGCGTATCCAAATAAGCCTGTTCGCGTAAGGCCGCGTACCGCAGATACTAACGGATTTCGCTCACATGCCTCGCGTCTCCAGAGCACATCGTCCGCGCGAATTTTCAGGATCGAGATCTCAAAGCAAGCCGGAGAGAGAGAGAGAGAGAGAGAGAGAGAGAGAGAGAGAGAGAGAGAGAGAGAGAGAGAGAGAGAGAGAGAGGCATGAAGGACGGCTTTGTGCCGAGGCGGAAACATGCTTCGAGACCGCCGCTCGGTTTAAGCTGCGCGGTCGAGCTCGGTTCCACGCACCGTGTCCAATGAAGCTCGTCCACAACTAAGCGGCTGGCTCTGCTCCACACGCGGCAACGTGGCTCTGCGATGGTAAAGCCGTGGTATTACCGAGTCATCGTCGAGCGCCCGAGCGACGGATTCACTCGGGACCTCTACTCAATGTTGCATAAGCACCTGAGAGGCGCGAAAGCTAGGGATGAAAAAATTCGGCCGATTGCCTTGATCAATTACATCAAATAATTTTCCCATACAAATGGAAAATCTTTTCCCCTGCTTCGCTTTTTGCTGTTTTTTAATCATTTAAATGAGATTATTATATTCAAAATTAAAAAAAAAAAAAAAAAAAACATTTTGCATACTTTTCTATTCTTTTTGTAATTTGTTTTCTCACAGTCAGATTTTTATAAAAATTTTTAATAAATATTTTTTTATTTATAGTTTAATATATTCTCGTTGAAACAATAGTAATAATTTATTAATGATATTGGGTAAAACATAATCCATACTTGAATATTTAAAAGTTATAATATTTTTTAAACGTTAATTTTCTACAATTTATTTCACCTCTAAATTAAATTTTATATTTAATAAATAAAATATTTATTTTAAATTATTTTCGACAAATAGAGAATAAAAAAGAAACATGTTTAAAAATTAAAATTCAAAATGTTATCGCATCGGCGCGAGGATAATAAAATTAATAAAAATAATTTAAAGAGATTTTAATAAATTACCGCGTTAAATTTTCTTCCTCGCTGACGATGCTGAACATCTGTAGCCTTTTTTTTTATCATTCTTTGCAGAACTGTGATAAAAGACAATGCGGAATCCCTAATTTGCTTAAGAGCTGCTCGGCGCTTTAGCCGCGCCCTCTCAGCGAGCTTGTCCGGCAAATGAAACCTTATGAAAATATGCAAAACGCTCGCCTACAAGTTTCATCATCGATTGTGATAGATGGCTTGATAACGAACCGAAAGAAATCTTTTTATTTCATTATTTAAAGTTGCTAAATTAAAGTTTGAATAAAATAAATTTTCCAAAAGTCCATTAATATCTTGAATGGCTTTCATCGTTTGTAAAAAAAAAGTTGTCCCGCCTAGTTCAACAGTATCGTGTCTCTTAGGGGCACAGTTGTACAGTAAATCGCTTACTAACCGATGATTTTTTTCTACACAATTAACGTCTTTATTTTTATAAGTGTTTGCACATCATTATACAAGCTTTCATTAATTTTTTTCTAAAAATTTGACTAAAATAATACATTTAAATAGTATCGTACGTCGTTTAAACTGTAAGCTGTGCACAAAAATAAAAATTTTTTAATTTTGATCTGTTTTATAATAAAATATGACTTAAAAATCAGAAAATTTTTTGTAAATTAAAAATATATTTATGCTAAACGTATTTTTCGTAATAATGAAATATAAAAGGACGGGAGAAAAGAAGTAAGAGAGTGAGAGAGAGAGAGAGAGAGAGAACTATTAAAACGGGTGAAATCGTTTCTGTATATACATATGTATATGTATATGTGTGCGCGTGCTTGCGCGCGCGTGTGTGTGTATGTATTTGTGTGTGTTTGCGTGTGTTTGTGTATCTTTGTGTGTCTTTGTGTGTCTTTGTATGTCTTTGTGTGTGTTTGTGTGCGTTTATCGTTGAATGAACTAATCTCATAAATTTATTGGATAGTTCGATGGTCTTAAGGTTTTATAGATATTTCAATGATGACAAATCAACCGATTGTACAATTTTCTTTTATAAACTTCTCCGTATATTCAATCATCGTTAGCTTCATAATCAGATTTAAAAGCCATTTATGATGTCTCGACAGTATATTAAAAATCAAAAAGTCCTCTTTTCTTACTCATAACGAGACTCCTGCAAAGAACATCGAAACGTTGCACAAACGCGACGGGGTGACTCGAGACAACCCCAAGTAATAATTTCTCCTCTGAATTAGCGCCATAAGTTTCGCGCTGCGACAGTCGTGGGGACAATATTAATCTACTTTGAATTTATATACGTTCCCGTTTACTTCTCTCTTATTTTCACTCTTAGCTTGCCGCTACTCCGCTTCTACTTCATATATTTACATAAGAATATTCTAAAAATAAGCAAAGTTTGTAAATTTATGTTGCTTGAAAAATTTACCGTTGAGAATTAATCGTCGAAATGTCAATTTATGTTTAGTCAAAACGCGAAAGATCTGTCGCGTACTTTTAAGCCACGAACGACAACGACGATAAAAAAAATTCCACAGCAGCTAATTACGATAAAACTAAAATGCAACATTGTATCGAATCGCCGTAGAAACGACGATTACAGTATAAACGTTAGCTGGGTGTAGCGAATGAAGTATCGATGACTCAGAGACGAAATTAAATTAGATCGGTCGTTTACTTGCGAGCTAGTGAATGTCGCGATGCAGCGCACGCGTCCCGCGAAATTGTTAGATGGAGCTTTATTAAGTTTGCGGCTCCGGGTATTAAGACGCGGTCTAAGGGTTGGAAATTCATCTAGCTCGTGTCTCCCTTGTTTCTTCTCTCTCTCTCTCTCTCCCTCTCTCTCTCTCTCTCTCTCTCTCTCACTCTCTCACTCTTACTCTTTCGCTTAAGCCAAAACGTCGCACTTCTCAGCCTCGGAGCGCGCCTTTTCTCGCAAGGATAAATAACCAAGGACGAGGCTCGAATAACTTGCGAGAGCGCGACTAATGCAGGAGGTCGCCCGCGTACGCCGACTATACTTTCCCTCCTCCTTCCCTTCTTTCCATCCTCGACTTCAAACAAACGCTTCACCTATACAGTTTTCACTTAATCATTTCTGTCGGCGCGGTTTTACTTTTTGCAACGTTGAACGCTCCAGTGCCTTCTGTCTCAACGTACGTATACGTATACGTACGCGAGAGTTGATTTTTATTTCATCGATTTTGGCACTTACTTCGCTTATATCTATTTATAATTTTAAAAAATCCCCCCCCCCCCCCGCATATTCAATATTCGCCGTTTGCTTTCGTATCATTGAAATATTACAAATTTTTTAATAATAATTAAGTTTTCAATTAAATCACAACCTATTTTTTTTACTTACTTTTATTAACGTATTTTTTTGAAAATTCTAGCTTGACTTTACTAATAAAGTTAACCCATTAAAGGATTGTAATTGATCACAGAAGCTGCGTTTAATTATTTGAATCGTTATATAAACAAGAAAAATATACCGCCGATATTTAATTATTTGTAAATAAATTTATCCTCATGAGAAGATTTTACCAAAATTGACAAAAAAACGACGCCTTATTACTTTTACTGTATTTTCTAATTTTGAAAAAAAAAACATTGTGAGAAGTACTAGCAGTAATCTACCAATATCCTAAACACAACTGATATAACATAAATGTAGATAAATAGATTTTTTATCTACACTCGGTAAGTGTGATAATGTAAAAAAATTTGTTGAGAAAATATTGAAAAAAAAGCAAGGAAAAATAAGCCAAGGTAAATCAAGCGTCACAAGTCACACCTCAAGAGTATAGCAATTTAACCGATTGAGAGTGGGAGGGTAAGGGAGGGGAGGGAGAGGGGAAAGGAGTAATAAAAAAACGTGGAGCTCGCGCTTACGCACACGCGCGGCTCGCGTTGAAAAACAGGCCGATGAGGGAGCCTGAAAAATCGGAGCCGAAAAAAGAAGGCGCGCGAGAGCTGCCAGCGAACGAAAGAGTTTCTCTTCGCGTCCATCCACGCCGGAACTTTTTGCCGAAAAAGTCCTTGAACCGTCGCGTCGCGAGAGAAAGATAGAATCGAGCCTCGTTGTTGCAGCGAGTCTCCGGGCCGGCTTACGAATCTTGAGCACACCTCGCCGTCGGGAGTTTATCTTCGCGCTGCTGGGACGGCAAGGAGAAATCGGCCGGGACTTTAAGTTTTAAAATATACCAAGCAATATACTTCGCATCGTTACGAGGCTCTCTCTCTCTCTCTCTCTCTCTCTCTCTCTCTCTCTCTCTCTCTCTCTCTTCTGCTAGCTTAGGGTCCCGAGACGTTTTGTATGGCCCGTAATTGCAGACTCGAACTCGGAACGGCCCGCGCGGATTCGCGCGCCGATGCGTACTCTTTCCGATTGCCGCGTACCCATTGTCCGCGGGCATGAGTTGCACTCGACTGGACGTTGAACGCAACCGGAAAATCCTAGTTGCTGAATTGAAATTATTATGCAAACATCCTACACGGAAAGAAATTTTTTATTAATTTTTAATTTTTTCTCAAGTGAATATTACTATATTTTATATTAGCTATGAGACAGACTTGCAGCATATTATATTTTACAATCATATATAGTAATTTTTAAAATTGTTCGAAAGGAAATATTCGGATAAACTTCCGAAAACCCCTCATTCCCGATTTGGCTGAAATTTTGCACAAACCTTCTCTTTCATATTGTAAGAGAATATGCAAAAGGATTTTTGGCGTCTGCCAATAGTTTTCGAGATATCGATTGTCAAAGTTGCGAAAAAAAATTTTTTATTCACGAATATCTTTGAAAATACTGGTTTTTCGAAAAATTATCAAAGGGAATTTCTTATTTAAAATTACTAAAATATTCTAAATTTGAAATAAATAACCCAATAACCCTAACCTACTTAAGACGACAACTTATATAAATATACAATATAAATATATTATATACATTTGTGAACAAAATTTTCATTCGCTAATATCCTTACAAATATTGATTTTTCAAAAATTATCATATGTAATTTTATATTTTAAATTAATATAATATTTTAAATTTAAACCCAATAACCCAATCCCCAAACCCAATAACCCAATAACCCAATAACCCAATAACCCAATAACCCAATAACCCAATAACCCAAACCCAAACCCAAACCCAAAGCTACTGTAGGCGATACAATTTATCAAAATCGCCAAAAATCTTTTTACATATTTTCTTAGAATATGAAAGAGAAGATCTGTGCAAAATTTCAGCCCAATCGGGGGTGGGGGGTTTTCGGAAGTACACCCAAAATTCGGTTTCCGGTTCGTAGCGATAGCATTGAGTACTATTATATTTATTTACCTTTTCACTAAGAATTAACCACATTTTCTCTATTGTCACTGTCTAATAAATATAAAATCAACAAACTCTCATTTGTTCGAAATGACTCGTGCGCATAAACAATAGAATGCTATTTCGGATATAGTAAAATTTCATATATTTTGTATTAGTTTGTGAGAGAAAATTTACTATTTAAAAATAGTAAATTACATATTAATGTTTCACAGATAGTATATGAAAATTTACTGTGATTCGCATAACTTTTTTAATTCAACTTTTTACTAATGTGATATACAATAGAAAAAAATATATATTGGGATTTTAAAAAAACAAAGTTCATGTTGCATATATTACTAAATGGGATGGTAAATAATTCGAAAGTATTGTCCCACAATAACTATTTATTAATTAATAAATCAATAATTAACTATCTATTTATTATTTATATATAAACTAAAAGTAAATTTTGATATATAAATAGTAAAATTTCCTATGGAATTTCTCTCTGTGTACCATTTAGAAAAATTCCTTGTAAACGTTATTGATTACTTGTCTTTGTGTCCTCTCTTTCTACGAACGCAGAAAGTAAAAAAAAAAAAAAGTTTTACAAATTTTAATAAGTAATATCACGTTAGAAATATTAATTTTTGTGATATAATAAAGTAATTTTTGAAGCCTTATAAATTTTATTGTATTTTATTTGAATAAGCCAAACAGACTTTGATAAATGAATACAGAATAACAAATATTTTATATACAGAAAAATGAATTATGTTTAAAATGATACCATTAAAAAAACAAAAGAAAAATGAAAGAAAATAAATTTTTTGAGCTTCGCCAGAAATACCTAAGAGCATGTAAATACAACACTGCTTTATTGCCTAATGTCAATCGAATAAGTATATCGTTTTAACAACAAATTACTCCTGCTTAATTCAATTTACATATTTTGTAATGGATTTATATATAAATTTGCTTGCTTGTAAAATTGACAAGATTGCAATGGAAGAAGAAAAAAATTTTCTATTCTTTAAAGTTTTGTTATAGGGATTCGAATATACTCGTACGTTATAGATTGATCATACGAGGTCTGGCTATTAAATAACGAGACTGCGCGCCTAGAGGGCGCCGTAGAGGGGTGGAGAAAAAAACGAGTAGTGCGTTGGGTATCTAGATATCTTGTCTATGCACGTACCAAAACACGTTCTTATCACTATTATTGTATTTGTGCAGTAGCGGTTTGAAACGAACGTGTTTTTTTCTCGTGCCGAAAACCATGTGTGACGAAAAACAGGAGCAACGTATCAATCTCAAATTTCTCGTTAAATTGAACAAAACTTCGACTGAGTGCTGTAAATTGTTGCAAGAGGCCTATGGGGACAATTCTCTATCTCGTGCGCGTGTTTTTGAGTGGTGTAAGCGCTTCAGTGAGGGCCGAGTGAGCACTGAACATGACCAACGCCCAGGTCGCCCTGTCACTGTTTCAACTTCGAAAACAGTGACCAAAATCAACCAAATTGTGCGTGCAGATCGTCGAATGAGCATCCGGATGATTACCGAGGCTGTAAACGCCGATAAAGAAACAGTTAGACAAATTTTACACGAGGAATTACACATGATAAAAGTCTGTGCGAAGTTGGTGCCAAAAAACCTGACTCCAGACCAAAAGCTCTTGCGTCAACAGGTCTGCTCAGATTTCCTTGAAAGGTTAAAAAAAGATTCCGGACTGATGAAAAACATTATTACTTGCGACGAAACGTAGATTTTTCAATACAATGTTGAAACAAAGTGGCAATCGATGCATTGGAAGACGCCTGAATCGCCCAGAATCAAAAAAGCAAGGATGTCCAAATCAAAATTCAAGGCAATGTTGATCGTTTTTTTCGACATTAACGGTATCGTGATGATTTAATGGGTTCCAGAGGGTCAGACTGTCGGAGTTTTTTTCAATTTAACGAGAAATTTGAGATTGATACGTTGCTCCTGTTTTTTGTCACACGTGGTTTTCGGCACGAGAAAAAAACACGTTCGTTTCAAACCGCTACTGCACAAATACAATAATAGTGATGAGAACGTGTTTTGGTACGTGCATAGACAAGATATCTAACACATCGTTCAATAAGTCCCGAGACTAACCCAGAGCTGGTGCTAGTAGTACCAAACTAGCCACGTTTCCATAGAGTGCGAACCTTTACATGAAACGTGTAAAAATTTCACGTCGATCGGATCACAGACAGCAGAGTTATCGAGGTTAGAGTAAAGTAACTTTGTAATTTGTTTGAAAAATGGAAAAAAGCGAGTTTCGCGTGTTGATAAAACATTGTTTTTTAATGGGTAAAAACACCGTAGAAGCCCAGCAATGGCTTGAAAAACATTACCCGGACTCCTCTTCATCCAAACCAATGATTTGTCGTTGGTATGCTGAATTTAAACGTGATCGTACGGACACAAACGATGCGGAACGTTCGGGTAGGCCATTGGAAGCCGTTACACAGGAAAATGTGAGTGAAGTGTTAAAAATTGTAATGAAAAATCGCAAAGTGAAGGTCCGTGAGATTGCAGAAATGACACAGATAACATCATCTAGAAGCGTATTTACAATCCTTCATGAAAAATTGAGCATGAAAAAAGTTTTTTCCAAGTGGCTGCCGCGATTGCTTTCAGTGGAACAAAAACAGCAACGAGTCGACGATTCAGAGAGCTGTTTATCGCTATTTACTCGCAATAAAAAGGATTTCCTGCGTCTATACGTGACCACGGATGAAACATGGATACATCATTTTACTCCGGAGTCGAATTGGCAATCATCTGAGTGGCGCATGGCTGGTGAAAGCCGCCCAAAGCGTCCAAAAACACAGCAGTTTGCTGGCAAAGTCATGGCGTCTGTTTTTTGGGATACACATGGCGTGATTTTCATTGACTACCTGGAAAAAGGTAAATCGATCAACAGTGATTATTATATTGACTTGTTGGTACGTTTGAAGGAGGAGATCGCAGCAAAACGACCGCACACGAAGAAGAAAAAAATCCTTTTTCACTAAGACAATGCACCATGCCACGAGTCCATGAAAACAATGGCAAAATTGAACGAATTGGGCTTTGATCTGCTTTCCCACCCCCCGTATTCGCCAGATTTAGCCCCCAGCGACTACTGGCTCTTTGCTGATCTCAAAAAAATGCTCCAGGGAAAAAAATTTGGCTCGAATGAGAAGGTCATTGCCGAAACTGAAGCCTATTTTGAAGCAAAGGATAAATCCTTCTATAAACATGGTATAGAAATGTTGGAAAGGCGTTGGAAAGATTGTATCACTCTAAAAGGAGATTATATTGATGAATAAAAATGATTTTTGAAAAAAAATGTTGTTTTCGTTGTTAGTCTTGGGACTTATTGAACGATGTGTTAGATACCCAACGCACTACTCGTTTTTTTTCCCACCCCTCTACGGCGTCCTCTAGGCGCGCAGTCTCGTTATTTAATAGCCAGACCTCGTATAGATCCTAATTGCAAATTAAGATATTACGATAAAAAAAGACTAAAATGAGATTGGGTTCAATATGGATAGTATACGAGTTGCGTTCAGAAAATAACGGGAATTTTCGTTTTTTGAAAAAAATATTTATTTATTCGTCTACATTAATGTTGTCGCCTTCAAAGTAGTCCCTATTAGATATTATGCAGTTGTGCCAGCGCTTCTTCCAATCCTCGAAACACTTCTGAAACTCGATCTTTGGGATAGCCTTTAGCTCTTTCAGCGATGCGCTTAAGGTCGCCTGCAACGATGAGATCACCCGGGAGATCATCCTCCAGTGCGTCCTCCAGTGTACCAATCTTTTCCTCGAAGACCCTCGCCGCGACGTTTAGGGACAGGTAGACACTAACGTAAGTGATTGTGCCAACCCTAACCCAGACGAAGTCCTCTCCATACGAGGAAGCTTGTACCCGTCGGCCCATCGCGCCCCTCACCCAGATGGCCGAAGTGCCCGAGGCATTCGAAAACCACCCGTCGGTAGTGCGTAGGTCTCGGTATTGCTCGCTCAGTATCAGTACGTCTGCGTTTCGTTCCATCGCGATCTGTGGTAATAGCATCTGAGCTGCTTGGCACCGATGTAGGTTTCCCTGCAGTACCCCCGTCATGCTGTGGACTTCTTTTTGAGGTTTTCAAGCGCGGCCATGAAAACCCCACACGCCCCGGAACCCGGCCTATGCGCGACTTCCTTGTGCCCCGTCGCAGAGCATAGGAAGCACTTGCTATCCTTGGTTTTTCACGTCTTACTGTCGTGGTCTTTTTGCCCACAAGTCCAGCAGCATCGCGACCTATCGGGCCCTTTACACTCCTTACGAGTGTGTCCGTAGCCTAGGCACTGGTAGTACCTAGGCACCGTCAGCCTACGTCTGACGCGGCAGTTGGTCCATCCGATTTTTATTCGTCCTTTGCGGAGGAGGGTTTGGGCCGCGCCCTCCTCAACTTCCAGAACGGCCAAGCAAATGTCTTGCTTTTTGGGACCGAAGATGTGCACCCTCGGATCCCTGCCGTCGCCCGTTTCACGTCGCAGTGCGTACGTTATGTCGGTAACGTCCGTCACGCTGTCGATGTCGAGTATCTCCAGCTGGACGGCTGGAGTTAAGTCTTTGACAGTGCCGTCCCCTCCCAGAGTCTACTTGAGCTTCTCCTGGAAGTCCCGTCTTTCTGTCGCACCGCTCCTTAGTCTGAGGAGAAGCCCACCGTCTTTTGTCTTTCGACAATTCTGAATCTGCACCTTAGCAGATTCAGGGTCAACCCCCGCTTTCAAACGTCTAAGTGCGTCCGCGTAAGTCACACCGTCGCTTGGCTTGATAAGCACTGCGCTGGTGCGCGCCCCGCCCTTTCTGTCCTTGATTGTCGCGGATTTCTTCGCGGTCTTCTTTAATAGAGCCGATTCCGCGCGTTTCGACTCTTTTTTAGTCTCCACTACTGTCTTTTTTGAGACGATTTTCTTTCAGTCCCCGTCGTCTGCCACCTTTTGGTAAGCAGCCGACTGTTTAGGACTGAGTCCCGTCGCCTCCCGTTTCCGTTTAGTCGCTGTTATCGTCGGGTCACTCTTCGCCGTGGTGCCCTTTTTAGTCTACGCCTCCATGGCTGTAAGGGCAGTCTGTATTCTTGCCAGTTGAGCTCGAATAGCCAGCTGGGGGGAAATCTCATCAGTCTTTGTCTGTCCTGTCGCTTTGACCTCCGCAACAGCCAGGTTTCCTACTGTTGCGGTGGGGGTGCTGGGCTGCACCCTGGACTTTTCTGAGTCCATATTCGTCGCAGGCGGCACTGTCGAGCCTGCTTTATTATTTGTGTCGTCCATTTTTTGTTTATTAGTATTTGTGTAATTAGTGTGTATGATGTGGTGGTCAGGAGGCTCAGCAAGTGGTCAATACAGCGAACCGTCCTTAATTCCCCCGAGAACTGAGCCCTTCTACAATCCGGTGGCCTCGACAGTTCCCCCCCCCCCTCCCCGCCCTCCGCAGCAGGGTCCCATCCGAACGCCAATCGGCACTACTGCAGAGGACGAGATTTGGCATAACGCTCTACCAATGTGTGGGGCAGCCTCCCATACTGGCTAGGCTGGGTCCAACCCCCCCCCCCCCAACTTTTGGCGGCCCAGCAGTGCCTTACTGGTTTTACAGCTGTACCCTCCAGAGTGAAAGGGCACGCAGCCACGAGGGAATTCCCTTTTGAACGCCTTATGGATCACCACCCGGTGAGCACTGCATAGTGCACATTGTCTACATCAGGCCTTACCCCGGTAGTCCATGACCTGCCGAAGGATATCCGTTTATAGGACCCCCCAGCACCACACGGTATGTGCCTGATTTATAAGGCGCCCCGATCCCCGTCCCACCGGGTCCCGGTCGTGCAGACTTGAGCACTCGTAGTTGTGTAAGTGAGGTGGTGGTTGGGCATGTTAGCAAGGTACCACTATCCCATGCATCATCCATGAGTCGGAGCCTCCTATCAGCCGTTCTCGTTTTCGCGCTGCTGCAAGAGCATCGACGCAACGAGACCGTTGCTGCGGAAGCAGGCCTTGGGCCTAGAATGACGACATTTGCTGTGGGCAGGGTTTCCCTCCACCCGCAGCCAGCTTCCCCCTCCTCCTTCCTCTCCTATTAAAGGAGAGGTCCCGGGCTTGGGACCGGTATAGCGGAGTTATTATTATTATTATTATTATTATTATTATTATTGTTATTAGTATTATTATTATTATTATTATTATTATTATTATTATTATTATTATTATTATTATTATTATTATTATTATTATTATTATTATTATTATTATTGTTATTAGTATTATTATTATTATTATTATTATTATTATTATTATTATTATTATTATTATTATTATTATTTTTTTTTTTTTTTTTTTTTTTTTTTTTTTTGTTTCGGTGGTAAAAAAACGGGGAATCTGCCTTAACCAGACCATCAGTGAGGACCCCTTTGCCTACCTGTAGACGCGGGGGGACCCACCGGTGTGACGGGTTCCGTAGTCACGTCAGCTCTGGCCTCGGATGGGCTCGATTACTCGCGCACATCCGTGGCAAGGGCATCGGCAACCCCGGGGACCGTCTAACCCGCCATACGCCAGCATATGTCTGATATAAACCATAGACATATGATGCGCGGATGGAATCTCCACCTTCTGTCCAACCTGCAGCGTGGATCTACTTTCGTATTGCTTCGCCGCTGCAGGTTCTGTCCATTCGTCAGTCCGTTCCCCGTAAGGTTGTAACCTGTCTCTGTCTCGTAATTCCTTTCATACGATCCTTTCATTCACATTCACTCACTGACTCGTGCTTGTGCTACCCGTCACCAAATACTCCAAACACCCGTCCGCCTTCTTACCCCTCAAGACAGTCTCGACGAAGGTAGCTATCGCCGTCCAACTGTCCTCGTCTTGCAGCATCCTCGCCACTGTATTTTCGGGCGTGATGCTGCCCGTTTTCGTCTCAAGTGCCAGTCTGTCTGTAGTCCATCGTCGGCACACATAAAACGTGTGCTCGGCGTCATCGCGCTCGTAACCGCAGTATTTACATTCCGGCGACCTAACCCGGTTACACCGAAATAAATACTGTCTGAAGTAACCGTGCCCCGTCAAGAACTGGGTTAGGTAAAAATTAACCTCCCCAAACCCTCGTCCGGTCCACGATACCAGGCTGCTTATCAAGCGTCTTGTCCACGTAGCTGTGGCGTCCGTTAACCAACGGTCCGTCCATTCGCGCATTGTCCTGTCTCGTTCCTCAACTGCCGCGTTTGTTCTCCCTACGTCGGCACTTCGTTCGTAAGTCCGTTTCCGTTCCCTAGCGAGCAGGTCAATGGGTATTACACCCGCTACCACCAGAACGGCCTCCGCTGAGACCGTCCTGTAGGCGCACGCGATACGTAATGCCCCCTGTCTCTGTACGTTTGTTAGTCGCTTGCGGTATTTCTTTACCTCAAGCGCATCGGCCCAGATTTCCGCCCCGTATAAAAGGATCGAGTGGGTGGTGGCCATAAGCAACCGTCTTTTCCCCGGTCTCGGTCCATACGTGTTCGCCATAAGGCGGGAGAGCGCAGAAACCCGCGTCGCCGCCCTATGTGCCGTCTCCTGTATATGAGGCCAGAAGGTCAGCTTCGTATCTAGAGTTACCCCTAGATATTTCACCTTCCTCCCGGTCTGCGTCTGCACCGACCCCACCGTCATCGGTATGACGGTTTGTATCCTCCTTCCGGTGAGGAGGATCAGTTCGGTCTTTGCCAGTGCTAAAGTCAGTCCGTGAGTCGTCATCCACCCGTCTACCCGTAACATGACCCGGTTTAGCGTCAGCTGTGCCAATTCTGGATTGCGCTGAACGATCACTACCGCCACGTCGTCGGCGTAGGCGATGAGTGAGGCGTTCTCAGGCATTTCCAGCCTCAGCAGGCCGTCGTAAACCGCGTTCCAGAAGTCAGGTCCTAGTATTGATCCCTGCGCGACGCCCGCAGTGATCGGCCTACTTGCCTGTCCCTCCGTGGTCTCGTACGTAATTTGTCGGTCCGTTAAGTAATCTCCCGCCACCCGCAGGAGATAGGGAGGTACCCTGAAAGACCGTAAAGCTTCCAGGATATCCCCCCACCTTGCGGAATTGAAGGCGTTCTTTACATCTAAGGTCGCGAGCAGTACTAGTGGTCTCGCGCCGTAGCAGACCCGCCTTGTCCGTAGGAAAGTTTCGGTCACTTCCCTTATCGCGCCTATTGTCGAATGGCCCTTCCGAAAACCGTGCTGATTTCCGGCCAGCCCTCCGGCGGCTGTTATCGCGCTTGTTATTCTCGGTCTTAACAACGCTTCGTAAAGTTTGCCCGCTGTGTCTAAAAGACTCAGGGGCCTATAGGAAGACGGTGTCTCGAGTTCCCCTTTACCTTTATACAAGAGGACCAATCGAGCCGTCTTCCAACGCGTTGCAAACCTCCCGGTCCGTAAGCTTGCATTGTACATGTCCAAGAGTATTCTTGGACGTACAATGGAGATTTGCCGAAGAATCTCCCCCGGGATACAGTCCGGTCCAGGCGCCTTCCCGGATTTCATCGAGGACGTAGCTTGGAGTAGCTCCACCTCGCTGAATTCCGGGACAGCTAGGTCGCGGTAGTCGGGAGGCCCCTCCGTCACCGGATGGGTCGGGAAGAGACCACCCACTATCGCATCCATGGTGGTTTTGTCTCTGCGTTCGGGTGGACCGAAACTACCTAGTTTCTGTGTTACGATTTTGTAACCCAGTCCCCAAGGGTCCCTGTCCACCTCCTCGCATAGTCTCCGCCAACACCGTTTTTTACTGTCACCTATAGCGTACGTCAGTCGCTTCCGTGCTGTCTTATATGCGACCGATAATTCCTCGACTTTAGGGTTTCCCCTTTTCCGCGCGCGATGTAATCGTCTACGACACGCGATACAGTCTCTCCGGAGGAGACTGATTTCATCGGACCACCAGTACATAGCTCGTCTGTCCGGTATGTTTCGTTTGCGAGGCATAGAAGCCTCGCACAGTTGCGTTATCAGTGACATAGTCTCTTCTACTATGCTGTCAGTCCACGTGACCGTGCCTTCCGTAAGGTCTTCTGGAACGGCCTCGGAAGGCGCTACTGCTTCCAAAAGCGCCTCCCTAAAACGGTCATAGTTCTGTTTCGCGAGGTTGAACCTTTTTGGTTGCAGACCCCCCCTATGTACGTTTCGTTGCGTCGAGGTACTACTCAACACTTCAAAGACGATGTACTGGTGATCGCTGGCCGTAAAGTCATCGATCACCCGCCACCGGCTTATTCGCGAAGAGATACTGTCCGACGTCATTGTTACGTCAGGTATCGAAAACCCAAACCCTGGTCTAAGGTACGTCGGCGTACTTCCGGTGTTGGCCACCACCAGTTCAAGCCTCGCGGCCATCTCCAGCAGCAGCCTACCCCGTTTGTCTGTTGCCGGCATGCCCCACTCGATCGCTCTGGAGTTAAGGTCGCCTGCGACGATGAGATCCCCCGGGAGATCTCTTAGGGCGTCCTCCAGTGTACCAATCTTTTCCTCGAAGACCCTCGCCGCGACGTTTGGGGACAGGTAGACACTAACGTAAGTGATAGTGCCAACCCTAACCCAAACGTAGTCCTCTCCATACGAGGAAGCTTGTACCCGTCGGCCCATCGCGCCCCTCACCCAGATGGCCGAAGTGCCCGAGGCATTCGAAAACCACCCGTCCGTTATGCGTAGGTCTCGGTACTGCTCGCTCAGTATTAGTACGTCTGCGTTTCGTTCCGTCGCAATCTGCGGTAATAGCAGCTGGGCTGCTTGGCACCGATGTAGGTTTCCTTGCAGTACCCCCATCATGCTGTGGACTTCTTTTTGAGGTTTTCAAGCGCGGCCCTGAAAACCCCACACGCCCCGGAACCCGGCCTGTGTGCGACTTCCTTTTGCCCCGTCGCAGAGCATAGGAAGCACTTTCTGTCCTTAGTCTTGCAGGTCTTGCTGTCATGGTCTTGTTGCCCACAATTCCAACAGCACCGCGACCTATCGGGCCCTTTACACTCTTTACGAGTGTGTCCGTATCCTAGGCACTGGTAGCACCTAGGTACTGTCAGCCTACGTCTGACACGGCAGTTGGTCCATCCGATCTTTATACGTCCCTTGCGGAGCAGGGTTTGGGCCGCGCCCTCCTCCACTTCTACAACGGCCAAGCAAATGTCTTGCTTGTTGGGGCCGAAGATGTGTACCCTCGGATCCCTGCCGTCGCCCGTCTCCCGTCTCAGTGCGTCCGTTATGTCGGTAACGTCCGTCACGCTGTCGAGGTCTAGTATCTCCAGCCGAACGGCTGGAGTCAAGTCCTTCACAGTACCGTCCCCTCCCAGTGTCTGTTTAAGCTTCTCCTGGAATTCTCGTCTTTCCGTCGCGCCGCTCCTAAGTCTTAGGAGAAGCCCACCGTCTTTTGTCTTCCGACAATTCTGAATCTGCACTTTGGCAGATTCTGGGTCAACTCCCGCCTTCAATCGTCTTAATGCGTCCGCGTACGTTACCCCGTCGCTCGGCTTGATAAGCACCGCACTGGTGCGCGCCCCGCCCTTTCTGTCCTTGTTTGTTGCGGATTTGTTTGCATTTTTCTTTAATGAAGCCGATTCCGCGCGTTTCGACTTCTTTTTTGTCTCCGCTACAGTCTTTTTGGAGACAACTTTCTTCCAGCCCCCGTCGTCTGCCACCTTCTGGTAAGCAGCCGACTGTTCGGGGCTGAGTCCGGTTGCCTCCCGTTTTCTTTTCGTTGCGGTGACAGTTACAGTCGGGTCACTCTTCGCCGCGGTGCCCGAAGGGAGGTCAAGGCGGTCGCATTCTCTCTGCGCGCGCTCTACAGCCTCCCGTATAACAGCCATGCCCGTCTTTATAGGTTCCCCGATGTTGCGTTGTTTTTTAGTCTGCGCCTCCATGGCTGTGAGGGCAGTCTTTATTCGTTCCAGCTGAGCTCGAAGAGCCAGCTGGGGGGAAATCACGTCCGTCTTTGTTGGTCCTGTCACTTTTTCCTCCGCAACAGCCAGGTTACCTACTGGTGCGGTGGGGGTGCTGGGCTGCACCCTAGACTCTTCTGAGTCCATATTCGTCGCAGGCGGCACTGTCGAGCCTGCTTTATTGTTTGTATCGTCCATTTTTGTTTTATTTGTTTTTAGTGTAGTAAGTGTGCATAATGTGGTGGTCAGGAGGCTCAGCGAGTGGTCAATACAGCGAACCGTCCTGAATTCTCCCGAGAACTAAGCCCTTCTACAATCCGGTGGCCTCGGCAGTTCCCCCCCCGCCCTCCGCAGCAGGGTCCCATCCGAACGCCAGTCGGCACTACTACGGAGAACGAGATTTGGCAAACGCTCTACCAATGTGTGGGGCAGCCTCCCATGCTGGCTAGACTGGGTCCGACCCCCCCCAACTATTGGCGGCCCAGCAGTGCCTTACTGGTTTTACAGCTGTACCCTCCAGAGTGAAAGGGCACGCAGCCTCGAGAGCATTCCCTGTTGAACGCCTTTTGGATCACCACCCAGTGAGCACTGCATAGTGCACATTGTCTACATCAGGCCTTACCCCGGTAGTCCATGACCCGCCGGAGGATATCCGTTTATAGGACCCCCCAGCACCACACGGTATGTTGCCTGGTTTATAAGGCGCCCCGATCCACGTCCCACCAGGTTCTGGTCGTGCAGACTTGAGCACTCGTAGTTGTGTAAGTGAGGTGGTGGTTGGGCATGTTAGCAAGGTACCACTATTCCATGCATCATCCATGAGTCGGAGCCTTCTATCAGCCGATCTCGTTTTCGCGCTGCTGCAAGAGCATCGACGCAACGAGACCGTTGCTGCGGAAGCAGGCCTTGGGCCTAGAAGGACGACGTTTGCTCTGGGCAGGGTTTCCCACTACCCGAAGCCGGCTTCCCCCTCCTCCTCCCTCTCCTATTAAAGGAGAGGTCCCGGGCTTGGGACCGGTATAGCGGAGTTATTATTATTATTATTATTATTATTATTATTATTGTTATTAGTATTATTATTATTATTATTATTATTATTATTATTATTATTATTATTATTATTATTATTATTATTATTATTATTATTATTATTATTGTTATTAGTATTATTATTATTATTATTATTATTATTATTATTATTATTATTATTATTATTATTATTATTATTATTATTATTATTATTATTATTCACATGCACACGTACAAAAGTAATATAAAATCGCCCATATGCGCATTTGAAAATTTCCTTTATACTTATAAATGTAGTACACAGTTAGTACTGACAATACAACTTAAAAATTTTGTAATTTTTACAATAATATTTTATATTATTTTTTTTTTTTTAAACTTCTATGACAAATATCGTTAAAAAATAACTAAAATGCTTACAATTTAAATATATGTTTAAATTACAAATATTATCTTGTAAACGTTATTCTAAAACATAGTGCTTAGTTCGACATTTCTCTTCGTGTACAATTTCGTTTAATTAAACTTTCATTTACTTGAAAAAAGAGTGTGTATATATTTTCTTAATATAACAATATGAAAAAATATTTTTTTTTTTTTTAATTTTTCCAATTTTTAACGAATATTTAAAAACAGTTACAGCCAACAGGAAACTTGGAAACTTGCTTAACTTTTAAACAATGTACTCTTATATTAATAAATAATCACAATAAATTTTTTAAATTTGATTATTTTATTCGAAAATTTAAATTATTTAAGAAAAGAATATTTATTTATGATATTGTATTTTTTTTTTAATTTTAAAATAAAATTCATAAATCATTTCAATAAAATATAGTTTTAAAAATATCTTAAAATTCTCTTTACATCCTGAAATGAAAAAGCTCATTTTTTAAAAATCAAATAAAAATTGTATTCTTTATGAACGTCCACGTGCTTTTTAAAATACAAGAAATATTTTTTATCCGCGGAATTAAATTACAGAAAGAAATCACAGTGTTCGCTCGCAACAATTTAGCGGCTTCATGTATAATCAAAGAGGCGCGAAGAAAATTGTTTACGGCTTAATTTCTCACTGATATTTTCCATGGGCATTCTCGTGGAACGAGGAACTTTGCCGCTTCTCCTTTGGCTCAAATATATTCATTCTTCCAATACGAAGCGAACGAGTAGCGCGCAACAAAGATTGTAAACAAAAGGAAGAGATCGCGGGAAAAGCGCCTCCTTTCTCTGTTTCTTGGGCAGAACTGTATTTGAGTTCTTCGTTTTTCTTCTCTTCGTTTAACCGATCTCTCCCTCTCTCTCTCTCTCTCTCTCCCTCCTTCTGACTGAAAATTATCAGTTCAAGAATGTCTTAATTTTCGCGCACGCAGCAATGTACCATCGACCAGCGACGCTCGGCGCCGTCCTGCTCATTTTCTCTCTGCACCGCTTTCAGTCCCTCCTTCGGACGGTAATTTTGCCTTCTTAAAGCTCGTCGTTCGAGAGAACTAACGCTCTTGCGCGGCCTTTCGCCAAAGAGCTCCAGCGAAAAGAGAGCAAAGAACGAGAGAAAGAAAGAGAGAGAGAGAGAGAGAGAGAGAGAGAGAGAAACAGGATGGCAATAGACGCGTAACTGTCGTGCTTTATGTATGCGCAGCTTCGCAAGTGCGAGAGCAAAAGAGAAAGAACGAGAGAGAAAAAAAGAAGAGTAGCCGTGAGAGCTAAAAAAGTTTAAAGAACACCGAGGAGAGAGAGAGAGAGAGAGAGAGAGAGAGACGAACGAAGGCAAGAAGCGCGCAGGGTGAGAGTGAATTGAAGAGCGAACTTATTTAGACCGATTGAGACGTTAGCCGGCTGCGCGGAGATATTGCACTTTTCATGGGCGAGCGTAATTATACCAAAGCAAAGGAGAGTAATCCGCGTCTTTGTATATATTTGAATGCATACACGTATATATATATGTGTTGGCTCGAGTTCGATGAGAGACGGAATAGCTCAAGTCAATTACCAGCCTCAAGACTGTGAGGAACGCGCGCGCTACACCTTCCAACTTATGGGCGCACTTATACTCTGTATAACAGTTTCGGTGCTTAAGCTTTTTTTTCGGTCATCGTTTATTGGGTTCCGTTGGGTATTTTTTAATTTTGTTAATGTTGAACATACATTTTTACAGACTCTTTTTTATGTGCTTTCGAAAAATAATAATTCGCACTTACAGAAAAATTTATCATAAACCTTTACGTTAAAAATTTGACTGTCGAGTAAATTATGCAGTTCTTCAAAATATTTTCATTTGCAATTGTTTCTTTTTTTTTTAAATATCTTATTAATTTTGTACAAAATAAATTTCTTAATCTATTGTATAATATACATTTATTATTTTCCTTTAAAAAATTTAAACTAAATATGACAATCAAAGTGTTCGGTCTATCTTTATTCAATACAATCTTTTTTCTTCTTTTCATTTATTCGTTTAAAATTACGTATCTCTATTTAAATATTAACTGCTGAGACATGTAATTACAATTTATTATAATTCGTGCATATTTATAATTAAATATTTATATCTTAAGATATTTGATCTAAGTTTTGATTGTTTAATATTTATTATATTAAACATTTATTATGATATTTAATATTTATTTCATTGAGAAATTTGTTATTTTCGAAGCACTATTTTTCTTCAGTTATTTAAAATTTGTATTTATTTTTATATTTTTTCCTTCTTGATTTAGTATTTTGGACATTTTAATAGTAAACATTCGATTGTTATAATTATTTTACATTATTCTCGTGTTTATTTTCTTTAACATGATCTTTGTATAAAATATTTCCTCGCATAATAATACTAACTCTTGTTACATTCATTTTGCATAAAAATAGCTGCTGAAAATTTTTTAAATGAAATCTTCCGTGAGATTTTGAAAACGTAGAATGAATAAATATTTTGTATTATGTACTTATCTATTTATTTCAAGCGATTATTTAAATTAATCATTAAAAAAAAAATTTTTGTTCGCGAGAATAATATTTTTACAAAAATTCTGAGATATTTTATGTAAAATAAGCTTCAATTAATTTTATTTCATAAAAACGAGGATAATATCAAAGTTGAGTATACAAAAATCGAAACCGTAGAATTTCAAACCATAAAAAGAGATACTCAAAAAGTTTAATAGAACATGAAAAAAGAAGAAGAAAGAAAAAAAATAAAGAATATGAAATGAAATAAGAGAAGAAGAAGCGATAGGTTGATAAAAACTTTCAAGGAGATATAACTATATGGAGAAAAAAGTCGGAAATTCCTGTTTTTTTTTCCGAAGTTTACATAGCACCTTGTTAAACGCTCGACTTGTCTCGTGAAATAAGTGCGCGTAAAAAGACCTGGGGCGCACACACATACGCGCGCGCACACGATACATACAAGCGGCACTGTGCGTGGCGATTAAGGTTCACCTAAAGTGTATACACACCCGCTCACACTCGGCCGACCAGATGTAGGCGCGTGCGCGTATATATATATATATATATATATATATAATGTTACACGTGCGACATCGTGCGATGGAAGCCCGGCGCAAGAAGACATGTGTGCGCCGCGCGAGTCGTCCTCTCGATATGGTACTTGCTATATTTAGCCCTATGGGAAAAAGGGCTTTTCTCCCGGACGATGTGATTACGGCAGCCAAATGAATGGCTTAGTTTTACGAGCCCCCGAGTTCCCCAACCCAAAGAACAATGTGAAACGGTATCGTGCGCTATTCATAAAATTCCACAATTTTTAAAACTCGTAATCTTCGTCCCTTCGGGCTGCATGAGAATGGATCGCCAGCCGCCGTTTAAAACAATATTCATATTCGCCAAAAAAAGGCAGAAAACTACTGAAAATTTTGATTTATAACTAAGGAGGATTACCCCTTGTAACTTCTCGGGCTTTTTATACCTCGTAAACTTCGAGGATTTGAATTTACGTTATTCTGTCATTTACGTGTTTATTTTTGAGCCGTTAAGGGCGACGAAGATAAAAATATTCATTGCTGTATGTATAGGCATTAGCTAGCATTAACGTTGTTTCGCTATTAGATCATCGTTGGGTGTCGAGTTATTGTTTCGTTTTTATGTGACTTCTTATTCGAAATCTCGTCACGAGTCACTTTATGCTTAGTTATCCCATGGTTTTTTGTTGGCGCATGTCTTGCATTTTATTTTACGGCGGTATCGAGATTTGTTTTCCAAATGGATGACTAAAGTGCAACTATTTCAAAACCATTTAATGAAATGCGAGATATACGAGGCTAATTTTTATTACCGATTCCATTTACGTCTAATATTACATTAAAAAAAAAAAAAAAAAAAAAAAAAAAAAATTCTTTGTTTAAATAAACACATTTTCATTTTCTATTCAATGTAGTAAAAGAGAAAAACATTTCTCAATTTACTACTACTGCGATTTAACATTATATATGCAGACAAATACGATTAATTTCGACAAACAAAATAAACACAAATGCCTTACATTTAATTGAAGGAATAAATTTCAATTTGATATATGCATCTGATAGTCGAAATATTAAAAATTATTGTAATATAAAAATAGCAATCCTAGCAAACAAACAAAATAATTAATTCTTCCGACTGAATACAAATGGAATTCGCATCATTGGTTTAGAGAACAAAATCTGACAAGAGCGGAACGCGCGTACACGTGTGCGAAATCGGATGCAAGAAGAAGACGCGTGGGAAGGAGTTCTTGCGAGTTCTTGCGCCAACTGTTCACATATGTCCCCTTAAAGAGAACGAGAAAGAGAGAGAGAGAGAGAGAGAGAGAGAGAGAGAGAGAGAGAGAAATACAAAAGCAAAAAAGAGTTGTGACGGCCGAAAGGAAAAAAATAAATAGTAACTCTTTTTACGCCTCGCCCCGTATTATCTCCGCACACACATTTAAAGCACGAGTTGTATAACACATCTTCAAAGTGAAAGATCTCGTAACTATTTTTAACGACAATTAGTACTTTAAGAAACAAAAAAGCGTAGATGAATAAATATTGAGAAGTTTATCAAATTCTCGATTGTAGAATTTTAATTTTAAGGCTTATGGATTGTAATTTTAAGAATATAGATAATAATAATTTAAAATTTATTAATAAAAAATAATGTAACTAATACGATGAAATTTATTTTTTATTTCAGATTGACATGCCAATCGAAAATAGTGATAATGAATTTGATGTTGTCAGTCAAGATTATGTATCTCCGGAAAAAGGTTTTAAGGGTAAGTAAACGATCTATCTTTTGAAATTTTAAGTAAATTCATTCATTATGAAAAACTTATTGATACCGATATTTGCATAATTATAAAATTTAATTAATAATCCTTTGAGATTATCTTTTGCATTTAAAAAATACTAAAAGTTAAATTCAATGAAAAAAATTATACCAAAATAAATTTAGAGATATTTTTATGCAAAATTTCAATGGCGAGCAAGTCTTTAATTAAAATTTTTCATTAAATTAATATATTTTATATTTTATAATTATATTTAATAAATTTCAAGAATAACTACACAAAAAGGAAGAATTTCGATGTAGAAAAAATAAAATATACAATGAAAAAATGCCTTACTTTAATACCGTATCGAGAATAAAATCTGCATTAATTATTATTTACAATTCAAGGATTTAATTTTATACAATATTAATAAAGCAATTTCAACAAAGTAAAACAAGCGATCATTCCTGAAACAGTTATACTGCATCAGTACTGAATACTAATGTTTTTTAAAATAAAAAAGTACTCGGTACGATTAATTTCTCGTCTATAACGAGTTCAATACAATCTTAAAAATCTAAAATGAATGATTCAATTTTTTTATCGTGAAATTTAATGATTATAATTAATGTTTTACATTATATAATAATTCTTAATAGTATCAAAATTACAGTTTCTTTTTTTTTTTTTTTTTTCTAATTCTTACTGTATTTTATTTTTAATTTTTTTCTCGCAAAATTTTTCGATATATTTCAAGATTTATTAAATAATATAGTCAAGTTTACCGATCCATGTAGTATACGAGTATACTCGTACGTATATCACGTGACTTAATGCTAATATCGGATGCCGGTAGGATTAGTTTGTGTTTCAATTTTTTATTTACTTTCAATTCAAATTATTCTAAACAATCGTCGATTTTAATGTATAGATATAATTTTAAACTTCTTTATTAACTAAATTTTCTTAAATTATTATATATGTGTATTATTATGTGTACCGAAAAATGCATAGTGAAATTGGTAAAAAACGTTCATTAATGAAACAAAAATGATCATCGTATTGTCATAAACAGGAAGAGAAATAAATACCGTACAGTAAAAAAAATATTGCTTATAATATTAAATTAGCTTTACACATCTAAATCATCGTATGTTGATAAAAATTAAATTAATAGATGTATTATTAAGGCCTAATTATTACTTTTAAAATTATTTATTTTTAACAAAAATTAATGTAGAGGAAGTCCAGACAAAGCGGACATGTTGAGAAAAATAAATAAAAATTCGATTTTAATAACAATCAATTATTGATTGATAACAATTAGTATTAAAAATTATAAAACTACAATATTTTGAAGCCTTAAAAATAGCTGTATATATATATATATATATATATATATATATATATATATAAATGATTTTTGATAATTTTTAATTATTAAAATTTTGACAAAATAACTGTAAAAAACTTTATACGTTGGGCTATTACCATAAGATCAATTCTGCAGTCGTTGCATTGTATCCAGTTCCTGGTTGTAGGTTTTTTGTATTACTCAAAACAAGCAATAAAATTTTGTTTTTGGAGTTTCGAACCTTTGCCAGTTTTTTAAAAATAAATATAAAATTTTTACTCAAATTATGCAAATTAAAAAATTTTTACACTTTTTAATCATAACAATTAACGTAATAATTTATTTCAGGCTAAGCGAACAGGGTTTCCCTGTCTGCTTGTTGCCCTGACCGCTTTGCTCGGAATACACCTGCTCATGTTATTTATTTAAATAAATATTAATAATAAAATTGCGATTTTATATTCAGACGATGAATTGTGCCAAGTAAGCACAAAACTCTACGTGCAATTTTTAAACACTTTGATAATTTAGTTTAAAACTACGATCACTTTCTTATCTTGCTTAAATATTAATAAAAGCTTCGAAAATCACTATTAGCGAATTTTATCTATATTAATTAAAGACTAGAATTACATTTTTTCCTTCCTTAAATCTTGAGAAAAACTTTCAAAATCATTTTTAGCGGATTTTATTGATATTATAGCTTCAAGCATTGTGCAAACACTGAAAGTTACAGTTTGAGAAAACATTGGTAAAATAACTACCTACGCGGTGGGGGAATTTTTTATAGTATCTGTATGCGAAATATAGCACATTCCCATTCTTAATTCGTATTCCATTATCAAAGTTTTACAGAAGTGATTTTAGCATTATAATCTCATGTAATCATTTTTCTTTAAATTTTCTTCGTAATTTTTTCTAACATATAATGTCTCTCTGCATAATAATTTAGAATTCGGAATTTTCATTTTAAACTGAAATATTATTTAAAGAGTCACTCGAATAAAATACATATTATAGTACTGTCGGGCAAAATTAAGTTTCATGCGTTTTTATACGCTTTGATAATTTCAACGCGTTTTTCATGGCGAGATGGTACGCGTTATGTCGCTTTTTTTTTGCATTTTTGTCAATAATGTACGAAATTAAAATTTTGCATACACATATAAATCTTACCTAACAATTTATAATAGAATTATTTTCTTTTGCAAAATAAATTATTTTTATATTAAAATTTTGTTATAATCGGAATCGTAAGAGCGTATTTTTTAAAAAATTTTTATTAGTTTTAAAAACATAACTTGTTTTCACTGATCCTGCGTATCTATATTAATGTTTGTGGCGTTTATGTACGAATGTATTATTGCCGTTACTCCTCTTTCCATTTTCTTTCCCTAGTTGAATTTTTTTCTTTGCAGAACTGCAAATTAGTGAAATTACAAATATGTTTGACTTGCATTCTATGTTGCTAAACGACGTTTAAAAATGTTTTTCAATCCAAATATAGAAATTGTCGACTTCCCCTATTTTCTTCGGAGCTGAAATACCATTTGAGTTATGCTTTTCGTGATTAATATACTATACAATATAAAAGCACGATACGTCATACATATCTTTTTTCGATCTTTTTTTTTTTTTTTTTGTTTTTTTTTAGATATTCGGTACCTTATATTTCAATACTCTAAAGGCTTATGTATTCAATTGACAGATTTAGGATAAAATTAGTTTTATATTAAAGTTTTAGAATTGATGAACAAGCATAAAAATAGTTTTTGTAATAATGACACCACTAGCGAAAAGAGTAATTTTGGAAAAATAGCGTTGAAGAAGCCAAGCTAAAACTTCATATATAGTAAAGCAACCATAATATGTGTGTGTGTGTGTGTGTATGTGTGTGTGTGTGTGTGTGTGTGTGTGTATGAGGGTGCGTTCGATGGGCAAGTAGAAAGGAAAACAAATAGGAAAGAGGTCGAAGGAAGTACTGAGGAAAAGCAGAGATAAAGAGTCGGCGCGACGGCGGTGTGCGAAGCGTCGCTGTCGTCGGCCCAAATCGGCCTCGATATTTCGCGTGCGCGTTCGCGCTCGGCTTCCCGAATTAGAGAGCGCATAACCCGAGGACGTCCCCGTCGGAGGCGCTGCTCCGGAAACCAATCCACTTAAGTGCCAACCCCACGGTCTTCTGGGTTTTGTTCGCGAACAAAAATCTGACAAATATGCCGCGATTTGCCGTGGAATGGAACTCGAACGGGAATCTATCCGCGCTTCTGACTCTCTCTCTCTCTCTCTCTCTCTCTTTCTCCCACTCTTCCCAATGGCATTTCATCCTGCGCTCGCATTCGCACGGCCCCTACACCGGCTACACAGGATAGAAAAGGGCTCGACTTGTTAAATTGGTCGGATTGAACAAAACCTTACGGATGACTGTGAATCGGAAATCTTATGTGTTCACGCTATATTGATCCATTATCGTCAGCCGCGTTTATTGATACGCCGTATTACGAAGCGGGAAAATCGAGTGTAAAAGGGGGTGCGCGCCAGCACGAGAAGCAGTTCGCGCTTATTAATGATACTTCTGCACTTGTGATCTTCTAAGCGAGAGAAATAGTAAGAAAGAAAGAGAGAGAGAGAGAGAGAGAGAATAGGATATTGAGACAAAAGGGGACGATGATTGAGCCACTTAAAGTGAAAGTGAGGCTTTGATGGAATTTATCGGGGATTGTTATTTTCATCGTGTATTTTAGACACTGCCGAAGTAAATTCAACCAAGCCAATGAATAATTTTATTTTTCTAGATTTAATGTACCGAAGAAAAAAAATACAAAACTATTTTCAAAGAAGTTCCAAAAAATTGATTGCTCCAAACAAAAAAAGATGATTTTTTATTTAAATATTAATAGGGTATACAATGCCCTAAGAGTACACAGCCTTTAAGAGTACGCAGCGCTCATATTTGCTTCAAATCGATTTTTCATTTTCGTTGCTTTTCTTAAAATGTTTTTGTATTTTAAAATGTGTGCCCTAATTTAATTTTAAGGGAATAAAGTTTAATTTTTTTGTTTAATTCAGTAAAAATACTTCAGAACAACAAATTTGTCGCGCTAATTTGTACCAATATATTTTGGATAGCGTTACATGTAGTCTTATTCAATAATACACAGGATGGCACATAAGAGTACGCACAGCAAGATACTCTATTAGTATTGTGCACTCTTGAATACTTTCAATTAATATTATGATTATTAAACTTACAAATGACTTCAAAACGATAGAAAATCTCTAGAATAATTAATATCAAAGAAACATTCGATTTGGCACTGAAGTTAGTATGGAGGGCGTAAGATTAAAAGACATAATGTTGCTGACTCGTTAGGTGTGCGGCCCGAAACCAACCTAAAAAAAGATGATACAGCCAAATTAAAAAATTAGTACCAAGAGTATAGCATCCAAAGTACTCTTGGAGTACCTTAGGTGCGTACTTTCAGAGGACTAGTCCTTTTTCTACGTATTAGTAAAACTGATTGTAATTATTAAATGTTTGTATTTCTGGTAATTATTTTTAATTTTATTTCAATAATAATGTTTTATCTTGATTACAAACGCATTTTATTCTGAATCACGTTTTTTTATTTTGAGATAGAAGTAAATCTTTCAAAACTGCATACTCTTAGAGCACCTTACCCTGATCAAACCAAATTAGTAACATCAACAAACTTTTTCGAGCCGGTTTCAAACTTGAATTATAATGAATTATAATATAGTAAACAATTATTAGTATTAAAAAGAAAAATCATTTATACTAATATCTGATATCTTAAGTAAGAACGTAATCCTTAATTAGTAAGATATATAAGTGAATTTAACACTCGCTCCAAAAAATCTGGCTGTATCGGTTTCATTTAAGGAGGTTCTTTCAGTACATAACTAATCAATGTAGTATAGGCTATTGCGCGTGGTTAACTCACGTAGTACGAGGCTTATTTGTAGATTTAGCAACATCACACTATACACAGCTATTTATTTTAAATACTATAGAAGTACATATACACATATCTATAAGCTTAATCGTGACGTTTTAAAATAAAAAAGAAAAACGTGTAACACCATTAAAAAGTTTTTTTGCAAAGGAAAAGGGTGATAGAAAAGGTGTATAAAAAACGTTTACAACATTAAAAAATTGAAAAAATATTAGAAATGTTATGCGCATAGCGCACGCACGCACGCGCGCGCGCGCACACACACACACACACACACACACAAAATCATTGAGCAGGCGAGAATTAGAGAGAGGGGGAGGGGGAAGGGAGAGAGAGAGACCGTACAACGTTGCCAAATGTATGTTACAAAATAATTTAGAGAAAAATTAGAGAAAAAGCAATAAATTCCTTTACTCGTTAATTTATTGCTCAGCTCATAGGGTACCCAATCAATATTTTTCAAGTTGATCATTATCGATTGAATCTGGAGCTCGCTTAAAAATATTATTAGCTTATTTTTTGAATTAATGCTTATTCTCAAGTATAATGGCCAAATGTTGGATCAAAATTTTACGGTATCTTCGTAAAGTGATCCTCTAACAAAGACAACAAAAATTTTTGAATATCGGTCCAAAAATTCTTGATTTATCAATGAAGATATGTATAAAAAACGTACGAAGATATAGTAAAAAATACAGGCAAATATAACATTTTTTTCTTTCTTTAAAGTTTGATTAAAAATCACTTTTACGGATTAGTTAATTTCGTGCACTCTTAATCATATTATTATGGCACGTACTGGCATAAAATTATAAAATAAAAACAATTGTCATAAAGTCAAATTAGTTCTTACATATATGAAATAATGCACATAAATAATAATCATTTAAAGGACTATGCGTGCCATAATTGTGGTATCATTTGTAAAAAATTAGAATATGCAATAGCAACAAATTACATTAGGTTAAGCTCTTCATTTAAAATATTAAATTATTTTTATGTATTGTTTGTATGCTGAAAAAGGTGTTAAATTGTTGCATACAAAAAGACATTAAAAAGTTAACCCTCTTAGGGCCTAATTTTTTTCTATAGAAAAATTTTTCGTTTAGATATAATATAAGAAAATACTTGTATATAAATTGTGTATGCATTGAAAATCAATAATTGTGAACCTATATAGATGCAAATTAAAAATAATTTAATCAATATTCTTATTGTTTAATCAATATTAAAATCAATATGTAAAATTATTTAGTAAAATATTAGCATGTTTCGACTTGAAATTTATACGAGTACACGGGCTCATAGAGGGTCAATAGGGTTTATATTATTTCTCATAATGTATTATAAATTTACTTGGATTATTTATAAATTATTGCTTTTCAATTCGAGTATTATTTCAAATAAGCTAAATTTAATACATTTTTGTTCTTATTCTGCAGGAAATATACTCGCAGCAAGATTTATTGTGACAAATATTTTGGCAAATTTCCGGGAAGGAGAGAAAGAGAGAGAGAGAGAGAGAGAGAGAGAGAGAGGCTAAGGCTAAGGGTGAAAAAGAAAAGCTTGATGTGGTTTCGACCTTAAGAATTTGGGGATATTCTGTCTGGACATGAGTAAAAGCGAGTTTCAGTTCTTCTTTTCTCTTCTCATTCCCTAAAATTCGTAAGCCATTGTCCAGTTTTCCTGCTCTTGCGCTTCCTGCGCTCCCAAGGTGTCTTATCTGCAAGAAAGACGAAGTCACAGAGAAAAAGAATTAAGAAAGCGTGAGTGAGAGAAGGAGAGCGAGAGAGAGAGAGAGAGAGAGAGCCTTGGGATGATCAAAGTTTCGACACTGCAGTATCCTTCTGGGATGAGTTCCAAACAAGTTTCTTTTTCTTTCTCATTTCCGCCATCTGATTTTGTACACAGTCTAGGATATTTTTTATTTTGAGCCTATGCAAGCTACTGTAGTAGATCATGTCGAGAGATAATCGTCATTTATCTTTACTTGCTTGCTGCTTTCTAATAAACGACTCGATTTATTTACTTTTCTATATAAAATCAAATTAAAAATTATTTATTATGTTTCGATCATTTTAATATTTTTAATGATTGTTTTACAAGTCAAGTTTTTGTCTGAAAACTATGATATTATTATAAATAAATTGAGAAAAAATTTTAAAAAAACATAACTTTATGAAATGCTTTGAAATGTAAAAAACTTTTATTCACATTTATTTATTTTATAGTTTTAACATAGTATAATATGGTATTCACACTTTATTCTAGTAATAAAAACATTATGTATTACTTATATCTTTTTTTCGGACCTTATTTCATTCAGGATATAAATTTAACAATCCCACGTTGCTATTCCGTTTACGTGTATGTAATACAATTTTAATACATTCACAAATACATAACATAGACTGACGAGGTTTGTATAAAGATTCAGATAGAGGGAGACTTATCTCAATTCGTTCACTGACTACCGATAAATCTTTTTTTCCTCGGGACAGTCGCCACGTTTTTCCGCTGACTGGATTCTTCTTAAATCCTTATACATATGATTTTAACTATCTCCTCGGGTGGTCGTACTATCGTGCTCGCATTGTCTTCGATTCTAAGCTAAAAAGTATCTCTTATCGAGTACACCTGACGACTTTCTTCACCTCTCATTAATCAAAAGCGCTTAATTCACGCATCTTCTTTCTTTCTCGATTTCTTTTATCGAGAAAGTGTCGTCTAAAATTTTTGTAAAAAATTATATCCTATGCTGAAGCATACTATACATGTAATAATGTGGAAATATATACTATAATATTTAGTGTAAAACATTAAAATTTATTGTAGAACCCTATACTTTGATCTTATATGCAAACTTCTTAAAATATTCATTTATTGTAAGTATAATAATATAAAAATAATTTTTTTTGTTTTTTTTTTTTTGTTTTTTTTTTTTTCTATAAAAATAACGGTGCAAATTTTTTAAAAATATGAGTTTTTGCTATTTATCAGAGTCTATAATGGACTAGTCAACGAATTGAGTGTGCAGCAATCGAATAAAAATTGTCACAAGCTGTCCACGATAATATTCAAAATTCTTTATTTTCTTAAAGTTGAATTAACATAGATTTTATGAAAATTTAAGAGTTTAAAGTATCATGTATGAGGTAAGTAAGCGTTATGAGAGCGGCGCCACCGAAGGACTACGTAAGCGGCTTCCGGCACTTTTCGTCCCGCGTGGCACTCGAGTGCGCGCGCTTTTCTTGCGAGTCGTCCTTTGGTTATTAATGGTTTCACCTACGGGGTTCATTAGGCGTGCGCGCTCCGCGGCTCCGTGGCTCCAAGGATATTGTACGACGGGAGCGTGCAGTAGCCTCTTCTCTCGTTACTTTCGCACGTCATGTGCAGCATGTATACTATAACGCGAAATTGTTACTACGGACTGCCTCAAAGCACCGTTTCAAACACCACCGCGATGACCTCTGCAAATCCTCAAATTCTCTCCGGCTTTTGCTTCCTCTATTGTATTCAACCTTTATGCTAACGGCGGGCCACTCAAACTTCACCTAAAACAAGCATCTAAGCATATCGGACGCCATTCTGTGCCACTGTCTTGAACACACTACCTTAAATTATATTTTTCATCCTTTAGAAATATTAGATTATTAGGTGGAAAAATATTTGCTCGTCGTTACTTCATTATCTACGTCAAGTTTTAATATTATTCGTCAACACTAAATTTAGTGGATCAAATGGTCCGTTTTTAAAAAATTATATATAAATTTTAAAAAAAGTATAATCTATGTTTGTCACATAAATTAAAATTAAAATTTGCTTATTTATAAAATTTAAAAAAAATAAATACAAATAAATAAATGAGAATAAGAAAACATTTAATAATGTTTGAAAAAAAGTATCTATTAATTTTAATAAGATAAAAGATATTGTACATTAATAGACGAAAATCTTATTTAGTAGGAAACGGTAAATAACTGCTTATTACGAAAAATTTATTGAAAAAACAATATCTGGTACTTTCTCAGCAACTACGTAAGAGACGAAGAAAATTAATTTTCTGAGTAATATGCTTTTAAGCAGCGCAGAATCGTAAGATTGTAAGGTAGGATATAGTATTAGCTTGTCGAGAGATTATCGCGCTTCCTAAAGTCTAAAAACTTGATGCAATTGTTGCCTTGTGCTGTCTCTCGCGACACACTGCTTGCACAATTTTCTTATAAATTTCTTTATAAGCTATCAATCCGCTAAAATGAAACTTATCGTTAAAATATATTTCGAAGTCGTCGAAAAAAACGTAAACAACATCAGAGGGGAGAAGAATAAGAAAAGGAGAGAGAAAGAGAGGGAGAGAGAGAGAGAGAGAGAGAGAGTGAGTGAACCTCGACACTGCATCATTTTCGCAGCAGGGCGAACGAGCGGAAAGGGAAAATGTTTCTGAAAATTCAACCGAGCGTGAAAGCACTGGCTATCGAGACAAAAGAAGAAATGAACTTGTTTACTTCTTCGTCTTCGTCATTCTTTTGTACATTCCTTTTCATGAGTTTAGAAAAGATTATTTTTTCCTTGTTACAGCAATAAAATCGCCAATTATCTTCAAAAAAAAAAAAAAAAAAAAAAAGTATATATATGTATATATATATATATATATATATATATATATATATATATATATATATATATATATATATATATATATAAACCATTATTACTGTCATTTTTTTATTTATTTTTGCAATTCAATATTATAATTGACAATTAAAATTGTTAAACATTGAAAGAAAATAATAACGGTTTAATCATTTATTTGTTTCAGGGACAGAATTGGCAGGATAGTGCTGATTTGAATAAAGGATCTGTAATTACAATCTGTAAATAGTTGAAGTAAAACAACATATTTTTATATGAAAATCTGTGTCGCTATTATCCGAGCTAAATGCTTAGAACAGCGATGGAGAGAGATATGAAGAAAAGACTTCAAATATGTAATTCAGTGTAGATACTCTGGGAGTAATGCAGAAAGATTAAAAAATAAAACATTTACAAACAAAACTTTTACCAAGAATTCTTACTATTCTACGATAAAAATCAAAAAAAAAAAAACAAAACAAAACAAAACAAAAAAAAATAAAAGAAAAAATAAAAAAAACAAAAAAAAAAGAAAAGAAAAAATAAAAAAAGAAACAAAAAAAATAGGCAATTTCTCACATGCACTCATATGATAAGTAATACTTAAAATAATTAAAGTGAAACTTATCTAGCTAGTTTTTTATTACCTTGATTAAGTAAACATTTTTTTCGTTCCTTCATAATAAACGCTTAACTGAAAATTAATGTCGATGAATAATGAAAATTGTGTAAAATTTGAAAATATTGAAATGAATTTAATTTATAAAAAAAAATTATGTAACTTAAGGCATTTGTTGCTTCTTTTTATATAAGACATTTACTTTAAGAATTTATTTCGATAAAGATGTTTGAATTATGCTCAATACTTTTATTTACAATAGTAAAGTAATACGACACTGCTATTTTTCTTATTTTATTACATTATTATAATGTTAATTATATTAATTATATTAAAATAATTTTTATAACATTTTCATGTACCACTTAGCTATTATAATGTATATAGTATTATAATATTTTATTAAAGCATACATTTATAGAAGTAAGGCATGTTATAATCTATTTGTAAAAAAAATAAGTTAACTAGAAAAAATTTTTAAATAAAACAATAAAATGAACAATTAAGAGTTTTCAATATAATTATGCGGTTAGAACTATCATTTATTATGAAAATTATTATGTTTTAAAAATTCAATCGAGTATAATCTTCAGATATTTTGATGTTCGATAAACAGTTTAAAACTGTAATATTCAATTTGTGAATATGATCGAGCGAGCAGAATTAAAAATAATGATGATAATAATGATAATAATAATAATAATAATAATAATTATGCGGTGATGATGATGGTGATGATGGAAACTGTCAATTAAATTGAATAAATATTGCCAAACTAAGTCGATTAATTTGCAAATTTTTTTTAAATTTAATGCTCTTCGTATTACCCAACATGATTTATGTATTTTACTCTTTTCTATAGTTACTCTTAATTTTTTAACGTTTTTTTAAGCTTACATTATTCTTTTTTCATATTATCACAATTCGATGGTGCGCCGAGGGTAAGATACGGGTACAAAATAAACGAGAGAGAAAGAGAGAGAGAGAGAGAGAGAGAGAGCAAGAGAGAGAGAGAGAGAGAGAGAGAGAGAGAGAGAGAGAGAGAATGAGAATTCGGCATTTAAAAGCCGATAATTTGAAAAAAATGGAGAGTGCGAGAGATAAAAAGCAAGAGCGCATTGGCCCCTCCGCGTCGTGAAAGAATTCGCTTGCGGTGACGCCGACGCCGACGACGACGACGACGACAACGACGACGTCGAAGGGGCACGTTAATTAGTCCGGAGGAGAGTCTCTCGCGAGAGCTCTCGGCGCGCAACCGAGGCGGAGAAGAGTCGAGTACGCGCTCGGCGCTAAGGTGGTCCACCGAACCCGCGAGTCATCATTGGCTCATTTACTTCGGTAAAACAATCTACCGGGCAGCTTTCTCCATCGGGCTCTGGATATATTAAACTTGCCACCTCGTAATTAAACTTTAAAATCGATATCCGGAGCACTAGAACTCGCGTTGCTTTACTGGAGAAAAATCTGCGCCTCTGTTCCCTCCACTCTCTCACGTCCTGTTAAACTCCTAAACTTTTAACCTTTATATGATAAATGTAATATTTCTCGTTAAACTTACTTTCGATATATTCCATACTTAATGCGCTTATTTCATTGGATTTAAAAGAGCAAATTTATATTAATTAATATTAACAGTATGAAAATTTTTTTCAATAAACACCTAACATATATGTAACTAATCGCATGACGGAAAAAATTTTTAATTTTTTAATTTGAATAGGTACGTAGAGAAGCGAGATCCTCGTAGACATTTAAATTTCGCAGCATAAAGATGAAGCTAATTTGAAAATCGATTGGACATAGTTTATGCGAAATAAAGTGGCAATAAAAATCTTAAGATAAAAAAGTACATCTGCTAATAGCCAAGATAAACGAAAATCGCGCGATTTTTTTAATCCGTCGGAGCAGACGTGAGGACCTTTTTCTTTCTCTCGCTATCCCTACGGGTTGAGCTTTATAAATAGGATGAGTTTTTCCTCAATTTGTCGCTAGAGGCCCGCATGAGCTGCTAATCCTGATGAAACACCGTAGGCTTGACTTGATGCTCGGTAAACACCTGACATCGTTAACCTGCGGCAGAACGAGCCAAGGCGACGCGCGTTATCGTCATCGCTCTTGCGAAAAACATTTTTTACCCTCCACTTTGTTTATTCAAAATAAAATTTTCAATAACAAATTTTTATAACTATTTAAAATATAATATCTCATTTTATTTTTTAATCGATGCTTTTTAAGCTGGAAATCGATCGTTTATATATATATATATATATATATATATATATATATATATATATATATATATATATATTTTTTTTTTTTTTTTTTATTTTATTTTCCACGTGAAAAGTTATTAAAAAACTTTTTTTCTTAAAATAAATAAAAAGAGCTGTCATTTTTTAAAATTTTTTTATAATTTAAATTATATTTTTTACTTTTATGAAATTAATAATTATTGCACGACTTTTAATATAAAAAGTTTTTTTTTTTAACTTTAAGATTTTAACATTATTTTTCGTGGTTAAATTTTGGTGAGTTTTATGGCCTGAATTATTTATTATTTGATATAATTATTTTTATGTTTAATGTGTAAACATTTTTAATGTATAATTTTTTTAATAACTGATATTTTAAATAAAATAAAATGGTAATTGTTCAAATTAACATAATATTTGCTTTCTCTCGTATAAATCTTTAAGCTGCCTTTTTGGTTGGATTATCGTATTAAATGTTAAAACATCAAATAATACCTAATTTAGTTTTACAATGAGCTAACAATATTTTCATAATATCGTTTATTTTTTAATATAATATTAATATTTTATTAATATTTTAATTTACAACATTTTAAAATTTATAAATGAAAAGTCTGAAAATAAACACCATATCTAATAAGTTTCCTTCGTGACAGAGAGAATCTTGCTAGTCAAATACAAAACGGAGATGACAAATGAATCAAGATTCATGCATCAAATGTCTTATTTGTAACTCCAGGCGCGTTGAAAACATTTCGGTCACATTCGAATAATATAATACCTTATTCCTTTTTTAATCTTGCTTATACAAAATAAATGGAGTAAGTTGTATTCGTATTGCAAATTATAATAATATTTAATTTTTTCCTTTTCCACCGTCGAGTAATTTTATCGGTCTAACGTTGGTCGATGTTTTTTCAAAACCTGTTTGAATTTTGAGTTATCTATAATAAATAACATTTAATAATTCGTTATAAAGAATCAATATAACTTAATAATTATTATTTCTGTAAATTATGACTTTATTTTAATATCGAAATAAAAAATCGAATAATAAATAAGTTTTAAAATACGAGTACGTTAAGGAGAATCACATTTTTCGTTTAACAATAACGCATGATTAAAAACCACATGATAAAAATAACACATGATTTTATAAAAAAAATTGGCACTTCTTATTTACTCATTTTTTTTTTTTTTTCTTAGTAAATATGCAAACAAAAATCTAATGAATATTTAGAGATAAAGAATTAAGTTAAGAGTTAAATATAATAGATTAAATTAAATATTCTGTATTATATGGTTAGACTCGTAGTTTAACCTCTCAATAGTATTAAAAACAAGGTGTATAAACAAGCACGTCTCGAGGTTTCGATGCTCAGATGTATGTTACGTATGTATATCAGATACGCTCACGCACAGCGACGCGTAACCACGTAGCCAAGACTCGTCGGAAATAGCGGAAAGCTAGAAGGAGAAGAAGGAGGAGCAGGAGGAGGGCTCCCCGTCGGGATGGGAGGAGAATCGACGAGGAGCTGTTCCCGCCGTCTGGCTGCTCGTATACCGCGAAGTACATTAATTGATAGCAATTATCATATGCACGCGCGGAAAAATGGCGGAGGAGAGGACAAGCGAAACGGCCGAGGCGATGGAATTGCGCGTATCAACGTACAATTATTGCAGGAATTCATCGAGTTGAGCGCTGTTGCGGGCGCCCGATATAAGAAGTACTTATTGAGTGTTGAAAGTACAATTAGTTACAGCATACCAAATACTTGTACACTTACTTATATTTCCTTAAATGTATTTTATTACATTTAGCATTTTTCAATTAGATATCTTTCGTTCATGTATATATATATATATATATATATGTATATATACTATTTAGATTTTAAAATTTAATGCCAACGATACTCTTAATAAAATAACCGGAAATCTATAAAAATTCATTTCCTCGTAAAGTAAATAGCAAAATAAGCAACTTTAAATCGCTTCCCATTCTAAGATACACTTATATTTTCAAGTTTCGCAGTACAACGCACACACATAAATTAATTTTCGACTTTGCGAATTCTTGCATTACGCGTATCGCGCATACAAGCGCGCCAGAAGACGAAATTTAGCTTGTGCCTTGACAGTAGGAGCGCGCCAGTTCGCGGAAGGGCGATTTCAATTCGCGTTGCGCAGATTTTTTGTAATTAATCTTTGGATTCGCGGAGGAGGTAGAGCAAATCACAAGACGACACGAGAGGGAGAGCATAGAAATCCGAACAAGAAAGAGAGAACAAGAGCATATAAGAAAACGTCGAAAAGACGAAGGCTGAAGAAGAAGAAAGAAAAGGAAAAAGGAGAGAGACAGAAAGAAAGAGAGAGAGAATGAGATTCAAGAGACCAGTCCATTGCCGTGTATCTGGTTTTTGCAAGCGTCAGATGACAGTCGCTTATTTACCGGCCTGCGGCCATCTTGCTTGCCGATCTGACTTAAGTAAGGCTCGCGCGACTCCGGAAAAAAAACTCGTCGACGCCGAGCGGTATGAGCGCGCTTATACGCGTAAAAGAGAGAGATAGAGAGAGAGAGAGAGAGAGAGAGAGACATAGAAAGAGCGGCAGAGACACTCGTTCGAATTAATCGATCGGTTATCAATGTCGAGCCGGCTACGCGTCTCGATCCAGACTCTTCCGATTGTCGGCCTATTATTATCCTCGTTGTTATTAGGCGATTCTCGCTAATTTCCTTTACTTTTATTCCTTATATCCTTTGTGATGCGCTAAGTCAACTTTTGGATTGGATTATCTTCGATGTGCAAAAGCTTGATTAACAATATCAAAGTTCAACTCTTATGTTGTCTTTCAAAAAATTATAAACCTGAGAAAAATTTATCCCTCTTTCGTTTAAAAATCTTTATTTAATTTCTTCGATTCTTTTTTTTTTTTTTTTTTTTTTTTAATAAAAATTATTGTTATTCATTTTAATTGAAGCTGTTGAAAATATTTCAGTTTATTACTTTTAAGTTATTTTAAATAATTTCACTTGTGAATAATGAACGACTAACGTGTAAAGTTATAAAAATAATAAAATTTTTAATAAAATATAACGATATTGTGAAATTAAAATTTTTCGCGTGTAATTTTTGTAATTATATGTAAAATTCAAAGCTTTGATTGAGTCAAATTTATTTTTTTGCAAAAATGTGATGTAGAAATCAATATTAATAAAGAGAAAAAAAAAAAAAAAAAATCCATTACTCAAAAGCAGTTCAGTCTAATAGTAGTTATAATGATTTAGAACTGCTGATAAATTTTATCTTAATTCTGCATGAAAACATGATTTTTTATAACAGAAAAAACTAAAATATACACCGATGAAAACGGCAACCACGAAAACCACTGTAGCTCTTTTCAAGTTTTAATAACCTTAAACAATTTTCAAACGCTGCTGGCTAAGCTAAAACAATAGAAGTGCACGTAGACGTATTCCTCGAGCACTTATATGCATGAATGCGAGCGAATTTATAAACGTTTTAGAAGATTCAAGATAGGCCCCCTGCATGCGAGGAGTAATCGCCGGGACAGCTTTGACGGGCCATTATAAGGACATTAGCACGTGGGCCGATGGCATTCGCTTGAAAAATGTCTCTCTCCGTCTCTTGGGCTGCTGCTCTCCTGCTTCATCTGTGCCGCTTGAAATTTGCTGCCGATGCTCGCGCAACCTCGTTTTTTATTCTTTCTCCATTTCTCTTTCTCTCCGCATCCTTGCCCTCGCGTAAATTTATATCGAAGGAGAGCGGCACTGTGCGCTAGACATTTGGAGGAAAAGCCCGTCGCATATATAGATACATGTAGGCGTGCGCGCGCGCGTGTGTGTGTGTGTGTGTGTGTGTGTATTATAATGCACCTTTTTAATTTATTATAGAGTACGGTTTTTTATGGCTTTGTACTTGCACTGCAACGCGCTTAATTGTACGTGAGAAAAGCGGCTGCCAGGTATATTTATATTCTAAACTCGTTTTTACGCATTTGCATTGTTGATTTAATGCCCGACTTTAATAAATTCAATAAACCTCATCAACTATTAAAGTTGCATTTTTTCGATACTCGGAAGTATGAATGAAAATCAACACTGGTTTTTTATAATGTGAGTTGATAAACAAACAACAAAAATAATAAAATAAAAAAAAAAAAATGAAGCCGTCGCGGGACGGCTGACAGGTATAAAACATAATTTATTATTGATTTATATGAAATTAAAACAAAGATTAATAATTTCTGAAAATATATAATTTTCTGTGTAAAAATGTGTACATAAATATTAAAAAAATATAAATGCACTAAAAGACTATTATTAAATATAACTTAAAATATGCAAAAAATAAATTTTATTATTTACAATCAAATCCCCCGATATAGCAAACGTACAGCTCATCGAAGTTGTCGTTGTTGTTCTAAAGGTCAGCATAAACAAAATATCAAAATAATGTTAAAAGTGTATAACATTGCAAAATGAAGTACCCAAAATTATTTGAAAAAATTAAAAGTTAAATTCGATTTTTCATAAAGAAACTACTGTTATAAAATAAAATTTTAAAAAATGTTTCACTAATCTGAAAAAATTGTAAGTACTTTACTAGATATTTAATACTTTGTAATTCAATAAAAGACCCATCTTTATTAGTTAAAAATTGTCAATTTGTGGCGTAGCTTTTTTATTCTAATGTTCCAAATATTTCAGCGATGTGGATATTTTTCGTATTTCTTTGGAACATAATTTTTCAGACTCAAAATTACCTAATTACAAGAGAAAAAAGTAAATTACAGTTTTGATAAGTGTAAATGTGATGTTACAATTTAATATAATAATTATAAAATTAATTTACATTGTTAATATTGGGTAAGATAAAATATAAACAAACGTTATATTTAAAACTTTAATTAATTTTTTGGAAAAAATTTAAATATTATTAATTTTTATAATTTATTTAATAACAATTAGATGTTAAAAAAATTAAAAGTTTAAAATAGAAAGTTTTTTATTTAAGTTTTCTTACCTCTTTAATAAATTAAAAAAAGCTGTAATACTTTTTAACAATTTAAATACTTAATCAGAATATTACAAATATAAGATTATATAGATATTTTTACAATATCATTGTTGTAAAATTCAAACTATTAAACAATTAATTTAGTTGATTAATTGCTTATTCTATTTGAAAATTCAATGGATGAAGAATTTATGGTTTATGTATATTTTATATTTAATTATAAATTACATATAATAAAAAGAAAATGTAAGACATCGAAACTATTGTCTTGCTCTTCATAAATAAGAATTTATTCATAATATATATATATATATATATATATACTTATATTAAATTATGAAAAAATAATTATTATTTAACTATAACATAATTGAATAATGATAATGTTTCTGATAATGTAAATTCATTTAATTATCGCTGTGATAACGGTTTTGTATTTTTGTAATACTTTTGTAATACCTATTTTTTACTTTTTTCGTAATATGGAAAGGGAGAACAGTGGTACAATAAACACAAGCAAGCGGCAAATATACATACACAAACATAGCATTCTACGCGTTACCATTTCTATTCACAGTAAAGCGTAGTGGAGAGGGCAGCGCTGTCTACTCATACAAGCATGTTTGTACGCACACATATGCATTTTATAAGAAGCGTCGTGCACTTTTTTTTCTATCGCCGCGCTCCTATTTTTCGCATTCACTCCCAAGCGCCGAGGCTCGTCATTAAATGTTTTACATCAAAAAAGAATATTTTAATCAATGTGAAAAGACTTCATTTATATAAATTATGTTTTATGATATTTATTATAAAATAATTGTTCAATATGACACTAAATAAATTTAAATAATATTAAAATGATACGTAAATATTTTGTGAATTTAGTTGCTTATTTAAATTTTGTTGATTTATACATTGGGTCTAACATATGTTCACTAAGTTAGTTATGATTTTATATTAAAAATTTTAAATTTTAACTGCAATAAAAAAAATGAAGTCTATTAAAAATTATAATAAAAGAAATCTATATTATAAACTATTTAATTATAAGGGATTAAATTCTTGCAGTTATTCATAAAATATACAGAGAATAGTGAGGTAGATAAAAATACTTTGCTATTAAATATTAGATGATAAAAATCTTAAAAAATTTGTTAATAAATTTTTGGGCCAAATAAACGCACAATTATGATTTTTCACTATTTTTGATAACATTTTTGTTTGGTTAAAAACATGTTTATAAATAAGCAATAGACGAAAGTAGAAAAATGTAAATTAATTGCTTCGAAATCGAATGTAATAACGCGACCAAGATTAAAAGGAAAAAAAATTTTAATGTAGAACAAAAGAGAATTACGTTTTCCACAGAAGCCGCAGGCATTCCGATGCGGCGCGCATCATGAGGAATTAAAGTCTAAATCCAAAATAAAGTAAACAAAAGGGAGAACTGGCAGCGGCTTTGTGACGCTCGTCAAAGGCAGCGCTCTCTCACTTTTGGAGCTACCGGTATCTTTATACGCGCCTCTCCCTCTCTATATTTCTCTCTCTCTCTCTCTCTCTCTCTCTGTCTCTCGCTTCGTCTCTCTTCCTCTCTTATACTTCTCTCGCCGCTCCTCCGGACCTTCGCTTTATATCTCCGCATTTTCTCCGCATTCCTCTGCCTCCCATACACGTACGCACACCTGTGTGCACATAGGTGCACACTTTTTTTGTGCGCATACGTGATTTTAAAAATTTTATTCGTCGCTTGCGCGATACTGTGTGAATTCGAGCGGGCTGGCGCGCGGATTTTCTTGGCTACCTTAATTTTACAATTTTTTTCCTCATCGTTTTAAGGTTCGTTTTTACGGGCGTCACTCGATCATCCTTCCAAGTCTAAGCGAAGCCATCCTCGCTAATGCGCCGAGCTAATTTGAAACGGGCGCGCGAGTTGGAGCAGCGGGAGCAGACGGACGGACGGGTGGCGTAGGGTGAAACGAGCGCGGGAGAAAGAGAAAAAAAGCGGCGCACGCTGGGCTTGAGCAAGGGAGAGGAAGTAAAAAGTAATCATTGCCGCTGGTATTAGCATTTTCAAGTCGCGAGCTCGCATAAATACCGCCGGTTCGGAGACAGAGAGAGAGAGAGAGAGAGAGAGAGAGAGAGAGAGAGAGTCAGAGAGACGCTCACAAATAAACGCTTTCGCCAGATATATAAAGTATTCCTGCTCTTCGAAATGCTAGATAAATTTAACCGATTTTAATATATATTTCGCCAAAATAACTCTATTGAATTCCTTTTATTGGTTTTATTTTATTTTATCTTGGGCACGCTCGTTCTCTATTTCTTGTTACTCTTACACTAAAACATTATTGATAAATTATTTTAAATTTTACGTCTTAAAGTAGCACATTTTAAATTTGTTTTTCTTGTCATTTTGGTTTGAAATACAACGTTAAGTAGTTTGGCAAATAATTTCATTATTTGCGGGTATATATTCTGTTATTGCTTTAAAAATTTAAAAATATTGTTATCTAATACAAAAGTATTGTAACTGTAAAAAAAAAAATATTTGAATATGAAAAAAAGTTAAAAGTTAAATAAAATGATGGTAATGTGTCTATTGAAGTAACGCTTTAAAAATAGTAATATCTCAATCAACGAAGGTCCTTTATGAAAAACCATATCGAATTTTTCAATTTATTATTTTGTTGAATATTTTAAATGTATTTTTTCCTCATTAAAAATATTCTTCAATAATTTTATAAAATCCTAGCATCCTTTATATGCAAAATCTTTACAGTACATTATTTGTTTCCGACATAATAAAGTATTTAAATTAAATATTCGATCAACAGTTGTTTAATAAGATTTTTTTGACAAGCTTTAGCAAAGACACGGTAAATTTGTATGTAGAATTAAAATTTAAATGTTAAACGCGGGATAAATCGAAATAACCAAATGCTCGCATGGCTCAATGGAGAAAAAAACTCGGGGTCGAAATTAAAAACAAAAAAGGACAAATTAACATACGTATACGTATCTTTTTCACGTTCCCGATGCTTCTCTTTTCATGGACGCGATCATTAAAGATAAACTCTCGGAGCGACGAATTAGGAGGCTGTTCGCGGGGCGCATGGCGAAAGAAAAAGGAAGCTCGTCGACGAAAAGAGACAAGTCCGTCGGTCGCGCATTTGGAGCGCGCGCGGGGAGAAAAAAAATTCCAGTAACGATAGAACGAGCGGAGGGCGGGAAAGGAGCGGCGGGGGAGGAGATCCAAGTTCGACGAAGACGAGCGCGCGCGTCTCGCGGGATCAGCGAGGCCCCCGGGCCTTTTAATTACCGAGCGAATCGATCACCGCGGGTCCGCACGGAACGGACGGGAAGGAAAGAAGACGACGAGAAAGGATTGGAGGGAGGGAGATCGAGACGCGGCGACGCGACGTCGTCGAGCGCGCATCCAGCAGTTCGATCACGCGTCGAGCTTTTTGTCCGCTCTCGGTCTCGAGTCCCTCTCCTTGCTCCCCTCTCCCCCTCGTTTCGCCCCCCCCCCCGTTCATCCTGTCAATTAGACGGCGAGAAATTGCCGTTGTTATGTTTTCTCGTAATCTAGGCAAGCGAGTTTCGCCGGCTTTACGAGGGTGGGTGCGCGCGTGCACGTATGGGTATTGGGTGCGCTAACGCTCGCAAATTTCGCGGAGCTCCGCGTACCCGAGATTGTTTCGTTCGCGATATCGTTGCGTTATGCTAATGCGCCACCGAATATTTGTTTTCGATCGATGCGGCGCAAGGGAAAACGCTCGAGGGCGATCGAAAGAAGAAGAGGAGGAGCTCGATTAATTAGCTACGGTGCTTTTTAAGGGTCGCATTACCCTGAACTATGAATGTCAAAATTTATCGAGTCAATTAACATTGTTTCTCGATCGACGGATACGTTCTCGAGTCTCTTAATTTGAATAGCTGAATTATATAAATCGGCCTTAAAGTTTTTGTGCATTTATTCAAAACCGATGAGTGATTATTGTCACGCAAGTTTTATTGTGCAATAATTTCTATTTTTGAAGTAAAAATTTATCACTGATACTAATTTACATTAAATTATTTGTACGAATAATGTATACATACATAAATAACATAACATACGTATAAATCTATTTATTTGTGATTAAAATTACGTACATTACATTAACATTATCATTTCGTTTGGAAAAAAAAAAAAAAAAAAAAAAAAAAATTATAATTTACTGAAATGTTTTCAATTTTCGGCAATTTAAGCATCATTTAACCAAGAGAGAAATAGAAAAAAAATTTCTTCAAGTGTAATAAATTTTGTAATTATTGAGTTAAAAGAAGGCGATTAAACGACGGTAAAATTTGTGTGAGAAAGGAAATAAAGAAAATTGAAGACAATTGACTAATTGCATTAGGAGTCGTCAATTGATAATTAGTCTGAGTGTAATATAACACATCGATGCTGAGTGTGTTGATGCATTGCTTAACCTTCGAAGTCTTAAGTTGTACGAAACATCGAGTTTATGGTATAGTATCGATTGATTTCTGAAAAAGCATCGGAAAAAATATTTTGGAAGAAAAATTTTTCGATGAACATCGCATTTGTTTTATTTAATTTTATTGAAAAAAAAAAAAAATAATTTTTTTTATCCTTTCAATTTTAGACTATGATATTAAAGTTGTGGTGAATATTTATCGCAATTGAAGATCAATATTATTTTAAGGCAACAAAGTTTGAATAAAAAAGTTTGCATTCAAAAATTTTAATGCAAGTTAATATTCGACAAATAACTTTATTTAGATTCGTAGTTTGATATATATTCGCTATACTATTGTAGAAATTGACGATAAATGATCATTATAATAATAACAATAGATTATGAATAATATTATTACGCAATGTAAACTGCCGTTAATGAGAAACTGTAAAGTCGATCGTTTTTGCAGGTAAGTTTCTTGCAGTGAGCGCAGATTCAAAAGAGATAGAGAGAGAGAGAGAGAGAGAGCGAGACTGAGCGCTTTAGAACTCGCGTCTTCTTCCGAGAAGTTCATCCGAAAAGGACAAAAGCGGTCGCGCCGCGCAAAAGGGTATTATGTGGCTCCTCGAAGAAGGGCTCGGTGGTGCGCCTTTAAGAAAGCCGACCACTCGAGGGAATCTCCCTCTCGGCGGAGCGATCGCGGCATTCCAAAATACCGTCGAATCTCGGAAGCCAACCCCACGGTTTCTCCGCGCGCCGGAGATGAAAGGCTCGGGATCTATCGCCGATTATATTTTGCGCCGCGTACTTGTGGGAATGTCGTTTTTTTGTCGCATAGGTGAAGCGCGCTCTTGGTTAACGCGCATCAAACGTAAATTTTGCCACTGCTCTGCTCGAATACCTTTTCCCCCCGTACCTTTTCGCCTTTTTATGCCAACCTTTGCGATCGACGCAAAAGTTTCTAATTTAATTGTTGCACTCGAACGTGTATCTTTTCTCTTTCTTTCTTTCTTTCTTATTTTTTTTTTTTTTTTTTTTTTTTTTTTTTTTTTTTTTTTTTTATATCAAATTTCATTCAATTTTTCTTTATTTCACTTTCTTTCGAGCATTCTTAAATCAAAAGCAAAATTTTTTTATAAATATTTTTCTTTTGTATTAAGAAGACACATGTCGTAAATACGTAGAGATTAGAAAATTATTTCATTCAATCAAACGCATATATTTTAATATTATAACTGTTTATCGAAGCATAAAGATAGAATAAAGATAGAAGAATGAAATAATTGTCGACAGCGCGATATTTCTTTTTGAAGATATAGCAGTTATTTACAATGAAATTTTTAAAGCATATAATGAGAGAGTTTTTATAAAGCGGCGGTTTTTCGCGCGAAATCGCCACTGCTACACTTCAAGCATTGCGAGAAAAGGAGAACTACGCGGTAAAAGAATGTTTTCACTTGCTTCTAACAGTTTGTAGTCGATTGGGTATAGGAAAGCTTTCTTATGCATTCCGTCGGTTTCTAAGAAGCAAAAATGTACCGATAAAAACGAAAAAAAAGGAAGAAAGAAAAGAGAGGCGGATCGCGGTGTTACAAAAATACACAATCACCGGCGAAAAAAGGCGCGAGCGCGCGATGTGTCCGCCGATAAAAATGTGAAAATGAAAATTTTCCGCTCGATCGGAGCGGATACGTGTGTAGCTGAAGCCGACGGCGGTCGGAGGACGTGGTTCGTTGAACCGAGCGTCAATTAAGCCTCGACTACGGATCGATTTCGCAATCGGTTCGCGTGATTGTCGACTCGAAGATTAACGCTCCGTACCTCCTCCTTTCTTCCTCTTTTCTCGTGCGCGCGCACGCGGCCGTGGTTAAAGAAAGACTTCGGAAAAATGCGTACTCAAGAGAGAGAGAGAGAGAGAGAGATTCTGTAATCGATTCTCGACGCTCCTCCGGCTGCACTCGGTGTCTCGTGCTGCGAGCGCATCGTGACTGCGCGAATTTTCTTTTCGTTCGATGCTTCTCAATGAGTCCCGCTATACTATACTTACACACTTTCCAAATTTCTTTTTTAATTTTCTTTGCGGCCACTTGTTTCTTCTGCTTGCTACGAGGAATTTCACGCTTCTAACAATACTTAATGTCGTTACATTTTTTAAAACAACGGTTGTCGTCAAAAATGCATTATGAATAGCATAATGCAATAGCATTCTGAAAAAATATTCACAATTCTTACTAAAGGTAATATAAAATTTATTAAAATATTCCGCTTACGTTTTAATACATCATTTTTTTTTTTTTTTAAATAATATAACAATTAGTTTGGTAAGCTAAAAGTAGCTAATGTATCGATGAATTACTTTAAGAAATTTTTCACATTTAATTTTTCCAAAAATATTTACGAATATTTTATAAATGAATGCATTACGAACGCACATTATACAAAGTTTATAATAAATTGTGAAAAAATTTATAATCAATGCGAATTCTCTAATATTTTTATTAATCGGGCAAAGACCAAGCTCATTGTCTTATTGAATTTTGTGCAACTGATAAGTTGAAGCAAAGTTTTTTTAAATAAACATCGATTTTTTTGTAAACATACGAAAGCTCAAACGAATTATAAATTAAAAAGACTACGTAGAATCATTCTTTATTAAAATTATGATCAGCGTAGAAGATGATATAATCTTCAAAACGAATCATAAACTACCTGTCAAAACAAGCTGTACTTAAGGACAAAGCGAAAGAGTTTCGGCTAAACTCATCGGAAACTCACCTCCGTATAGCTTCTCTCTCTCTCTCTCTCTCTCTCTCCCTCTCTCAAAAGGGAATTTAAAATCACACCGAGGCACGTGTAGGCAGCCACGGTTCGAAAGAAATGAAGAGAGAGAGAGAGAGAGAGAGAGAGAGAGAGAGAGATGTAGAAGCGATAAGCACCCCTGAGCCAAGTTTGGACTCGGGCGATGAAATTTGGACTCGCGTGCGAGAGGAAATGATATGGGAATCGAGCTCCGAGGTCTAGGGAGCGAATTGCGGTAGCCGGACGGTAAAACGGTAGCATCCGCGCTGCCTTTTCTTTCCGCCGCGCTACTCTTTAACGGCGCGCGGCGCTTTTTTCCTTATGCCTTTTTTTCGTCCCCTTCTCTGGCTCTTTTCTTATTCTTTCGGCTCGGCTTTTTTTGTTGCTCTTCTTTCCCTCCGCGCCGACGGTTCTTAAATTCGTTCGCTGTGTATGCTACTTTCGGTCGAGCACCCGAGCTTTACGAGTGTGAATAGAAGCTGGGCAATTATGCGGCTTAATTTAAATGGGATAATTGCATTTAGCCGCGATGGGTTGGGCTTACTCGAAATGGACCTTGGCGTATTTCGCGCGTGAACTTGATGAAAGGCTCGATGAAAATTTAACCTTTATGCCTGATTACAGTTTTATGATGTATTATACGTTTAACGAATAAATTTTTTTCGTTACAATACAAAAAAAAAAAAAAAAAAAATAATAATAATAATAATAATAATAATATTTTATCACAATAATATTAATTTTTAACAAAACGAAAAAATATTTTTCATTTATTACATTTTATTAAATTACAACGTAATATACAAGTTTACTACAGTTACATCGAGTTCTTCTTTAATAAACTCTGTAATATTCTCTGTAATAATGTCAACATGATAAATTTATACCTCGCGAAAGTCTTATATCCTCTTATCCGTTAAGGTTAAATTGTACTTTGCATTGTATTATTATTATATTATCCCATTATATCATTATCACACTAGTATCACAATCTCACTAAGATAAAAATAATAGGATTAGTATTCTATTTCCCTGGCTACCGCTACGATAACACACAAATTAATGACATTACTTTAAATTCTGCATTCTTCCAATAACTGAATTTTCAAAACATGAAACGTATAAAATATTCTGCGCTAGACGTCAGTAAAATTATTTGTGATATGGGTCATTCGCAAGAGAACTCGCGAGTACAATTTACAACCGTTTACTTACGTAGCGCACCCCATAGAAATAACCCATCTCATAATTCCTGACTTTTCCGACTTGTTCGAGCTTTTTGAATACTAAGGAAGGAAAACTGGGTATTGATTAGAAAAATTGTTTTTAATATATGTCAAGTAAAATGATTTTCAACTGGTGCATATTTCAGCACCTTTGCTTCGCTCGAACGTTAAAATTACATTGGTGCGAGGATCATCTGTTTCGCGCTTGCGTCCGTAAACATGTTAGCTGTTCTGCTATTATTTTTGATTTGGAATTTTATTATTTTGAGGAATGCTTAATTAAAAGTAGTATAAAGTCTGCATAAATTATATATTTATAATATAAAAGTTAATTTTACTTTACATATATATATACACATAAGATGAACTCACTATTATTTCACATGCCTTACATATATTTCGAAATTTGTCATTTAATAGATTGATAAAGTAATATAACGAATATTTTTTAAAACTAGTAATTACAACCAATTTAAAGATAGTTAGTTCTTCAGTTTTAAGTGTATCTATCAATGACCTGGAATTATGAAAATTACTAATATTTAATTATTATTTAATTATATATCCATTACTAATATAAAGAATCAATAATTCTTTAAAGTAATTATCTTAAAATATTTGTACAACATTAAAAAGTCAATTGTAAATCTAAATGTTTAGATAACGTTAATAATTATTATTGTTTTAACTTTTCTTTTGTTTTTGTTCCTCTTATTCTTCGTGTTATTTTTTTTTTTTTTTTTTTTCGTACAAATTATTAATATATTTAATATGAATTTTATTTAATGAAATTTTCAATAGAGAATAGTAAGAAAAATAACTTACCTAATAGGTACCTTGAGCACGTGCTCGTACGTCTTTGCGTGAATACACAAGCATCCGTGCAATTTCCTAACTAATTAATAACTTGCTGAGTCATGAGACGTGTCGATAAATTTAGAAATTTACCTCGCTATAAATTACATTGAGTGAACTAAAGTATAATATTAATTATTCTTAATTCCATTTATTTATCTAACATTTATTTACTCCTTTCATAAATTTTATATTTTTTTGCAATGTGCGAACTTTACTTGTATATAAAAATAAAAAAATTACGAATAATAAACTTATCGATCTTGTAAAGTTGAAAAATTGAGAGTTGCAATAAATGTCTGATAAAAACAAAGGCATTTAAAGCAATAACCGTATTAAAATCTTAGGAAGGAAAAAAGTGACGATAAATAAGGTGAAAATGTACGACAATCATCAATGGTAAAATCGGGCGTAATAAGCGCGAGCATCTAGAATAATACGAAGCGGAAAAGTATCACCGGCGAAAGTCTCAAGTCACGGAAACGCGTAAAATTAGGGAGGCCCTCGAATCATGCGGGAGATTACACGGCATAATCCATGAATGACCGAACGGTTAGACAGCGCGCTAATTGCGAATATGACGCTGCCTTATTCACCCCTCGGTAGATTGCTTTGCACGCGCGGGGATATACAGGAGATACGTATGGGTACTAGCGATCGAATTGCGAGACTCGCGCAAACGGCGGAGACTCGTCCTGACATCCCGGCTTCCGTTAAACGGTATTATTTTGCTTTCCGTCAAACCTGTCTGATTTTACGGCTCTTTACGGAACCTTTACATATAAATCAAATTATTGTGTATTATGTATATCGATACGTATGCTGAAATTCCGATTATTCCAAAATCGCTAAATCGATTTCGATAAGATGTCGTCGATTTTATTTCTCAATATTCTTATACTATTAGGATTTTGTTTAATAAATTACGTTCTTGACCGTTCACGAGTTAACTCATATTTTTATGACCAAATTCTGCTGATCAATCGTGAGATAACTCTTACTTGCACTTTAATTGGCTATTTAATTATTGAAATCCATTTACATATTGAAGATAATATGTACAGGATATTGTAAAATTTTTCGTCGTATTTATTAATAGTTTTAATTTCTGTAGTTAGATAATAATAACCGGTAATAAAATGTAGCTTATGCTACACTAAAATAACCGGTCAAAAATTTATTAACTTTAATAAACATTAGTTACTTTTAAGCCGACAATGAGTTATTCTCAGTCTCTGTACGAAGGCGAAGCTTTGCGTGGCTCGCGTAGCATAGATTATATACACTGTGTAATTAAATGCGCCGCGTGATATACATTCCCGCAAAAAGAAAAAATAACGAATGCTCCTCTGTACATCATGCGTGCGATTTGCTGCTTGATATCGTTTGCCTCGTACATTTAAAAAATCAAATTCTTCAAATATTTCTTCGATAATAACAGCGAAAAGCTTATATAATCATATTTAAAATTTTATTGCGAATATGATCATACTTATCAGTCAGTTTGGAATAATTTTATTAAAATTTTACTGATTTCTATGAAATTATATTAAGTGATACCTATTTTATATAACAAAATATTTGTTTAAAAAGAAAAACAGCTGTAGGAGTTTAAAAAAAAAAACATTAATTGTGTTAATAAAATTAAAGTTTTTACTTGTAGTGAGTAAATAATAATAATGAAAATAGATTATATATACTAATGTTTATAAAGTTTAATATAATCTCTAAGGATTGATAAAATATCTCTATCACTAATAAACAACAAATGTTTTAGCGATATTCATTTATCAATATTATTCACTGTGAAAAATTAATATTTTAACTTAATGCGGGTATTACTTCAATGGAAATAATTATAATTATGTTTAGAATTCTCATCATAAAATCGATTATTTCATAAATTTACTTGTGATATTTACAAAAACTGAAATATTTATGAGTTATACGTAGGTTTGAAATTTTTGCAGTGTTGCGTTTCGATAAATTTTTTTCTAAACGTCAGTGTGTACATTTACTACACTTATAAACAGGAGGATAAATAGAGCCAGTTCGGGCTCACGCGCAGCAATAACCTCGTCAAAGTTGGCGTAATTCATCGAGCTGTTCTTATAAAATACCGAGATAATTAAGTGTAGCGAGAAGCTCTTTGGGCAATGACTTCCTCGACATTATGCGCGACAATCGCCGCTCGAGCAAAAGAGAGTGTGAGAGAGAGATAGAGAGAGAGAGAGAGATAAATAAAAAAGAGAATCGAGGTCGAGGCGCATCTCGTAGTAATTCAAGGTCTCAACGCGCCGGCTACGCGCTGCTGAAGCTTAACGGTATTTGATGCGCTGCACGAGCCGAAGATTTGAAGCTGCGGTCGCGCGCTTTTTATCGAGGTAATGGAGAGAATTGTCGCCCGCGGCATATAGTTCCAGGCCCCTTGTTGCTCCGGCTACTTTTTATTCTTGGATCTCTGCAAGCTATTCGCTGCTGTTGCTAGAGCTGCATCTTTATTTTTTTTCTAGATTCTTTAACGTTATTGACGCTCGTGGTTCCTCGAGAAGTTTCAGACAACTCGGCGTTTGACTTTTCGAATTACCGTTTCACGGATGAAAATAATAAAATTCTTTTTTAAGGAATATGCTATCTGTTGTTAACCCGCTTGAGACGAGTACGCAAGCGTGTATGTGTGACTCGCAGAAGAAACAAACGTAAAAAATATTGAGCCGAACGAATGTTTGTAATTAGTTTCCGATTCGACGCGATGAAATTCGAACTTGACCGTGTAACTGTGCGGGAGCTATTGCAGTCGATTGAAATCGCACTGTATATTTATTCGACCGGAACGGGTACAAAGAAAAAGCTCGACTTCCTTTAAAAATTTTACCGCTGGCTGTAACCGTGCCGTCTTTATCCAATTTTATAGCAGAATTCCTTGTCTTTTACGCCAATAATAAAGAATTTTTTTTTACCTTTCGATATAGAAAATTTTATATCTTGACTTGATCCGCGTAAAAAATTTCGCCTTTAACTAAATTTTTAAATCTATCATTCGATCAAGCGTATGATATCGTATCAATCGTTCAAAAATAATAAATGACATTTCTTTATTTGCATTAGTGATTTGGGAACGGTTACGAAAATAAAAATTTAAAAAAGATTTAATAAAATGTTTTCATCAATTTTTTTACAATTATAAAACAGCATTTAAATAATCGTTATCGCTGAGAAATAAAAAGATAGTACGTACATAATATAACGCAAAAGGCAATAAATTGTGCGTGTATGCGTTTCACAGTAGCACTCCCACAATTCAAGTAATTACAGCGAAACATAGTATATTTGAAACTCCGTTTAATCATGCAGCTCCCATAAAGTATAATAGCGGTATGCAAACGAGGCTATATCAGGGGAGTCCGAGCGCATGAAAGAAAGAGTTGGAATAGCGAGCACGCGCGGCACAGAATGCAGCGCGTAGGTTTGTACGTGTCTCTGCGTGCCGCGCGATCGGCCCCCGTGCAAGTAGATAAAGTCCCGCGCTGGCAATACGCGCGGGCGCGCGGCAGGTATCGCGCGAGAACTCGGGGGGCTCCCGGTTACGAGCGGCTGCCTCTATCTCGCGTATCCATCTCCTCGGAATAAGGCGCGAATATAAGACGAAGCGAAAGGGGAGGGAGAGGCGCCGCTGGAACAATGAGAGATAAGGTAAAAAAGGCAATGTCGATTCCCTCGTAGGTGGGGTCTTTGCCAACTGTCATGGCGTCGACTCGCTGATACGTAGCTACATCGGACGTTTGTGTATGTTTATAGAGGCGCGATACGCGGCTTACACGTACGCGACTCGCGAAAGGAGAAACGAACCCTTTCTCTTTCTCTCGCGCCACTCGGAGCCGAGAGGAGGAAAGAGAGTCATAGATGCTAGCGCCCCCGTCGCCGCCACCAGAGGTTCTCTCTCTCTCTCTCTCTCATCTCGATCTCGGGCGGGGTTGCCAAATCGCTCCTTTTCCTTCTCTCTCTCTCTTTCTCCTGCTCGCTGCGTCTCGCCGCGTTGTATCTCGAAGCGGAGCGATTTCGAAGAGCACTAGCGCGCGCGTCTTTTGTTTTCTTCCGCAGCGACAGCGGCGGCACGACGGCGGAGGCCTTTTTTGCGGAGGTGCGCGCGTGCAGTGGGAGGCGCCACCGGCCGGCCAATCGGAGTGCGGAGGGAGCACGCCTCTTTGGGAGAGCGCGCGCCACAGAGAGGATCCTCTTGGATTCCGCACGGAGAAACCTCTTTCGCGAACGTGTCTCTGTCCTCTATCCCTCTCGTTCTCTCCCTTGCTCGCTCGCTCGCGCGCAATTTCTCTGCAAATGCGTATGTGTGCACCTATAGTTACCGCGCTGCTCTGTCTCTATCTCTGTCTTTCTCTCTTTCTCTCTTTCTCGCTTCTTGGGGTTTGCCGGCAAATTAAAGCGAAGTAACCTTTCGCTTTCTCGCACTTTTCTACACTTGTCTCTTGTAACATGCTCTTCTCTTTATTCTTCCTCTTTGTTACTTAAGTCTGGACGCCGAACAAAATGTCATCTTGCTTGCTTATGTCGTTTTTCATCTGTACGTTTGCTCTGATTCTCTCATAAATAATTGAATATTTTACAAACTTGTGTTAAGTTTTTTCCTATTTTATACTTTGTTTTTGTATTAATATTCAATATTTATCCGTCATTCATTATTATATATCCTTACAGAAAAATAAGTTTAATAAATAAATACAATTTAATAACAGTTTAAAGTGAAAATTACAACAAATTTAATAGTATAAAATAACATTTTTATAAATGAAAATAACAAAATTTAATTACTATTCTAAAAATAACTGTCTTATTGATTTCAAATATATGTATTTAAATAAACTATTAAGAAATAAATATTTAAAAGAAAATACATAAGCTTTTATTCTTGCTTTTTTTATTAGTTTATTATCATTAATTAAATTATTTTATTATAATAAAGATGTGACATTCGCGTTATTTTTTGTTTGTAACATTGCAATCAAAGATTTTATTAGCATTTTAATATTTCTTCATATATAAATCATTTGTAAAACTTGCTTTTTCATTACAAAATACTTGTATATCAATAAAAAATTCTTATGCCAGTAGAGTGATGCTGTATCGGGTAAGACACATCAAATTATCTATAACATATGCGATCAGTTTCAAATATTTCTTTAATTAATGTTTAAGAATATCTAAACTACATAATCTGATGATTGACAGCAAGTAATGCTTTTTTTAAAATTATTAAATAAAAATATTATAATATTATATTATAGATAAAAATGAGAAAAAAGCTCTTACATACTCGGACATTAAAAGAATAAATATAAAAAGTTCCTATGAATCCTGAAGCTCCTCGTTTTGGAAAAACAGAGGGATTATTTTTATTTGAATTTTCGATTATTGATTAATATTTTAATATATCTTTTGAAAATTCATTGAAAAAAATGAAAAAATAAAATTATAAAAGTCAATCAAAATGACATCCTCAAGTTTTTTAAGTCATGACGTAGCCGAGGAAACATTGTATGATGCAGGGTCAAATGATTCGGGTTATTTTTCTTTGTAAAGCATCTGCCTTGCTTGAATTGCCAAGACCATAAACAACAAAATCTATATCGTATGTTTCACTACCAGGCTGTTCAATAAGTTTTGCGGTTCGATAAGAAAAACACAATTTTATGGTTTGAAATACACTTTATTATTCAGTATAGTCTCCCTGAATATCAATACACTTGTTCCAACGAGATTCCAATTTATGAATTCCATCCCTGAAGTGAGAATCTGAAAGGGTTGCAGAATACGCTTCCACATCTGTTATGACCTCATCATTTGATGAAAAACGCTTTCCACGCATGAATTTTTTTAGGTCTGGAAACAGATGGAAGTCGCTAGGGGCCAAATCTGGTGAATACGGTAGATGCTCCAACAATTCGAACTTCAATTCATGGATTTTAGCCATTGTCAAAATGCTCTTGTGACACGGTGCATTGTCCTGATGAAAAAGGATTTTTTTCTTCTGCAAACCGGGTCTTTTTTCACGAATTTTTTCCTTCAGCTGGTCTAAAAGGTTACAATAATATTCAGAATTTATTGTTTTACCAGTTTGCAAGTAATCCACAAACAAAATTCCTTTCGCATTCCAAAAAACTGATGCTAACACCTTCTTGGCCGGTTTCTGGACACGAATTCGTTTCGGAGCCGAAGAACCAGGTTCACACCACTCTTTAGCCTCTTGTTTTGATTCAGGATCATCGTGATAGACCCAAGTCTCATCCATAGTGATGAATTGACGCACAAAATCCACTTTATCCTTTCGAAAACGCTCTAAATGTTGCTGAGAAAGTCGCATTCGAATGTGATTTTGTTCCATTGTTAGCGAATGCGGCACCCATTGTGCACACAGCTTTCTGAAACCCAATACTTCAGCCGAAATATTGCTTACACTGCCCAATGAGATGCCTAGGGCTTCTACTAAATCTCTTTCAGTCGCTCGACGATTTTCCAATACGATATCCTGTATTTTTTCTACGATTTCTGGTGTTGTTGCTGTTTTTGGACGTCCTTGACGTGGATCGTCTTCAAAGCTTGTACGACCACGTTTAAAATTCAGCAACCCATCTTTCTACTATACTAATTGAAGGCGAAGAGTCCTTATACACTTTCAACATTCGTTTATAAATTTCCTTTGCTTTTAAACCTTCCAAAAATAAAAATTCAACCGCTGCACGATAGTTGATTTTTTCCATTGTAAAAAAATACTGTGACACGTCGATACTAAATGGCTTGTAAACAAAGAATGAATTGACAGATTGAAATGAAACTTCACATACGTTCATATAAATAGTGTACCAACATAAAAAAAAAAAATTTAGGCTAGTAGCAACACCCTCTCTTATCGAACCGCAAAACTTATTGAACAGCCTGGTATAATCTTTATCTATGTTATGTAATTGATTATTTGAAGACAGTTGTCAAATTTAAAACGCAAAACTAGTAAGTAGCGAAAGAAACAAATTTTTTAGTTGTTTTAAAACTGATAAATAAGTATAAAATTTAAAAAAAAATAAAAAAATGAATGTAAGAACGTGTCATCGAGAAATATAAGAGAAATTATTACTTTTTGTTTCTTAGCATATAAAGTTTAAAGTTATATATAAACAATATTAATATAGGTATATATATATAAATATATATATATATATATATATGCAAAAATTTTAAATAGATAGAATTGACGACAACGGCTTAAGAACACGTAAAAAATTGATGAATCTCTAATTATTTTAAAAATAAATTTCATGTTTCTTTTCATTTTCTTCGGCACACCTCATATTTTATGAGAATTCACTGAGGTAACAAAATGTTGAATTAAATGTAAATAAGATAATTTTAAAATCAAATGTCTGAATTTTATAATAAGTAAAATTATAAAATAAGTAATGTGAATTATAAAGGCTTTTTAAATTCTTTATTTAACATCGTTCGTTTAAAGTAATATAAGAATATAGGTATTATGTAAAAAATAATTTAATAAATTTGAAGATACTTAATTTAAAGTTTTATATTAGGTGTAGTAAAAAGTAATCCATTATTTTGCCAATAGATGGCTTTAGTAGTCTGTATCTCCCGTTGTAAAAGTGCGATCAAGTTCCACTAGATGGCGTTAGAAAGATAAGATTTCGTACTAAAAAAGTTTCTGATAGAGTTTTGTGATTGCTCGACTCAGTATTTTTTAGCACGCGTCAAAGATGGACACCAACAAAGAGAAAATACGCCATATTTTACAGTTTTTCTTCGATAAAGGCGAAAACGCAAGCCAGGCAGCTGAAAATGTGAATAGCGTTTATGGTCCTGATACTGTAACAGCCAATCACACGCAATTTTGGTTTCGTCGATTCCGTTCCGGTAATTTTGACGTCAAAGATGCACCACGCTCTGGAAGGCTAATTGTCGAAAATGTCGATAAAATAATGGAAATCGTCGAGTCCGACCGTCACGTAAGCACTGTTTCGATTGCCCAGGAGCTAAACATTGCACAAAAAGCCGTTTGGAACCACTTAAATAAGGCTGGATACAAAAAGAAGTTCGATGTATGGGTGCCACACGAGTTATCGCAAAGAAACCTCATGGACCGAATTTCCATCTGCGAATCGCTGCTAAATCGCAACAATATCAATCCATTTCTGAAGCGGATGGTTACTAGTGATGAAAAGTGGGTCACTTACGACGTCAAGCGACAACGGTCGTGGTCAAATCGCGGTGAGCCGGCGCAAACGGTGGCCAAGCCAGGATTGACAGTCAGGAAGGTTTTGCCCACCAAACGGTGGGACTGGCAGGGAATCATCTACTATGAGCTGCTCCTCTACGGCTGAACTCTTCATTCGAACCTGTATTGTCAACATTTGGACCGTCTGAAAGAAGCAATCGCCTAGAAGGCGGCCAGCTTTGGCCAATAGGAGAGGAATTGTGTTCCATCAGGACAACGCCAGGCCGCATACATCGATAGTGACTCGCCAGAAGCTCCGGGAGCTTGGTTGGGAAGTTCTTATGCATCCACCTTATAGTCCGGACCTGGCACCAAGAGACAAGGGTTTCTGCGAGAGGGGCATTATGAAATTACCTCCAAAATGGCAACAAGTTATCGAACAAAACGGTGCATATTTGACCTAAATCGTATCATTCTATCTATGCTAAATAAAACCTTCAATTTAATGCAAAAATAATGGATTTCTTTTTACTAAACCTAATATGATAGTCATATAATACCATTTATTATTCAAATTTCGTTGATAATCTGCATTGATGATTAAATTAAATTAATATTCGTGTATTCCAATTATACTTTCCCATAACTTGACTCTTCAAAAATTATTATTTAATTGGAACCAGAAACAAAATGATTTCGATGATAAAACAATTTCGTAGCGAAGCAGTTATTTTAACAATCGATGGATATATTTTTTCCGGTTTCCTGTAAGTGATTTCTTTGTCGTTAGAAATAATAAATTAAAATACTAATCTACTTCGAGTTATTAGCATTAACCTTAAGAGTGGTTATTTTTTTAAATGATCAGTCGTTATAACAATTCTGATAATCTTTAAGTTTTTAGAAAAGAACAATTTATAAGCGAGGCACTTATAATCGATACGAATTGCATTAAAACTTATAAAATAAATACTTTAATAACGTATTTTATATAATAAATTAACTACTAAAAATCATTAGAGGAAATGTACTTTTAAGAACACTTCAATTATAATGAAAATAAATGTAAGTACTACTAGTATACCCCTAATATGCGATCAATTTTTTTGTATTACAATTATTATAAAATAACCATTAACTTGCTTAAGCTACGATAATTTATTTCGTTTATTACAAACATGAAATTATATTTTCCTTATAATTATTATTTATCAACGTATCTAAAATTTGACAGATAAGTAAAAATTGTTCTAAAAATAAAAGTAAAACAGTTAAATAACCCATAAAATTAAAAAGATATTATATCGAACGCGAAATGTCATCAGCAATGTAAATAAGAAAAGGATATAATTATATAATCGACAATTTTACGATATCATTGCTCAGAGTATGGAATCCTCTCTGGGCGCTCGACTACAAACTTAAATTATAATAAAGCATTCGCAGCGTATGTGCAGGCAGGCTGCAGAGTCGCTGCGCTACCGAAAACCGTAGAGCGATTTCGCACGGTATATATAGATAGAGCGAGTCATCGTGTGCGGGAGAATCGAAATTCGCGTTTTCGCGCGCACACTCCTCCCGTAATCGACCAGCGGAGAGAACCAAACTGCACTCGGAGAACATCCGCGAACGAGGAAGAGACGAAGAAAAAGACAGATAGAGAGAGAGAGAGAGAGAGAGAGAGAGAGAGAGAGAGAGAGTGAGAGAGAAAGAGTCGAGCTGTTGCGCGCATGGCTGCCGAGGGAGAGTCGACGCCCTCTTCCATCTCGTGCACCTATACGCATTCCTCCCGAGTATACGCTCACGATTTTCCGGAAATTGTCCTCTATTGTCTTATCTTTCGCCCGGCTTTGTTCACATACCGATTCAGGAAGCCTTCCGCAGCTGAGCCACTGCTGCAGATATAGGGTCACATTTTCTCGGTGGGCACGTCTTGCGCTAGCGCTCGCGAGTCTGACACCCGCTGATTAACTGTAGCGCCGCTGTTGCATAAAATACTTACTTACGAGCCGCACCTGCGTATTCGAAGGATTATGCGATGTACTCGCAGCAATAAAACGCTAACATAATTTTTTTAATAAATTTAGCATCAAAATTTTTTTATTGTTAAAATAATTTTACAGAAGTAAAAGCATATATATAGTCGTCTTTTAAACGATAACTTTATGTTATAAGGCTATCTCTCGTTAAAAGGGACCAAATGCTTAACGGCTGCGGAGCTCGAGCGAAAAAAATTATAAGCGCAATGAAAAAAGTAGAGGGAACGACTGCAGCAAAGAGAGATATTTACACATTGATTGAAATAAAAAATAGGAGATGAAATAAAGAAAAGAAGATATTAAAGAAGCATATAAGCGAGTGCGCGTGCATACGGCAAGCGAGCCACCAATCAGCGACATTTTATAAAGAGCGCATATACATATATCCGAACTAAAAAATATACGAAACTCCGAGAGTTTTAATCTGATGCGACGTACAGTAGGAGGTGGTTCAGGGCAAATATCTCTACTGCACGCTTAATTCACCGACAAAAAAGATATAAACACCGGGAAATGTACGCTCGGCGCAGAAACGCAGATCTTAGAATTCAACTTAAGATAACGATACGGTTATTTATTTTATTTGAAAAACTTCTTTAAAATTTATCTCGTTAACAAATTTAATCGATTATTGTAATTTTGACAAGGACAAAGCGCCGAGATATTTTTAAATTGCTTTATAAAAAGACGGAAAAATTTTTCATCCAATGTACGTTTGTGCGTTATGTATATGTTATGTATAGGGAAGTAAAAAATTTTAATAAAGGTGCTTTTTCACCGAAGCCATCTCAAATATAATATTTAATATTTTTGTCACAGTTGCAACTTTTGTTCGAAGCAATCCCGCATCTGTAAAATACATATGCTTGAATTATTGATTTAGTTGGAGTTTTCGAGAATGAAGCTATATACGTATATACTTGAATTTTTGTCGAGCATTAATGTGTAACAACGCGCCTCTCGATGCTCACGTGCTCGTATTTATGTGAGATTCATACTTGACTCCTATTCTTTACGAGTATCGCCCCGGCAAAAAGCCGATCGCGTTAGTTTTTACGAGCTCGCAGCGGCAGACCAAAACAAGCGTCCGCTCCCCGACACAAGGACTAAAAACCATCCCGCGCGAACTTGCGATCTCTCGCAAAATCATTAAAGCCCGCGTCCGACCGCGCGATGAAAAGCAATTGAGATATATCCCGCAAGTCGCATCAGTATAAACTTTATTATGCCGACTCGAGCCAAGTGTAATAACGGAGCGGAGAAGAAAACGGCGAGCGCATAAAATCGCGGCGCGCGTTTCCGCGAACGAGCGAGGGATCGTCGGCCCTCGCGCGAGAACATGGCGGCCGAGCGCCTAGTGTCCACTTCGAATTCGTGCAGCGTCCCGCGGCGCTCCCGGTTTTGTCGCGCGTCCGTGCCACCGCGGCGCAAAAGCTTGCTCGTCCAGCCAATAGCTTATTTCTTTATTTATGGTCGCGATCGTCGATCCGCGGGGGAAAGTTCGCCGCATGAAACGTGCGACCGTTTGTCGACTGTGCGGAATCGCGAGGCCGCGAGAGAGGGTCGAAAAGGGGAGTTGGAAAATCTTTCGTTTAATAAACGCGACAGCGTTGATCGCGCGGCCATGTTGTTCTCCTCGCGTAAGGAAAGAGAAACAGAGAGAGTGAAAGAAAGGACGGGGGTAAAAAAGAGAGAGCGCACAAGTGTGCGGAGAGCGAGCGACAGGAAAAAGAAGCGAGAAAGAGAGGGAGGTAGATAGAGAGAGAGAGAGAGAGAGAGAGAGAGAGTACAGAAGACGGGGTGGAGAGAAGGAGAAAAAAAAAGAGGATAAGAAGAAAATAAGAAAAGCCTCGAGAGGAAATAAGGCGGAGAAAAGTGCCAGAAGCAGTAAGAAACAGCAAAACGAAAGCGACGGACTCGCACGCGTTCACCGGAGAGAAAGAGCCTAGACGGAGATAAATGAGTAACGAATCCAAAAGGAAGCATCCAATCGAAAAAGGAACCTCCGTCCTTCCTCCTTCCCGCGGCCGACTCTTCGGCAAAGCGAGAAGAGGCAAGAGAAGCAAGAGGTTCTCTCACTCACTCTCTCACTCTCTCTCTCTCTCTCTCTCTCTCTCTCTCTCTCTCTCTTTCTCTACTTCCAACGAGCGCTCTCCGTTTTGGCGAAGCGGACGCGCGGCGCAGCCTCTGGCGTACGTACGCGCCGGTGCGGAGAGTCATCGGGGTTGTATTTTTGCTCGCTCAGGAGCACCTTCTGCGTAATGCGCGCCCGGGCGGTTTTGCGCGCGCGCGCGCGTACGGATAATCGATAGCGACGCTTCGGTGCGCGCCTCGCGCTTTTGCCCTTTTTAATCAGAGGATTTATGGAGTTGACGCGCTCTCTTACCTCGGCATTGCTTGCCGCTCCTCAGTTTTGCATCGTGACGCGAATATTTCTGTAATTGGTTGGTATCAAGGTAGCCTTGTTAAATAGTTGCGTCCGCTACTATTTGCTTCAACTTTGCTTTCAACGATTACTTCGCTCAATCTCTCGATCTCGGTGTTTGCCGATCGGGTAAAAAAGCACATGCATCCGCAAAAACTTTAACACAAGCTCGCAAATACGCTTTACGACAATACATTATTCTTTGCGCATTAAAATTTTAAACGCTAGGTGATGTAAATGTTATATTTTATGTTCGTTAAATCCTTAGATGAATATACGAAGTAAAAAATATTTTTTTAAACTCCTCCAAGTACATATTAAATAATAATATTTGACTTCTATATTTAAAATTTCAATTAAAAATAAAATAAGTATAATTCCATGTTCTTTCCAGGAGAAATCTACCGCCATTTCGTCACAGAATAGCCAGAAGGCCGCGATATAAAATTTAATTCATCGGTAGGTCAGGTCAGGGTTAATGGCTGAAAGTTTTCCTCGAACGGGTAAGAAAATTAGAGCGCGTCGTCATTGCTAACGGCGCGATTCGTCATAATTTTTTGGTTGCAAAGCGATTCGCTTTCACGTCCCACCCGGAAACGACGTACGTATGCGTCTCCTGCGCTAAAGAAAAGACCGCTAATGGATTTCGCGCTCGCACGCGCGCGTTCCTCATACCCGTGCCCCGGTTTATATTAGTGAGCTAAGTTTTTGCGGCGCACTCCCAACTTCTCTTATTCGGCGAGTGTCGATATATTTGTTTCTTTATCACTTTCGCCCCACGTAAGCGCGCTAACCCCCGCAAAAAGGTAATCATTGCAACGGAACGGATCAAATTCCTACAATTCGCCAAGATTCATTTCGTTCGCCGAATTTAATATACGTGCAAACATTTTAAAAATTTTCTGTATTTATATAATGAATGATAAATTTTTTATTTGGGAATGTAATTTGTTCTTTGATTTTTACTTAATTTTTAATCGTCGATTACATATATATATATATATATATATATATATATATATATATATATATATATATATATATATATATATATATATATATCATACGAGTACATTTGATGGAGCTTATTTCTTAACATTTTAAAAATTTCCATTTAAGATCGTTATCAATTTCATTTGTAAAATTAAAATTATTATAAATAATTGGTTAAACATCGAGACAATCGGTCTTGCAAAGTAACAACTTTGAATTATATAATGCAACAATTAAATTATCCACGATAAAAAAGATTTTTCGTACCACAAATTATTCTATGTAAATTGTTATTTAACTTGTATACTTAAAATTAAAGAATTTTTTGAAACTGTTAATAAAAACAATTTTCATTAAAATTAATTATATTTTTTTCTATAACGATAAAATATACTTATTAGTTTAAAATAATAATTGTAAACAAACTTATTTTATAAAATGGTAGCATTGAAAAAACAACGAATATTTTTAATTATTTTTTCACGCGATATTTACATGTAAATCATGTGTTTGTTATATTGCATAATACAGATTATATAAGTAACATCAACATAAACATTTGCTTAGTATTTTCTTTTTATTTAAATTCATTTGGGCACTCGTTACATATTGTGATAACATCGATGAAAATTAATATAGCACTTCAATGTTTATAAATATGCCCAAGCGAATGGGCAAGGGATCTAAAAACAGGTTGCTCTATTTTCTTGACCTAGGAGTCGCGCCGACAAGAATAATCACCCAAACAAACAAAAAAATGTACAATAAAATGGCGCGCAGAGTTAAAGGCTCGGAGAAGCCGAGCAGTAAGAAAACGCGCAGATGGGAAAAAGTCGATCAACCGCACGCCGGCGCCGCAGAAAAAGCGGCGCACGAAACGCGCCAAACCAAAACCCCGCGATAAAGAACACGCCCACGCGCGAGTCGTAAAGAAGAGAAGACAAAGAAACGCGGCACCGCTTAAAAAAGAAGCGCTCGCGGCCAGTCCTCTCGAGCACCGGGGGCGCATCCTCTCGCGTCAAACGACGATCGTGCCATCGTGGCAAGTTCGCTTAGCGTCGGTAACGCGAGAGTATGTGCCTCGAGCGAATCGGACGATAACGCGGGGGAGGCGGGGCAGAGGAAGGGGAGAGTGCACGGCGCGCGGAGAGAACCGAGCGTCGAAGAGAAAGCTAGAGCCCAACGGGTTTCTCGGTCTGTCGGTCGGCCAAAACAAAAAAGATCCTGGTTTGCGAACGGCCTTGAACTTCGGCCCGCTCTCTTTGCGTTTCCGCGCTCGGTTTCGCTCCCCCCATTGACCGAAAAACCGTGTCGCAGTTTTTCCAGTCAAAAGCGCGCCGCCGAGCAGCCTTATCCGCTCGAGATCGAGAGAGATGGAGAGAGAGAGAGAGACAGACAGACAGAGCGAGAGCGCGACTGTAGGGCATTCCTCGAGACGCACGCGACCGAAACGACGTTTCTTACGGGCTACTTGTTAGGTCGAGCAAAGGTGGAAGCGAGACGGAGAGATAAAAAGAACGGGGCCCTTATCCTCCGTACCCTCTGAGACTCGTGAGCTAACGTCTCCTAGGAAGATTTGTGGTTATTGCCATAGATTTTGGACGAGCGCTACTCGTGGCAGCAGCCGAACCGAGAAGTCGAGAGACGCGCCACGAGAGAAAAACTCCCGGCTTGGCTATCCGTCGCGTTCTGCTTTCGAGACGTTGACATTTTTGGGATTCTTTGGAATTCGCGAGCTCGGAAAACGAACTATGCCATAATTGGTATACTATTTAAGTGCAAGGACTTTTCTGATGAAACGATGCATCGTCGAATAATTTTATTTACAAGTACTAGGTTATTACTTATATATATATATATATATATATATATATACCATATTATATCCGTCTCCTACTCAAATATACTTATGTAGGATGTAAGACTTTTATTTTATTTCAGCTTATAATATATTGTTAAACTGATATGAAATATTATTATTAAATATATAAAATAGACAATGATTTTATACCTATTAAAAGATTTTTGTGAAAATGATGAGTAGCATTATTAGCATTATAGTGTTACTTAATTAAATTTTTAAAAATAAAATAAATATTTTATAAAAGCATAATGAAAACACAAATTAATAATGGTTTCATTAGTTTTATTACTGACTATATCAAAAACTCTATTATTATTTAATTGATACAAATATTATAAGAGAAAAATTTATTAGTTTTCCAGATGACTTATCAGTTACAAATAGTCGTAATACATTTATTTTTAAATACAAGAAAAGTTGTCTAAAAGAAATACAAGAAAAGTTGTCTAAAAGATATTTATACATGTGATAAATTATGAAAAAAAAAAACTTTTATTATTTAAATTTTTATTTGTTAATATTAAAAAACTAAAATTAAAAAAAAAAAAAAAAAAAACATAGCAACAAGTACCGTATGAATAAATGTTAAAAAAAACAATATGAAAGTTTAGATATAAAAGTAGTAGTCAATCAAAATAGTACGACTATGATTGATTAAACGTTGTTATTTATGTAATACTTGCTTGAGACATTAAAGTGTTATTTTTTCTAAATAAGGAAACTTGTTTGCAATACGGACATTTCACGCTGAACATCTCAATTTTACTCCAACATTTGCGCTAATTTAGATAATGCATTGACACGCTCTTCAAGTTACACGTAGCCACACGTAAACTGTATATGGTTACATATACAGCTGTATATGGGTTTATGTTCGACTTTTAAATAAACGAGCAGAAAACTCGATGTATGGTTGTTTAAATCGTTATGATCCATTTTTAGCCATGATTTTCGTAGATTTTTAAAGATATTTGATTAATTTTCACTAGTTTACCGATACTTATGTATCATCTTATGTAAAATTTATGTAAAATCTAATTTATTATAAAAGTATATCTAAAAATTACAAGTAAATTACAAAAATTTTAAATACTTTATATGAATTTCTAAATTTTATTGGATAAATAATATAGATTAAGTAATATTAAAGGCTCAATGTGTAATTTAACATTTTTAAAACGCGTTATACAACTTCGAATTACTATATAGTGACGCTGAAATATAGTATAAGAACCCACGTTATGCATCGTGCATATAGCGTGGATAAAATTTATTTCCATATAACCGAAAAATTATTAATATTATTAAAACTTTTGATTTTAGTAAATGAAAAAACATTCATTTTCGAACTTTGTCCTGTGTAAAAAGTGTAACTTTAGGCATCACGTATAGTTTAATTATACTTGAAGAATCGGATTCTAATAATATTTCATCAAGTTGAATATTAATTATTAAGTTAAATAATTTTACAACGGCTCCTTAATTATAACGTAAATAACGAATGTTTTAATTGTTTTAAATTTTCGTTTTTATGCTATTAATATATAAATGTTACTAAACAAAATTTAACGATTAGATCTTTCAAAAATAAAATAATCATAATTATACGCATATTTGCAAATCAGTTGCAAAATCTACAGTCTTCAATTGATTGCAAAAATAAACTTTAACTATTGAATAGAAGTGTACGTATTGAGTACATGCATGCTATATTGAATAAAAAATAAATAAAGAAGTCGAATGCGTGCGATAGAAATTAAAATAAGCGTTTAAAAAAAAGCGATTCAATTTTCATACAATTTAACGACGTTACAATGTCTCAATAAGGTGTTCTAGCAGACGCGCGGCCTTTAATCGCATAATATTTATCATCATTCATTCGTTTTTAGCGCATTTGTTAAAATGTAAAAAAAGAAAAAATCAGCGTTAAATATTGTTGAGATTATTAATCAGTTTATAAAAACAAAAAACCCACATCTTCACTCGTTCATAATAAAGATGAATTGTCTTTAGCAAAAAATGTAATTGAAGTTATCGTGCATGAACGTCGTGTGCCTTTTTTCCCTAAGAGTCTACATAGTAATTGACAAATGATATCTAATCTCATCGTCGATAAAAAAAGCGGTGGAAAAAATGTCCGATCCGATATGCAGCCAATGTTTATAACAACAAACGAAAATACGCTCGTAAAATCTATGAATAACGTTAACGTTAAACGGAAAATAAAAGCTAATCGAGGGAGTTATTAATAAATACGTTGCATTTATTAACATGCACAGGCACTACACACCGGCAATTGAATATTAGAGTGAACAAAAAAAAAAAAAAAAAAAATAGAAAGAAAAAAAAAAAATTGTAAAAAAATGGGAAATAATGAAAAAAGCGTACTAAACCGCGCCGTAAATCAAGTTTGCGCCATAAACGCGTTTTTTCTCAGCCTATCGCGCAGGAACAATCGAGAGCGCCGTCCGACGGAAAGAAATACATTCGTTGCACTTGCTCGGGAGTTATCGCGCGCGCGCGCGCACTTCGCGATGGAAGGGTCTTGCTCCCACGCGTAATACGCGCGCGTTCCGCTGAAAACCGTGACATTAACCGATCTAATAAACGGCTCGTTTACTATCTCTTTTTCTCGTTAAAAATTTTTTATTTCAACTCTTTTATTATTATTATTATTATTATTATTATTATTATTATTATTTTTATTTATTTTTTTTTTTCTCCTCACATGAACGCACTTATACTTATCGACCTTTCTCAACGTTTACTGCTTTTATCTTATACTTGTATGTCTGTGTTATTTATAAAGAAAAAAAAAAATTTTTTATCTTTCTTTTTATTTTCTAAATATTCAACTTAATAAAATCTAATTTTCTAATTTCTTAAATCTGCTAAAATAATTTTATCTTTTTCCCCTAAATGCAGGATG
>OX465095.1:55191712-55241243 GCA_949987625.1 Chalcis sispes
TCATTTGAAATGCTATTATTCTAAAAATTTATGAATAATTGTGCAGAATATTTATTTACAGTTACATTTTACAGTTTTATTTTATTGTTTCAATTAGATAAAAAAAAAAAAAAAAAAAAAAAAAAAAAAAAAAATATATATATATATATATATATATATATATATATATATATATATATAAATTTCATTGTTATTTGTATCTTATAAGACTATATGAAAATAGAATCATTATTAACTTTAAAAAACGTTTCTATATATATATATATATATATATATATATATATATATATATATATATATATATGCAATAGTAAATATGAATTATAATTTATTAATTTTAAAATAAATTATACAAATATAAAAGTTTAGCTTGAAAAAATAACACTCATTGCTTGTCTTATTTTAATGAACATTATCTACTAAACAAGACGATGCGGTGTAAAACTGATGATGAAATCGAATTAAATTTTCATTAATTGTTTATTAACGATTTAACTAATTCCATGGCAACAGAAATGTCTTTAATTTGCAATTATTACAATACTTATAAAAATCATTAGTTACTTTTTGGTTGTAAATGACCCAAATGATTGCACTTTTGGATACGTATAAGTCAGTTGATTTGAAACGGTATACCTACGAGTTACAAAAGCAAATCGCGCGCGCGGCCTCGAGAATTTGTCATCATTGGTTAAGAAAAAAAAAGAAAGAGAGATAAAAAAGCCGTTGATTGTCATCGGCGTCAAAGCGGACTTTTACGCGTCGGAAGAGCGCGGGATTTCTCCTCCGCGCTCAATCCCGCCACTTTTCCACTTTACGAGGATCGGTATATGTCGAGATCGTTCATTAGCTCTCATAAAAAGCGAGCGTGTTATCGAGGCTCGCTCGTGCGAGCTGACACTTTTTTCATCGCCGGCTGACTTTTTCCGACTCTCGCAATCGTGCGCACACGTGAATAAACGTGCGCAAAAGTGTCGCGCGCTCGCGAGGGTTCGCTGAAGAAAAAGAAAAGAAAATACGACGATGTGGCGAGGAGAGAGACGCGGCGACGAAAAGGAGCCAGAGTGTGGAACGAACGGAAGAGAGCAGCTCTTTGCCGCGTGTGAAAGATGCTCCGTTACGATGACGTGTCGTAAGTCATCCCCATTGTCGTTGCATAATTGGCCCGCGCTAATTAATTACGGAGACACGATAGTTGCCTCACATATTTTATGGCTCGAGCTTTTTCCTTCTCTCTCTCTCTCTCTCTCTCTCTCTCTCTCTTCTAAGATCTCGAGCTAGCAAATAAAAAAAATAATAATAAAATCTTAATGCTTTACCTTTACTTTTATTCAATTTTATCGTTAAGAAAAACCTGAAGTAACGTCAAGCATTGTCCTAGTATCGAATAATAATTACTTTTTTCTATAATAGAGAAAAATATCGATTAATTAAGAATTATCTTTTTCAACTATGTAAGTTGCTAAAAACAATTTGCATTCGAATATTTACCCAAACGAATAAAATGGTAATACTCTAAAGAAAATAATAAAATAAATAATCTAAGTTCACGTATTTTAAAATAATTTAACATCGAATAGGTAATCAAAGGTACACTGATATTCTTTAAACTTTTTCGTATAAAAATTATTATTGAGGAAAACAAATACCATTGGCAGCAAATTTTATAAATTATTGCCAAAATACATTAGATTATTTTTAATTCATCGTTTTTTTAAATAATAAAATTCTTGATCTCATTATTAATTGAAAAATTTATATTAATTATAATAGTCTTTTTACTGTTTTAAATTTGTCAAAATCTGTTGTATGAATTCAGGTAAATATTAAACAGATAAGCCATATGATAAAATAAATTATTATTATAAATTTTAATTAAAGATTAGATGACTACATTATATAACATAAATGTTCAATTAAAGTTTGAGAATTTGATCGTTTAAATAAATTTTTATACGCGGTAATCCCCAACTTGAAAATAGTTGCGAGATGTTTGCGTTTCTATATTTTTATGTGATTTTAAAAAAGTTTTGATTTAAAATAAAATTTTAATTTTTTTCTTGTGTTTCACAACACCGTCGATTTGGAATGATTATTTAAAAACATTCCTCTTTTAATATAATATTGTTTGAAAAAATAATATTACCTTAATATTTTTCAAAATTGGTAACGGTATATAGTGCCTCATAACATATTATCGAGTATCGTCGATCGCAACTGTACGTGCTCCATATTCGTATGTTCGCCCGTGCGAGATTCTCGAAGAGCTTGGCATTCGGCGAGTTCTCCGAGTCGCTCGCGAGACTCTTCTCGAGGACAAGCGATACAAGGAGACAGACGACGACGAGAGAGGCGACGGCCATTGGCGCGGTAGTCGCGGGGCTCTTTCCCTCGCGTATAAAAGCCCGGTCGGACGAGTTTCCAAATTCGGATTATCAAAGATCCTCGCACTTCGTCGTTTTTCTCTCGGGGGGTCTGTCGGAAAAATGGCGGGGGGCAATATTCAGGTACGGTAGGGGATTCGTCGCGCGTTCGTTGCGAAGGGCGCCGAGTTAAGTTCAAGGTTCGCGCGATCGCGGAGGACTTTCACGGAATATCGGCCGAGGCGGATCGGGAAAACTCGCTCCTAATATAGGACAAAACGAGAGCGAGACCGCGGCGAGATCACGTGCGACTCGCTCGTCGACGATGTGTCTGTCTTTTCCGAGCGCAGCTTTTACGCGACCGAGACGAGCGCCGTTGTATTTTTATTCGAATAATTTAATTTTATCGATTGCTCGTCTCATAGCTTCCAACCGTCTCTCGTTAAACCCTATTTTTTCTCCTGTTTTTTTTTTCAATTTTCATTTTACTAATCTAGCGCTTTAATTTATCACTTATGCGCTCGTTGCATTAAAATATAAATCATTTTCTATCTCTGACTAAAAAAGTTTGTTCATATAGAAATGATTCTTAAAATTGCACCTGACGATAGTTTTGCCTATCAATTTGAGGGAGTGCCATGATTAGTCGTAAAAATTTAACACATCTACGTTTATTTACAGTGATTTTTATTTTAAAAAGCAATTATTCTCTTTTACTACATCTATTCGTAGATAAATTTGATAAAATCTCGTCATAAAAATACAACGATTGTATGTAATATAGCAAACTTTACCATAAATTTTCATTTCAATTTCTTGATAAAAATTAATAATGCTATATTTACGATGTTTATATACAATAAATAGTGCTCGAAACTTTTTAAATAAATTGCAATTTACATTTAATTACAATAATTAACAATGTTAAAAATGTACAAAAGTATAAAAATGTATACAAAAAACATTTTTAATAGGCGTATAAAGTTTAATTAATAAGTACAGTATTAACTGTCTATGTGTGTGAATTAATGAAGAACTCAAAAGTTTTCTCGCTCGTTTACAAAGCCTTTGTCATGATATTTAATTATATGGTATAACAACTCTAGATGATATCACGCATCCCATTGTGTATACGTGTATTCGTAATTAAATCATCGTTATCGCAGCTATCATATATTTAACAAAACGCCGCTAATGTGAGAATTCATCGTTGAACATTTACACGCTGCGAATTTAAATAAACGGAAACGCGTGGTAAAACTAAATGTATACACACGGTGCAAACACTCATTCGATGAAATATTAATAAAACTGGTGATGGTTTTAAATTTTCAAAAGCTATTAAAATTATCGGATGATGGACTTGGTATAGGAGCGATTGATTTTAAAAAATTTGTAAAAAGTTGCTTCGTAAAAAGTTAATCTACAAAGCAAAAAGGTAAACGAGCGAGGGATAACAATGGGACAGCAGTGAAAATATTAGGTCTCAAAGTGCAGGTGCGAGTGCATTTACTTTTAATTAACGAATAAAGAGCATTTCTGCAGCGCTCGGAAATAAAGCGAAGGAGAGGATATATATATATATATATATGTATAAGGGAATGCGTGCTAAACATCGATACATTTGCACAGTAGAACGTACGAGTTTGAGCAAGTACAATATAAATGGAAAGATAAACGTGGCACGTAGAAAAGGAATACGCGAAGAGCAGTGTGGCTGATGAAGGAACGGGAGACGCGCGCGCGGATAGAGAGAGAGGTTAAGAGGAACGTCACAAAAAGAAGAAAGAGAGAGAGAGAGAGAGAGAGAGCAAGAGCGAGAGCAAGAGCAAAAGAGAGGAACGGAGGGCGAAGCCTCCTCCGGTCGGACGGCGCCCGAGTGGCTGAGCGCGCTCTCGACGACTCAGGGGACGGCGGCGGCTCCGCGCGCTCTACCTATCTCACCCCGGTGGGCGTGTCGAGCAGGTGCGCGTGGGTGGGGAGGCGTGGCCGGCCCCTTTCACGATTGGAGCGGCCGCCGCCCGCGGCCACCGGAAGTGGGGGGGCACGGCCAAGCGCGCGCAAAAACGGCTCGTCGCCCGCGGCCGGAGCGGAGGGACAGGAGAGACCCCGGGAGCGGCAAAAACCTGCCAGGTGGCATTGCTCCGACCGAGCACTCCAGGGTTACTGCCTCTTCCGCGCGTATCCTCTTTCTCCCACTCTCTCTCTCTCTCTCTCTCTCTCTCTCTCTCTCTCTCGTTCGTTCTCGTTCGGTTGTTTTTGCGAGGCGTAAGCGCGGTAGCCGCGCGCGTATACCTTGCGGTCGTCGCCGGCTCCCTTCCCCGTAAGCGCGTACGTGCACCTCGTTCGCTTCCGTCGCAACAAATTATTTTCAATTTCTGTAAAACTGCTGCGTTGAACTGTATGCCGGGTTTTTTAGCGCGCGTTTACTTCTCCTCTCGTGCTAATGCTCTTTTATGCGCGTAAATTTGAATGTGCTTTGCTCGCTCTATCTAGGGATGCTTTTTCTCCGGTCTTCGTTTTCCAAGGCAATCTCGCGGCATCGGGTTACTAATTGAGAAATTAGCCTTGGTATTTATACATTAAACTTATTGCTTTAGCTGGAATCTTTACCATCGCATTAAATAAAAACATCATAGGTTTTGAAAAACTTTAATTTACTAATAATATTTTTTGTATGCAAACACATTAAAAAATTTAGTTTTATAAATTATAATTTTTTTTTTATATTGAATATGAAATAAAAAAAATTTCAACTTAAAATTTGTTGGCACTACGCTTCTTTGTTTGACTAAAATACGTCTGTGTTGCGACAATATAGAATCTACAGAAACTATGATAATATAGAGAAACATACATTTTTTCGTTTTAAAAAATTTTTGACAAGATATCGTTTGTGTAACTATTTGTTATATTGTGAACATGTAAATTAAAATAAATTATTCCCAGTATATAAATTTAATTTTTAATGGTGTATTATATAAACTACATAATAAGAAAACTAAAACCTTTTAATTAAATTTTCTTGTGTGTTGTGTAGAAAAAAATAGATATAAAAGTAGAGAATAGCTGCTTTGCATCGCGAGACAAAGTATATACGAGCATTTATCCATTAAAATAGCGAAGCAACAATGAAGTTCGTGGTCATGCTATCCTTCCTCGGTGCAATAATGTACTCGAAAGGAAGAGAAAGAGAGTAAGAGAGAGAGAGAGAGAGAGAGAGAGAGAGAGAAAGAGAGAGAACGTATTACATGTACATTACGGTTAATTCCATTGAATACTCAACTCTAAATATCGGGCGCAAAAACGAGAAAAGTCAGTATTCGCTCGAGCAACATCGCAACATTCTACCTATGTGTATGAACGCAAGCATGTGTACGTGTACATACAGCCGCGGATGGGATGAAAAGATATAGATAAAAATCAAAGGAAAAAGTTGAAAGAGAAACTAGAGTAAAGAGAGGGAAAAAGTTTGCCGCGTATAGAAGTTTTCGGTTGGTGTAAGTGGTAAAGAGAGAGCGAGAGAGAGAAAGAGAAAGGTAGATCGGGCTAGCGTATACGGCAAAGGTAAGCATGTGCTCCCGTAAGTACAACGAGGGGCGCCTCGAGCGCGCGGCTATCGAGCCGGCGCATCGTATCTGCTAAATCTCCGGCTCGGGCTTATCGGCCCAATCTAGCAAGTTTGCGCAATGCAGCGGGAGGACCCGCGAGCGAGGAGCGTTATACCGGCGGAGAGATGCTACCGGTGAGATTACGCCACACACTTGACACTTAACAGAGGGCCCAATTAAACTCGATACACGATTAATTATCGAATTAATTTATACCCGCTACGTGTACGCGACAAGTAAGCTGGCGTGGGGCGCGCGGGCCCGCGCGCTCGCCCGCTTCTGCCTCTCCTTCGTCCTCGTCGTCGTCGTTGCAGTCGTCGTAGTCGTAGTCGTCGTCCTCGTCGTTCTTGTTACCTGCCGGCGCCGCGCGCGCACCTCTCCTTCTCTTTATTGCTCGGGTACGCGCGCCCGAGGAATCGCGGCTCGCTCTTTATTCATTGGGAATTTTAGCCGCGCTTGCAACTTACCCGCGATTATTATATCTACTTTTACTTCGACTCGATATCTAAATATCTGTAGCCGAGCTCGAGCAACATCTCGCTAATCTTCCGTATACGTATATCCTTGCTGTGGTAAGCCATGGAAAAAGGAGATTGCGCCTGGTGTTGCCATGGAGAGAGTCGTGCGGATACTCTTTCTTACTTATTCAACATATTTATTAAGTTAATTAAATCACTTTTTACGCACACTTTTATACTAATTAAATGATCGCTGTTGCATAAGCTAATTAATGCTAAATAAGATCTAAATTTTCGACAAAAATTATACATGAAATTGTCTCTTTATTTATTCGTTCAATCGAATAATATCACTTTTTTAGATTTCGTTTGCATTAAAAGAAAATGTAAATTTTATTGATTTTTTAAATTTTGTACATTTATTTATAAAAGATAAATATTAAAAATTATTAATGCTTAATCTGTAAGAGCTTGTAATTGTATTTGATAAAACACAGAAAAATATTTTCTATTACTTAAATGAAATTAATAAATACAATAATTAACTATTTTAAAATTATTTGAAAAAAGCAGCTTTATATTTATAGATATTTGTGCAAGTGTATAAGCAAAATTTATTTTATTTTATTTGAAAACTCGTTTGTGAATGAAGTTTAAAAAAAAATTTGTTGTATAATAAAATTTGTTTGTTTATATAATTAAAGGTTTAAGGAGTTCAATTTTGAAAATAACTCATTTTCTTACTATTTTTGTTTGATCAATTAATTTTGTATTAACGAAATTTCATAAATTGTTAATCATTATGATATTAAATTTTGTTTTGATACAAATGCAACACTTCTAGTCATTTGATAGAAAAAGGATTCATGTTATGAATATTGAACTTTACATATATATATATATATACATACACACACACACACATATATATATATATATATATATATATATATATATTTTACAATAAAATTTATTTATATTATATATATATATAGTTTTTATGGGATGAAATTATAAGACACTTTGAAACGGTTTCGGTGCAGATGATGATCAATGTAGATATATAACTATACAGTAATAAAAGTATTTTCATTCTAGTTTCATTTAACGATCGAGCATAAAGCTAACTAAGGTAAAAAGACGTCGTAAATATCGCGCAAATCTCATGAAAAGGAGGCTGCAATAGAATCGTGAAGTATTTATAAAGAGTTTTGTTTCATAAAAAATAATCCTCTTGGGCAAAGAGGACGAGTAGCTTGTAAAAAGTGGCAGAGCTCGCGATCGAAGCTCGGGCGACGAAGGCGACCGCGAAAGAAACGAGCGAGCTCTTTTTCTCTCGATGCTAGTAAATTTTTAGACGTGTTTTATTCAAATATCCGCGAGAGTTGCAGAAGGGCTCGTTAAAGCGGAAAGGTGCGCGCGCGCGCCTTACTCTCTCCCTGACCGTAAAATCCCAACGGACGGACGCGCGGATTCCGGCATCGACGAGGCGCTTCTCGAGCTCGGCTTTTTCCCCGAATCGAAGCTTCGAATGAATTGTAACGCGAAAGAGCTGATTACTCGTTGCACTGATCGTCGCTCAAGAAAAAAAAAAAAAAAAAAAAAAAAACATCCCCGGCAATTACATGCGTGTATAACTTGAATGAATTCCGTGAGCCGCGCGTTTCAATTATAATTTACGGCTACTCGCAAAAAACCTTTTTTTACAGCACTCAAAATAAATGATAATACAATCTTCTTTCATCGTTTCTTTACTTTATATCTTGCAGGGGGGAAAATTAACCACGACTTTCAATTCTAAAAATATACACGTATATACGTATTTATTACAAACTGTTGAAACTCTCTTTACTTTTTTTTTTTTTTTTTTTTTTTGTAATTTTTTAAATATAAGTTAAAAAGGACGTTTTATTGCAAGTAATTACTAACACTTTTACTCAGTAAAACCAAAGCTTAAAACGAAACGATAAACTTTTTCATTTATAAATTTTATGCATATTATAGAATTTTCGTTTTTAATTTCACATTTTATTACGTTTTTGAGTAAAATTTATTTTTACTTATTTCTTTTGTTACTATATTACGTTTCATATCTATAAAAGTTTGTTGTAGGTATTATATATATATATATATATATATATTTTTTTTTTTCGTTTAAAAAGTTTAATCAATTTGATTTTAATACTTTTTTAATCATTTATAACAATGAATAATTATCCTTTGTAATTGTAGCTATTTTTGTTTTAATTTAAAAATAAACTATATTATATCATTATTAGTACAAAATTAATATTTTATCTAAACAATGAGTTCTAATGTTTTCAAGCATTGGTAAAAATAGTTTTAATAATTAGTAATACTAAAACATAGAATGATATAAAACACTTAATGTACTATGTAGTATGTTGCTAGAAAAAAATGATTTTGTAATTTCTAAAAGCAATAATAAATTTTATCATCTAAATTGTTTTAAAAAGATTAACTTTTAAAAAATGATTTTCTGATATAGATTTATCATGAAATTATGAACATTTATAAATGTATACTCAAACGTTTAATTTTGCAATTTATAATATATAAGAATGTGAAATGAGTAATTAAAAATGTTTTCCTGTTAAAGATATACAATATACAATTAATTAAATTATGTATTAAAGAAAAAATTTAATTCATAATTAAAGAAAAAAAAAATTACAAAATGAAGTTATAAATAACTTGCGAAATATAATTATTACGTTATTTTTAAATCAAATATGTGCTTTATGAATTGCAAAATATTTAATAAATTAAAATTATTCTTATTTAATTTTTTTTTTGTCGTAAGATGAAAAATGAACATAAATTTTTTAATACTATTTTCAACGTTAATTAGCTATGATAACAGAAACAGTCAGCAATAATAAAATTGTGTAAAATAATAAAATTTTTTTTTCTAGCGAATTGAAGTGAATTAAATATATAAAATATTGTAAACGTCAGATTTTTTCTCATATATGTACAGGTTTTTAACCAATAATGTTGAGTTAAATATTTCTTTGAATTAAAAAAGAGTTCATTGAATCCAATACAAGAAGTATTGGTTTTCTTCAATAAAATATTTATGAAAAATAAAAATAATTGTTTGAATTTAAAATACGTCGTAGAAATAAAAATTTTATTTATTCGGATCTAAAAGTATTTCTTTCAACCAAATAAGTTATTTCTTTGCTTGCATTCAATAAAACTTTTTTTTTTTTTAAGAAAATGTTTATTTTTTTGCGTAAAATTAATTACATACATTACAAGGATTGCTTAAATATTTAATAACTTATTAAAACGAGACTCGTTAAATAAAAAGAAAGCTAAAAGCTTAATAGGCAAATTACTGAATGTAACGTGCATTAAAAGAAGCAGCGTATTCGGGCAGCTGCTCTGTAATACCATCGCAGAAAGTTCCACGATCGATATGCTTCTTCTCTCGGCTAACGGGCGGCGCTAGTGGCGCTTTTCGCGCGCAGCTTGAATCGTCCGACGCGCGCAATAGTTCCTACCTGCGCTCTATCTCCGTCCTTTTCTTTCTCGTTTTCTCTCTCTCACTCTCTCTCTCTCTCTCTCTCTCTCTCTCTCTCTCTCTCCGCATCTCCGATTTCCTTTTCACTCGATCACTCGCTACGCACAATTTCACAGCGAGATTTCTTATAGCACCGAGTTATTGTAATGGAAAAACCCTTAATAAATCTCCTTGATCGTAATATTTGCGCTTTTGAGAAGGAAATCATCGATGGCACGTGTCTACATTAAATACGTCATTTTCAATAAAATTATTATAATCTTAATACATTTTGTCGATTATCATTTTTTTCTTTTTCAATTACACGTGCACTTTTAATCAGTAGTATGTATATTTATAAAAATTATGAAATATTTTTTTATGCTTTTATTATACTTTAATCGTTATCGAACTAAAAAATAATTGAAACATATTTCTGTTAATTTAAAAAAAAAAAAACTACATTTAGATGTATTGCTTTCCAAATATATAATTTTTAAAATCAATAAAAATTTAATAATATTACTAAATAATTTTTATAGACATTAAAACTTGCTTATTAGTAATATTATTGATTTATAAGTAAAGATAAAAATGAATAAAATTAAACAATTAATTGAGATATATTAAAAAAACTGTAAAAAAAATCTTGTGTAAAATAATTTATGTAGATATTAATCTATATTAATTATAACAGATAGTGAATATATATATATATATATCTAATAAATCGTCAAATTAAAAGTCGATAATAAATAATTTAGTTTAATACTAAAATATGTCAGTTATTAACATCGAGGGCTGTCTCTTTTTTTTTCTAATATTCTAGCGTCACTTTCGCCAGTATCGCAATAATCAAACACGAGGTGTGTAATGTTTTAATGATCGCGTGCTTTTATCATTATGCAGCAGTACAAGTATGTTATATATTTATTTTACACAAAAAAAGAAAAAAAAACAAAAAAAAATCCGGATAAGTTCTATTGATGTCAATAATTGATCAGCAACTTTAGGTAAATAAAAAAGTGGTAGTATTTTTAATTTTAACGATACGACGATCGATTACAAACGTTCCTTGCGTTATACACTTAACTAAGCATTACGAGACGTTAGTTTATTAAATTTAATAAATTCTTGGTATTTCGAGAGCAGAAACAAAAGGGACAAACCCTGGTCGGTAATCGCGTTCAAAGAGTTTTGTACTGAGAAAAATAAAGTAGCCGGTTAAATTAATCCATAGAAGCATATCATCGGTAAGTTTATTTTTTTCCGTAAAGTTAATGCGCCTAAGGGATTTTAAAAAATCACGCAGCCCCCTTTAAAAGCATTGGCAGTACACAATACGTGTAAGCGTTGAAAGGTAAAAGGTAAAAGAAGAAAGTGGTTACATAGAAGAAAAGAGAGATCGGAGGACGGGAGAAGAGTCAACCATTCGACACAAAGGTGTAATCAAGTTCTCCGCTGCAGCAGGAGGAGGCATGAATGAGTCGTCGAGAAACTCTCGAACGACCGTAGCGTTCACGGGCTACGCGCGGTAGCAACAACGCACCCACCTCTCAAAGAAAGAAGGAATGAATGGGCAAGGGAGAAGAGAGGAGAGGAGCCGCCGAGACGAATCTCCCTACAGGATATTGGAAATGCGCAGAGGAGGAGGCGGTGGCGGTGGCTCTTGAACGCCAAGCTATTTAGGATCTTGTCAGTAGTTATTATAATCGAGCCGAACAACGAATAAAATCACGAGACGCGCTTCTGAAAAGATGCTTGCGCGCGCGCTTCTCCCAACCAAGTTACCGACTCGCTTTAATAATCGCGGCCTCGATTAAAAAAGCTTCCTTTACAATATATATATATATATATATATATATATATATATATATATATATATATATATATATAGACGTTACATAGATGTATATATAGGTAATGAGTTTCGGTAGCAACGAGAGCGCTCTTTTTCATTAGCGACCGCATCACCTCTTTTTTCTCTCTATATCCTTCAAGGCTTCTGCACGGCGGCGTTCGGTTCCCTGCAATAAACGCACTTGCGGTGCCTTATCCGCGCGTTCGCTTATCCGTACACACACACACACACACACACACGCGCGCGCGCTTACGTTTTCATTCAATATGTACATCGGACAATGGAATTCTAATTACAAAGCCGTGTTGTTTTCAGCTTCATTTTTTCTTCCCTTTTTTTCCACCTATCTTCTTTTGCGAGCCTATCTCTTGTTTTCGTTAAATATCTCACACGCCGAACTCGTTGTTCTTATTTCGTATACGACGATCGACTCTAATTTTCATGGCGCATCTCGAATAATCAGGTATATCTTTTGTAACGTTTTCGAAACGTTTAATTAACAATTCGCACGAACGCGGTTAATAAAGAGAATCAACCTGCGAGTATATGGTATTCGCTTCTTTGAATATATCCGATGAAGAATTTTTTAACGCTCGCCGATCGAAAGTCGCAACGCAATATTTGCCGCTGTGAGAATGACAGAGAAACAAATCAAATCGGAAAAAAGTGCACTATCAAAGCTGCAGCCGCAAAAATTGGTAGATCAAGTGGCCATCTCGAATTATAATCGCGATAATGATTGGGCTTTTGATTATGGAGGTAATAAGTTTATTATGATTACAGTCGTAAGTATCGTGATTATGATGAAGATAGCAGCGCAACTATTATTACAATTATTATGACGGTGATCGTGAAGATAATTGTTATTTCGATCATGATGTTTATGTCGCAAAGTGAGGCGGCGCGCACCGCACCTTTTTCATAATGGTAAATTTAATTTCACCAGCGGAGTATGATTTATCTTTTATATAGCCTTACTTACCAATAAATTGAGTCCATATTTATGACTTAATTGACCGAGTCCTTGTAATTTTGAAAATAAAAAAAATGCAAAAAATCAAATATTCATTAACTGTATGAAATTGAATTTATTAATGAAGCAATGCGAGCGCATTTGGTTTAATTTGTTTACGCCGCTCTATATAAATATGTAAATTAAATACACTTAAAACGCAAACGCGTGTACAATAATTTAGTATTCCATTGCGGATTATTAATGCATAATTTTATAAAATCGCGCTTTTGTAAAATTATAATATTTCAATAACGTATACGCAACAAATGATCGAAGCTTGACAATTATAAAAAATAATTTATTTTTTAGAGTTATAATTTTCTCTTTAATAATTATATTTACCGCTTCCCTTAATGAAAAACAATAATTATTTTCATGCTGCGGCGAGCCTTTGTTTTCTCACGAAGGTGTCCACATCACTGGATCCTTTCGAATTAATGCTTTAGCTTCTCAGTAGCCGACCCTCGTTTCGTCGCCTTCTCTCTCTCTCTCTCTCTCTCTCTCTTTCTCTTGCTTTACTCTTTTTGTCTCTGTTACTCGCTCTCTCTCTCTCTCTCTCTCTCTCACGCTTTGTCTCTCGCGCCTTATCTCATCTTATTTTCCCCCTCGTTCGCGCTTCAGTCAGAACGAAGACATTAAGGATTGTATTAATCAAGGACTGTCAGAGCGATTTTCTCTCTCTCTCTCTCTCTCTCTCACTCTCTCCGAGTAAAAGTGTTATTCGCGTAACGCGCGTCGCTCGTCGAGTAGTGCGTCGAAGAATCGCTCGAACGTATATATAGGTATATATGTTATATGGAAAGGGTAAAGGAATGAAAAAAGAGGAAAAAAGAGCCGGAGAGTACAGAGGAAGATTTCTGCGGCTTCGTGTAAGCTGGCACGAAGGGTGAGTTCGCGGCGTCTTTCAGCCTGCCAGAAAAGCTGAAAGGAGCTGAAAACGCGACGGAACGGATCTTCGTCATGTGACTTTCTCTCTTTTTCTCTCCGGGGGTTGGATCTGCCGATGACGACGAGAAATGACGCAAAAAATTCCGAGGAGACTAACCGGCACCGGCATACCCAACTCTTAAGTTCACGTGTTTCTTGTCTCTCTCTCTCTCTATCTCTCTCTCTCTCTCCATCTCTTCCCCTTAGCTGCGGTTGTGTCACTTTGCCCGAGAATAAAGAGAGCTTGTGCGAGAGCGAGAGAGAGAAAGAGAGAGAGAGAGAGAGAGAGAAATTGTGCTGGTACGTTGAATCAAGAAAGAAGAAGAAAGAGAATGAGCTCGTGAGATAAGGAGGAAGCGCGTGTCATTTCTCCGATCCAAAACACGTGCGTTCAAAGGACGTATATTAATGGAGCGCGCGAGGTTTTATCGCATTTTTACGTAACCGAGATATATTTAAGAATTTAGGATAAATTTATTTGTAAATAAATTTGGGTCACGATACTCGATGACGTGATTTAAAATCGTGCAATCTCGAATTTATAAAGTTTATAACGAAAAAAAAAATAATTCGTCGAGATTAATAATCTCTTGTCACCGTTGAAATTAAGCAACTTGTATCGAACTTGTCACGAAAACATGGACTTGCATTTTTTAATTTTGAAATAATAATCGTTAAAAATGTAGTTTTAAATGAAAATTTTTTAAATTCCCACCAAGATAAATTTAAAATTAAATATAATGTTAATTTCTTGTTTGATAACATGACACACATAATTAAATTTTTATCGACAAAGATTGTGACATTAAAAATTTTATTCTAATCATTTTGTCTTAAATTGTACATTTTTTATTGAACGTAGTGTGTTATATTTTAAAAAATAAAAAGAAAAACGTAATAAAATTCAAAAATTAATTTTTTTAAATAATTTATTGAATGACGTCAAATACAATGTAAGATACAAGTTTTTAGGAATTTATTATTTTGATCTCTAAAGTGAAGCTTGTTTGGTAGATTTTAGAAATAAAAGATAAAAATATATCAATGATACTATAATATTCATAATAATGAAACAACTTCATCAGTTATCAAACTTCTTTTTTAACGATTAATTATAAGTGTAAACAAAATTTCTTACACTTCAAGTGTTCGATACAATCATATTAAAATTCAAGTAAAATATGGAAAAAATATCCAAAATTTTTATAAAAAAAATTTTTCGATATAAATTTTATTGTAAAGTTAATATCCATTTAAATCAAAATAAAGATGAAAATTTGTATAAAACGTGTAATGTGTATTAATTATTAGCTGAAAATCAATAGTTATTTAATTTTCTAAAAAATTAGTACAAACTTTAACTCGCGTTCAATTTCGCTGCAAATTGAAATCTGACCCGATTAAGTTCACGTTCGCGAAGCTCGTATATATTTACTATTGTCACTTGAAGAGTCGTCGGAAGAACAGCAGGATGAGTCAAGGGTTCGAGAAAAGTATTCGCATCGTGGCCGAAAGAGGAATGCGTCTCGCTCGTGCGCGCAGCCATAACGTCCGGTGAGGAGCAAACGCCGAGGGGCCGCGATTAGCGAGCTAGCGCCGGCGGTTGGCCAACTGTCCCGCGTCTCTCGAAACTCGGACCGTCGTAAAATAAATGACGAATCATTCGCAGAGTTGCGCTCTTATCGGCCGACGGGAGATTCGCACGCGCGCGCGTGTTCGGCTTCGGGCCACGATCGCCGCGCCCCGTCCTCCCGGCGAGCCGTCGGCACGAGCAGCGCCGGCGTCCTTTAGCCATCGCGATCGCCAATCGATAAAAAGCGATTATGTCGTATTTACGTCGCTGTAAATAGATGCAAAACTAAAATTAATTCAATAAACTAGCTCGATGTGTAGAAATACTTTGGAATATCGACGGCCGACATAATTTCTACATTCCGTCTTTTCATTTTTTCTCCAACTTCTTCGAGCAAATCATTTAACCGCGATTTCATCTATACGCGTACGCGCTGCAATTCGAGTCATAAGTCCAAATGTCGTTGCTCGACGTCGTAGAATATTAACATCATATTAACATCATACCACTGATTATTTATAGTTAAAAAAGCAAATAACAGCACATTAATTACTTTAATCGACAAATAAATCTGATTAAATTTTCATGAGAAATAAACAAAAATTTCACACATTTATTTTTCATTCCATTCATCGTTTTTATATTTTATACCGCAATATTTTTTTGTGACTGACTAGAAATTACAAAATTTTTGCGACATGATAATAAAGTTCATTTTAAATAATGATTCTAAAGGATTCTTTTCTTTTTCGTTGAAAGATTTTAAGAAAAAAAGACAAACAAAAACCTTGATTGGAAAATGTCATTTATTCGCGCGTCGGATATTCGCGGCAGTGGAAGTAGCGAAACGGCTCGCGTATGAGCAGAGCTATAAGTCGCATCGACGCGTTATTTTCGTCTTACCTTGAAGAGACATCTCCGTTCGAAAACGATTCTTGATTCTCCGTCGGTTCAATTATCATAGCTAAGCGTAAAGCGCGATGCGCGAGCTTCGGAAAGCGGCAAAGTCGCGCCGAGAAAGGAAAAGGAAGAAAAAGGAAAGTAAAGCACATATATAACAAAAGGGATATGAGACAAGCCGAGTCGTTCGCCCAATGACATCTCGCGCCTCTCTCTCTCTCTCTCTCTCCCTCTCTCCCTCTCTCCCTCTTTCTCGTACCTGCTCTCCTCGCGCTCGACTTAATGCTCAATTGGCTGCCGGACTCGCTCGCTCGTCCGATTCTGCGACAAAAAGGACAGCTGCGCATAGTGGAGCCGAGAAACGAGTCGACGCAATCGGGCGGCGGTAGCGCGGTAAGCGCACATCCGAGAGCCGCGCATTATATGTATAGCTCTCGCGGTGTGTCCGCTCCCGCGGCGGCATTAGTATAGCACGCTCAAATAATTGAGTACAGTCTACCGGGACGACTCGCTTGGCTACCGTATACGAGCTCCTCGTCGGCTCCTTTCAAGAGCCGCGCGCGCCTCGCTCTCCTCCTCCTCCTCCTCCCCCCCCTCCCCCTGATCTCGAACTCGTCCGAACTGAGAGAGAGAGAGAGAGAGAGAGAAAGCAAAAAAAGCGCACTGAAAAAAAAGATCGTCGAGTCTTGGCTTGCAAGAGCGACGCGGAGAACGAGAGGAGCGAGATCGAGCTGTATCGATGTACACCTATACGTATAGACGTATCTTTCCCTAGAAACAAAAGCAGCGCATCCGGCAAGCAAAACGAGCAAAAGAATATATACACGTCGAGGGGAGTCATAACTGTCTTCCGATCTGTCCAAAGGCGCGGACGTCCACGGAGACTAGCCTCGACTATTTTTCTTCTTCTCCCTCTCTCCCTTTCTCTCTCTCTTTCTTCGCTCTATCGTCCTTCAATGTCTCTCTGTATACAGTATACATCTCAGATTTTCTTCCCAACCATTGAGATACTGCGCGTTCCTTGGCCCGGTAAAGAAAGATACGCAGGCGGATATATAGATATAAGTATAGGTATAAAAAAAGAGAGAGGGAGAGAGAGAGAGAGAGAGAGAGAGAAAAGGAGCTTAGAAGAGCAGCACTTGCTCTTGGCGCTAGTCGGCGACGTGCGCACAGGAAAACGGAGACAAGCCGAGCGCGACGACTACCGGTTTGTCCCTTTCATTCTCTTTATATGCTCCGATTTCTTTTCTCTTTCTATATGTGATGCAGTCTGGAATACGAACCGCCGGTGTTGACTTTGCCGCTTCTGTCGTTCTAACTTCCAGTTCGTTCGCAATGACTTATTAGACTCTCGCTTTTTATCATAGTTTTTTTCTTTCTCTTTATCGCTGTTTCCTCATTTCCGTAGTTTTTCATTAACAGCGAGGCGGCGCACGTCGACGACTGAAGAAACGCAAGAGAGACGGTGAAAGGAGAATGACAGCGTTTAACGAATGCCGTTCGTCGTCACGCAAGATAATACCGAGTATCGTTACCGAGCGCCCATCGCGCAAGAATTTATATCTCTGTGCTCTAATCCACGCACGCGTTGGGTCAACTACGTTTATCGCGTCGACCAATTTCAACGAACTAAATTATAAAATCTGTCTTTAAACAACGGCGTAATTATTTTATCGGATAACGCGGTTTTTTCATAACAATTTTAAAGAGGCAACAAAAATTTAAACGCAAAATTTGTTTAAAATAAATAAGTAAAAATTTAAAATAAGTATTAAAATTATCGTAAAAGGAAAGGTTTCGAAAATTTTTGGTAACGCACGATCGATACAGCTAGCTATATAGTTGAAGTATAATCGCTCGGTTTCGCGGACGCTACACGGATCGACCTGTTAATTAATACGATAAACTTCGGCGCTTCATCGATGCGCGTTCATTCCGCGCTGAGTAATATTTGCTTTATACGCCGTTAAGGCAAACCGAATTACAAATAAATTCTTCTCCTCCTCGATTGGCTGTCCCATAAAGATCCTCGGGGCTACGGCAACGCCCCGGCGTTTTTAAATAGCTCGTTTTATGCGAGCCGAAACGCATCCGAAAAAATCCATAAGAGTCTCGGCGCTTAATGGAGTCGTAACTCTGGTAAGTTCTGAACTCCGGCCGCCGCTGCCGCGTATGCCGCCGTTGACGCATCGAGTCGACGTATCGGCTCGCGCACACGGAGAAGCGCCCTCGTAAAAACGGCGCTCGCGAATCGGCGTCTCGTGAACTCGACTTTTTAAACGGCCCGCTGCTTCTCGCCGCTCCCTTTCCTTAATGATTAATTATGGCCTGCACTCTAAACTAATTCTCAAATTCATTATTTCCCGGTTGCCGCGCTCGCTTTATTGGCTTTCATTAGCTGCTCCTGCAACGAGTTTCATTTTCTGCCCTTTTAAATGTTTGCCCATTTAGTTTTAGATTAACCTCTTCTTATTACATCGCATAGGCCCCTTTTCGCGTTTCATTTACCGCAGCGCTTCTGTTTTGATAAAAAAAAAAAAAAAAAAAAAAAAAAAAAGAAGAAAAATAATTTAGTTAAGTTATTATATTTTTATCAATTAAGTTATCAATCTTTAATAAATAATAATAGATGTTAGAAACAATTGGAACAGCCCTTATACGTATTATAAGGCAAAGATAATGATTGTTGATAAAAATACGATAGTTGAAGACACTTTTCTAATTTTAAAAATAAGGTTAAAACGTAATAGAAAATTTTGCACTAAATATCGAGGAATAACATGTATGTAAGAGCGAAGTGTGCGCATACGAATTGAAATCCGTTGTTATGTTACTTTCAAAATATATGAGCAATTTAATAGCGCCATTTGCTAAATTGTTATATGTAGCTCCTGATAAAAAAAAAAAAAAAAAAAAAAAAAAAAAAAAAAAAAAAACAGCACTCTTTTATAATACGTAGTAGGAAGCAAATACGCATTTTGTAAGAAGAGAGTTACGCAAGATATTCTCCTCGATTGACTTTGAGAGCCGTTGGGAAGATTGGCATCCGGCTGTGCATAGTTTGTCCAAAACTGAAACTGGTTTGTCCATGAACGTTGACTATGGCCAACTACATCGGTGACCTTACTTGATTCTTGTAAACTATTTTTCTTTGTATGTTGCGGAGAATGTTTGTATACTGTACGCAACAAATTTGAAATACACGTTTACGTGCACGTGTATGCGTGCATGCATGTGCGCGCACGTAAGCCAGTATATGGCATTTTCAAGGATTCAACCATTATCAATCAAGTCTTCGTCTATTTCTATTTATTCTTTCCTTGCTTCTGCTTCAGCTTCCAGTCTTCGGCTCGCGATCATCGAACAGCGGATGGATATCAATATTATAATTATGACTAGAATCGCGACGAGGCTTAGATATTTCTTACATCAATCATACCTTGATTTACTATTCACATTCCGTCTCCTTCTATATTATCGTTTGTACTTCTCGAAACTGTTGAGCCATCATATAACAATTCACATATAATATAATAATTTAGTTAAAAAAAGAAGCTCGTATATGTACAAAATAAATTAATTTTACAATATCTTATAAATATATATTAAAAGATTAATAGTTTTAACAATTATTTAATGAAAATGATTTTTTTTAAATATTAAACGTTTTCTATTTAGCAAATAAAACAAGTAATAATGCAGAATATTTCGTTTACTCATTTATTCATACAAAAAATTAATAAGTAAAATTTTATTTTCACTCGTTCACCTCTTAGTACCTAATTGAAAACCTTTTTTTTTTATTTATACTTTACCAGTTTCTTCAACCAAGAATGTTTATTACGCTCTATGTATATATATATATACACACACATACATAAACCGTTGTTAATTTTTAAATTAGTAAAATAGCAAACTTGGGCTAAAAAAAGAGAGGGAAAACCCCGCCTCCAAAAAACGTCATTTAGATTTATTCTCAACAAATGAAGGTAAAAACTGTTTGAAAAGAAGCCAAAGTTTGTTCTTATAAACTGGCTCTTGACCTCCTTCCCTTCATCTGACGCGTACCACCATTTTTGCACGTTACCGCAGCATCTTCATTTTTTTCCTTCTTTAAATCTTTTTTTCTTTTCTCTCTCTCTCTCTCTCTCTCTCTCACTCTCTTTTCTGGCAAATTGTAACGGGCGGGGAACTCGAGCAATTCCCTGGGCCAATGTCTCGGTAATCAATTTCCTGTTTCATTGAAATTGCGGTCGCGCTATCCTCTTGGCGAGATTTGCTCTTCGCGCGTTACTTTCTTGCCATTATGTAATTCAGCGTAATGGCGCTTCGGACCGGAGACTTCCGGTCCGCTGTGTTACACTTCGCCACTTTTTCTTGCCACGTGCGTATCGGAAATTAGGTTAAAAAAAAATAATAAAATAAATAAATAAGTAAAAAAGAAAGAAAGAAAGAAAGAGAGAAAGAGAGAAAGAGAGATCCCTCCTGTTATAAATGCACCAGCGGTATGTGTAAACTTTCAAATTCAATACGAGAAGCGAACTCATTACTTATTTTGAGAAAATTGTTCTCGCGCAAAAACGAAAAAGTTTTTTCCCTCTTCCCTTTTTTTTCCACACGCGCATAAAGATAAATTTAAAACAATCGTACACTTTGCATTTTTGTCTTTGAAATAGAAAGAAAAAAAAATGTTCAATTCATTTTACAACTCCGATAATTTTTTATTCGTCCCGAAATAATTAAGATAAAGCATCATTTGTAAGAAATAAACATATCTGTCGCATTATCCAAGCATTCGTAAATATTAGAATAAGTAAAAAATTCCGCTGATGTAGCGTATACGAAAAACAGATGATTTAATGAAACGTAAATACTGTGAGATTTCTCGTAATCATTTAAGAGCTGAAAAAATCATGCATATTAATCACGGAAAATTTTTGAGCTTTTTAATCAATAGTTTCGTTATTCTTAAAAAAAGAAATTAATCTATTATTTATTATTAACCTTTATCATAAATTAAAATATAATTAACGCGAATTTTTAATGATAAAGAATTAAAAATAATCTTAGCTTTTTTTACAACGTATTATTTATTTTTTTATTTAATTGAAATAAAGATTGCTGCAAAGTCTTATAAAAATTTATAATAATATATTAAAATCATAATTATAATCCAAATTCGATATCTGTGCTAAATGAAAAAGCGCGAGCCAAAAAGTTTTCTTAAACATTTTCAATCTTAGAATATCTATATATATCTTGTTTTTATGCAAATATTTTATAATAAAAAAATATAATAAAACCAAAGGTAATAATAATAACATTGTCAATGTTTTATTATACAATTAAAATTAATTTTTGTTATACGAATACAATGAAAATAAAATCCGTGAAGGTTAAAAGTTCAAGATACAAAAATTATCTTCGTTACCATCGATTTCAAAATTTCTCGAATTTCTTAATAATTTGCTCATTAGACTAAATAAGCTTTCAGTGCTTAAATCGAGTGTATTGGTTTTGCAAATAAAACAACGAAGTAACATATATATATATATATGTATATATAATTTATAAGAAATAAATGTTTGAAGTTGATAGGTACAGCGAGGGAGTTTAATCAGATTTATCAAGTCCTCTTAATTATCTCGTATGCACTCACAGTCCACGAGGTTAAACTTTGCGTCCTGGTACGATAATCGCTTCTCCTTTGCGAATTCCGTGCGCTGCGTGTTCTCTCTCTCTCTTTCTCCCTCTCTCTCTCTCTCTCTCTCTCTCTCTCTCTCTCTCTTTCTCTTTTATTCTGTTCCTTTTATCGACTCCCGTCTCGCGATAAACCGATCAGTTGCCTGTCTTTTCGCTCGACTGTCATTTTCATAGCGATAAATTGTGCAAAAAAGAAATAAAAATTAAAACAACATAATCGAGCTTATCGAGGAGGAAAAAAATTTCGTGTGTATACCATTTTCATAAACAAATAAGACGATGACACGAGAGAACGTCGAATTCAGATACCAAATTTTTTTACTTAACGCATAAAAGTTTTTTTTTTAATTATACAAAATCTCACGTTTTATGCACATGTTTTACAACAGCATCTTGTACTCTCTCTTCGCGAGAGTATCAAGCTCCGCGAATCCGACGGGACCTAGAATTCATAAAGAAGTGTAGCTTTTGTAATCATTGCAGCGTTGGGTAAATATTTGAACGTTTAATCAATTTTATTTCATATTTTATTTCGTTACTTATTTTTGTTAGAGATATCTAAATACATCTCAAGCCGATAAAGTATATAGTAACACAACAATAAACGGGCATGCATTTTATCGTCACAATTTTTTATTTTTATGTAAAATGTTTTCGCGAATTTTTTAAATGTCTAAACATCGATATTTTTTATAAAAATTTCAATTGAACGAAGCAGTTTTTACACATGAGGGTTAAATTCATGATCATGAAATAAGAAAATATGTTTTATACAAAATTATAAAAACGAATCGATTGACTAATGTTTAATCGCTGTTTGTCGATCGATCAATATCTCACGGATTTTCAAATCGACGTGTAGATATATATATATATATATACACATACATATTACATTTAGTGTGGAATATTAGCGCAGGCCGCGATTTCGATTAATGTTTATTCATCGAGATCGGTTTCGCGCGCGGACTGCTAGCAATTACTATTGGGAGGATCGTCGGCAATGCATAATTAATTTATGCTAAATCGCGCGATCCGATTATCGCGGCTGATCCGTCGCTCGCGAGATCAGACGGACTGTCGCAACGAGTCGACGCTATCGAGGCTCGCGCACTCCAGCCTCGACGGAGGAACGGGGAGAGAACTAATTTTAAGTGGGTCGTCACGAGGCGCGTTTCACGGGAGTTTGATAGATGGCTGCTATTTCCAGGAAAATTCTGTGCTTATATTTCTCTCCTCGTATTGAGCACCTCCTATTTATTATTTTTAAACGATGCAATTTTTTAAAACCGATCGATGATCCGATTTCGACGATAGTTTGATAATTTTTCTTTGCGCTCCGTTTAATCATCTGCATCCATGATCGAATCATATTATTTAAATGTTATTTCATAAATTGTTCATTTTATAAATAAACTTTGATGAGTTATCTGTTCAAGTCGAGTCAATTCGATCGAAGTTATGTAAAAAAATGTCGTTTCCAATGTTGCATATGCGGCATTCATTGAAAAAGCAGTCCATTTATTTTATGCAGGATGCAGGATAAATTCTAATATTATTACTGTTATTGAATCTGAAATATGTGGATTACTAATTAGATGAACAAGATTGCTACTGCATCGGCTATTTGCTTATCCGCCGCTTTGAAATGCGTTATTCATAAATAATTTCGTTGACGTAATTGTTGATGCGAAAAATGTAACGTTCGATGCATCTATATATGCGTTTAATAAAAAGTCACGCATACGTGTAATAATTACTAGATCGGCGTTATTTTAAAATTATTTATATAAACATATAATCATCGTCGCGCTATTTTACAAATACTACTTATGGATATACGGCAACTAGAACGACATCTTTAACATATGGTCTTATTTTTCTTTGTTTTCCAAAAACTATTAAAGTTATTACAAAAGTTTATGGCACGTGTAAATTACGTTTTTTTTTTTTTTTTTTTTTTTTTTTTTTTTTTTTTTTTTTTTTTTTTTCTTAATAAAATATTTTTCAGAGAAGATCAAAATCTCTTGATTGCGCGGGCTTTGCGAGCTCGATTGTGTGCACGTTGTGTACGAAATGTCCGAAAGGATAAGAAGAAGAGGAAGCAGCGGCGGCGCGAGTAAGGGAGGACCGCGAGAACTCGCAGACAGGAAAGAAAGAATGAGGGAGAGAAGGAGAGTACAGCAACGTGGTCCGAAAGTGAAAGAATAAGGCTCGTTCGCGGGAACGGAAAAAAAGTAATAAATGTCTTTGGAACGCGCAGTAGAATCGCGTGCGCGCTCTGGGCGGCGATGGCTTTCGTTTGCGAGTCGAGCCCAAGGCAACGGCGCTATGTTATAAGCTCCGGGCTCCAAGGCTGGTCCGCGCGTTATACCGAGAAAATGCTCTCTTGCTCTTTCTTTTTCTCTATTCCCGTAGCGCGTATCTTGCTCTCGCTCCTCTCGTGTGGCGGTGCTCCGGATTATCGAGATAATCGGCGATCGGCGCTGTATATACATATAGAAAGAGCCGCACGTGGTACGTGTACCGAGGCCACCGGAAGCTGCGCGCGCACGCGCTTTTCTGCGCCCGTTCCTCGCCGATCGTCGTTCCAACCTACTCTCTCGACCGCGAGCGCGCGCACCTTCTGTCGCGAGTCGTCGCCTATCTGCCGCGACGCTCGATAAATTAATTTAATATAGATATAGATAAGTGCCGATCTGTTTAACCGATCTCTTTGATTCCTAATAACTAACAAAACAATACCGATATTTCCCTTTTTTTGATGAAATTTTTTTATATACTCCACGATATTCTATATACTCCACGCGCTTATTTTTTTACCTAATCTTAGCGATGGTAATTAACAGTCTCCTCTTTCTCTTTCTTTGTCGAAATTGTAAAATTTTTTTAACAATCGGATCATTGCGCGTAATTTTAAATTAATTACAAGCTAAGCAGCTCGCGTATTGTAATTCTAACGGACAATGGAAATTAGCGAGACTTTTAACTTTTAAACCTTGAAAAGCAAACGTCATATTTATTGCTTTGCTTTTGAGCAAAAAAAATGAATAAAAAACGAGAAACCGTTCCGTACTCTTTTCCATTTCTTAACGAATTGGTAAAATTTTAAATCACGACAACCAAATTTGTGATAAAACACTGTCAAAGAGTGTACATAAAATTATGCAGAGATTTTTGTTGTTAATTTACATTATCTCATTATTATCGATTATAAAATTCACATATTAATCTGCATTACAATTTTATTTCAATATTAAATAATAACTATATCATATGTTGACTAATTAATTACGTAGATTTAAAAAGCCAATGCGTAATTAATTGATAATTGTAAAGCGTATAACTCAGTCGTGCTTGTAAAACATTTATTTCAACGTTAATAAAAGTGCACGCACACAATAAAGGAAAGATTGAGGTGCGTTTAATTTAAAAAGTAGACCGATCATAACAATCGATTTGAAATCTGTATAATTTTCCCGTCGCAATGCCTATCTAGACTCGGAGAGAGACGCACGCTCGAGTTAGAGTTAACGAGTTTGTGTTAAATGTGGTAATTTTTACCGGGAAATGATCATGTTTAATAAGATTAAAACGTTTTTAGGAAACGAGCGCTCCGGTACAATTAGCCCGTCGGTGTTGCATCCGAAAGAGCGGCCGAGGCGATCCGAGGCAACCCACGCGATGTTACGAAGCTTCTCTACTCTCCCCCGCTAGCTTTTCCACGACTTAGCTTTTCCGGCTCGACGAAGTCTCGTGCGAGACGTTCCGTTTATCCGTCTGCGAATGCGCCAGGTTAATTGGAAGCGAGCGCGATTTAAATGCACCGAGAGAGCAGGTGAATGGGCGAGCCTCGAAACGCGCGCTACTCTCGCTCGAGCAAGACGTTCTCGCGTTACTCGCACAGACACACACACACACGCGCGCGCGCGTGCACGCTTATGTGCTCGCACACGTACATATATATATATATATATATATATATATATATATATATGAACTTGCACGTTCAAACTCGACGTTCAGAAATTTATACAGAGTCTTGCAGCTCTCGAAACTGCTCTCTCTCTCTCTCTCTCTCTTTTCCTTTCTCGTTCTTCTCTGCATAAGCGCTTGCTTTTTTCTCCTCGACTATTTTTTGCCAAGAGCTCTTCGTGAACGTTTCGTCTTTTTGCTCCATGTACGCTATACCGCAGCGGTATCCGTCCATCTCTTCTCTATTATCTTGACTTCTTGCGCTCGAGTAGGTGAGAAACTCATCTTCTCCTTCTCCCTCGCCTCGTCTCGTTTGTTTGCAAAAACGAATTTCGATTCGCCAATGCTCCGCCGCCCGTATGAATGACGATGAATGATGCTGTGAAAATGGATGCCGCGTAAACGATTAACATATATATATATATATATGTATATATACATATCAATACTCTCTACGTGCGCACGACGGTGAATGCAAAAATAACGACAGTCTTATGCAATTATTGTTGCACTCGCTTTTTCAATAATATTCTACGATACGTGCTGAGTTTATTTTATTTTATCGCAAGGTTACGCGATAAATTTCATTTGCTTGCAAATACCATAAATTAACAGTTAATTATTTCATCCTGTATATAATCGATCAAGAATCTTATTAAATTTTGCATAGAAAAAACGCAAGCTTATAACTTTTTAATTAAAAGCATGCTCCCTTCGAAAATATTTAATTACGTTTTAATTTTTCAACTTAAAACGGCATAAATAGTAAAAGTAAACATATTTTTCTATAAAAGTTTTTTATAAAAAAAAAAAAACCTTAGATAAAATCAAATAAAATAATAAAATGCACGCGCACGTAACTTAGCATTATTATTTTATTCATTACAATACATCAACACTTATTCACAACATGAGTTATGTAGATAAATTTAACTTTATAACAGCAGAATATTATTTTTCATTTTAACTATAATTATCCAGCACAATCGTTGAAAAGCGGAGATTGAAAAAAAAAGACATAAATTATTACAATTATAGTTTTGCTAAATTGAAACCATAGCGATAGTAATTATTTTGAAGAAGCAACGAGAGCAAAAAACTCGTTAAAAAAATTTAAAATCAAACAAAGTTGCAAATTTCCGAGCGTTTCAAAATTTGTATAATGAGCATACAGAAGTAACGAGCGTACGAACGAGCGACAATGTTTCTAAAGTTTTCGACTCTCCTTCGGCAACTGCGGTGGTTATCGAGAAAAACTGCAGGCGCAATGCCGAGAGCAATTCACATGATTTTCCGCGGATCCTGTAAACCGGTGTACAATGTGCCTCGGAAGCTCAAAGACCAAAATTAACATTCCCGCGATTGCGAAAATTTTTTGACAACAAAAGCGCGCGCTTCTGCTGTAGAAAAAATAAAAAAAAAAAAAATTACCGGCATATATACGCGCGTACATGAATACATATAATCGTCTACGCGACTGGATGAGCGCGCGCGCGCGCGCGCGTGTTTGTGTATGTGTATGCGCGTGTGTGTGTGTGTGTGTGCGCGCGCGCGAGTACGACGTCGAAAAGAAAAGGGAAAAAAAGGCGGCAACATTCGCGGTCGTTGGAAATTCTTGAAGAAATATTTCAAGTTAGCGTGTCTCGACAACCGCCGTGGCTTTCTCGCTCGCTCAATTCTCGGCGTCCTCGTCGCATCGCGCTCGTATGCGTGTATTTGAGCGCACACGGGAGCTACACATATAGCTGCGCGTCGAAATACGCCGCAGCTCTCCTCGAGCAGTGAGCAGTCGTTTACCAAGAGAGAGAGAGAGAGAGAAGCAGGTGAGTGACTTGGCTCATTAATGAGCCGCGATTGCCATCGCTTGGAGCGCGCGGCTCGTTTAAACAGTGCGCTATACCTCTTCGCGCTGCCTCGATTCGACCGAACCATTGTATTCTCGGTCAGCTTTTCAGGGGGAGTTTACGCCCAGAGAAGGTGGGGCTGCACTTCCCGCTTCTCTCTCTCTCTCTCTCTTTATCTCTCTTGTATTATATGCACCACGCCCTTGCATCCACACGTAACGCAAGCGCGGGGCAAAAGCCGCGCGGTGGACTTTTCGCGCATAGCAGAACGCGTCTTTATGGATTCGTCGTTTGCGCATTTTTTACTCTGCTTACCTCGTTTTTCAATTTTGCTGCCATCGTCGCTTTTTTGTTATCAGTTTATACGCGTATTCGTGGCTCTGTTTGTAATAAAAGGCAAGCAAAAATCGTCACGGTGAAAGATGCTTGGCAAAATAATCGTTTGCAAGATTGCCTTTTAAAGAATCTACTTCGACTTTCGGTTGTATGAACTCTATTCGACGGTTAACTTTCAAAATAATGGCAAACTATATCTTGTGTGAGCTTTTCTTAATTTTTCCAAAACATTTTATTGTCATTAATGTCATTTTTTAAAATTTTTTAAAATAAAGCTATCTCTAATATCGTCAATTTTCAAGGTATAGTCTGATAATGATATATGTTATAATTTTAATGGTAATTTGTTGAATTGTTTTTAAAAACAAGTAAATAAATTATTCCGCTCCGTCATCTCTTCTAATACACGTCTAATACATAAAAATTCGAAATATTATTATTATAAAAAAGATAGATAGCGCAAGCAAGTAAAGTGTAGTTGTTTATAAAATTAAAATTTAATAATGCTAATTGGATTATTGGATTAGCGCGACTAGATGTCATTAAAAGAAACCACAAAAAAAAAAAAAATCATTTAAATAATTGAATCGAGGAGCGTAAAAAGTACGCGGAAAAAATGTCGCTTAATGTAAATCGTCGAGAACGTGTTGTCGTAGAAAAATAAACTTGGCGGATTGACGAAAGATACTACATTCGTTAATCAAATCACTCAATGAAACGCGCGCCGGCGCAAAGCCATTCGTCCGCGGAGTGGAAAAGCGGCCCGGGGCTACGAGAAATAAAAAGCCGGCGCGAGACACGCCGATAAAAAATAGGGAAGAAACAGACTCGTCTGGTAGCGCATATCGCGCTAATTGTATAACTTTGCATAATCTCTCCGGTAATTAGCATAACGAAGTTATTCGTCGAATCGCGCTCTCGGTGGCGCGCACTACATCATCGCGGGCTCGGGTTTTTAGGAGCAGCGCGTGTGCGCCCGGCCGTCGCTCGGTATAGTAACGATTTTTTCCGGGCAACGTCTTGACTCTCTCACACCCTCTGTTACCCGATTGCTGCTGGGCCGGAGGGAGGGGGCGAGGAGGCAGTAATTATTATTTGCAAAAATGCGGGTACGACCAGGGAGACGCGCAGGCGAGACTCGGGCCCGGAGACGCCACCCCCTGTCGCGACCGGAAGCGACGCACATCTATCTTCTCCTTCGGCTCTCTCTCTCTCTCTCTCTCTCTCTCTCTCTCGTTCTCTCTCTTTTTCGGGCTGGTGCGCTTCCGGCTCAGCGCGGAATTCGCCGGCGAGGATATCGGGGGAAAAAGGCGACGGCGAGCGAGCGAACACCCGACGGAAAAGCGAAGCCCCGCGAAAACCCGATGCGAGATTTTCGACTTTCCTTTCCAGCGCCGCTGCCGCCGCTGCCGCCGCCGTCGCCGCCGCCAATGCGGAGAAGGACGCGCAAAGGGAGCGAGCGCTCGGCTAAAGTTTCCTGGGACTCGAGTATTTTTCAAATAAGTGTCATCGGTACCGATCCTCGAACCTCGCTAAATCCGAGAGCGTATAATTTATGTGAGTCGCCCTTCTCCGTTTGGATTTGATTAATTTATTGTTCCCTTCGAGATAGATTACCTTTCATTTATCACGACGTTACAACAATGCTCCGACGATATGTCTTACGACGATAAAAATACAAACGATTGTTCTTGGAGCTTACAGCGGTATTTTTATAAAATTTACGAGGATCGTCGCGCAGCACTCGAATAAGCTGTAAAACATTTTCCGAAAGTCGTGGACACGAGTCGGTTGGTAATAGCTCCGCGGCTGGGATCGGTGCATAAGTAAGTAGAGCGCCGGTTCGAGAGCGAATTAGCGATTAGCCGCCGGTTATTTAAATAATTGACAATGTTTACGAAAGCTTCGGTCAGTCGTGCACCCTCGGGCACCCGAGGAATTAAATTAACGACGTACGTATGGTGAATAATTAATCGCTCGCTTACTTACTCGTTTGCCAAGTCTGGAGATTCGGACGCTCCTCGCGCTCATACGTGTACTTGGCTTATTAACTCGACTCCGAGGGCGGATTTACGTAATGCCCCGCGCTAAATGCTCGCCTCCCAGCCAGGCAGCCGAACCTTCCGAAGCAAAGCTAACGCTGTCAACGACGTACTCCCGGCCGTGATTTATACAAGTCTTACGAATTTCTCCCGCACGAACTGTGCCACTCTGTAAACGCCACCGCCATCCCCGCCGCCGACGTTTTTTATCCGCCGAGCTATTTATTAAACCGTTCACAAATTTAAATAATTTTTATAATTGTTTTTAGGAAAAATCGGCGATTATAATAAATAAAAAAAATATGCTTGGGATTATATTTTGTCAATAAGCGTCTGTCTCACCCACCTTCGAACTTTACTGATGACTCCGTCTGCAATTATGTTTAGGTTTCCATCAAATTATTGTTTGTCGATGGAAATAACTAATTATTTTATATTTTCTACTTTGAACGGATGACATTACAAGATTCATTTCACCATAACGAAATTTTTCTGGTCAGATATTTCAAAAAGAAATGGTTTGCTTCCGTTATTTCGAAGCGTAATTTAACCTGAATCCATCCTCGGATGGATACAATGCCAACGACATAGACGACATAGTAATATTAACGTGCAAAGAGCTACCGTACATCGAGTTTGCAGTGAATAATATACAGACGGTGATGTGGCTCGGCCTTATTCACATAATTGAGACGCGTTCTCGTAGTTGCGGCGAGTGCCGAGCGCGCGCGCGCGCACACACACAAGGTGGTGTCGACTTGGTCGAGGCAGAGAAAGAGAAAGGGAAATGATTACCAAAGAGACAAAGACAGAACAAAGCGATGATGAAAAAAGCAAGAGGAAGAGAAGAGGAAACTACGACTCTTCGACTCTCTTTCTTCTCCGCACTCGCTCTTACTCTAATGGATCAGCAGTCGTTCCGGACATTAGCTTCCACTCGCCGAGGGCAAAGGCGCTAGCAAGTGAGCGAGAGACAGAGAGAGAAAAAGACAAATAGTTGGAGGAGCGAAGATAGAAAGCACAAAAGAGGGAGGAAAGAAGAGAAAACGGGAATATCTCTTCTACTCGTCCATGTCCAGCGGATTCAAACTCGAACTCATCCTCTCATTTGCTCTCTTTCTCTCCATCTTTCTTCTCACCGGTCTTATCTCTCCTATCCTCCTCTCTCCTTCTCTCTCTTTCTCTCTCTCTCTCTCTCTCTCTCTCCTTCTCTCATTTCTCGGCGAATCTCCCAAGTCGTACGCGTGTACAGCGTGCGACACACGAGTCTTCGGGCCGTCGGGGCAACCCTTATGAAAAATGAGCGCTCACCCGGCGCACCGGGCTTCTCTCTCCTCCTCGCCTCGAGGAGAAATAAGCGAGTGTCATCATCATTAGCCCGGCGGCCAAGCGAGCGCGTTACACACGAGGAAGCCCGAATACTCCGAAGGGTCCGCCGCGCTCCTATCTCTCTTTAATTCACGTACGTATAATGTGACTACTGTGCAGAGATCTACTCGGAGCTTGGGACGTCGGACTGTTCCTCCCAATGATTGATTGGGCTAATCGCCCAAAGCTCCCTGTCGATAACCTACGAATCAATTACATAATCGATACCGAAACGTTGATTGTTGCCAGTTGTATTATACCGCCTTCTTCCTTCGTTTCGTTTTTTTTTTCATTGCAAAACCAGACTCGTTACGAAACCTGCAAATGTACCTACTTTTTTTTTCTCTCTCACTTTTCTCATAGAGAAAGAAACGAACGGTAATTGCTCGCTTAACGTACGAGAAAAACCATTTCGTATGTAGGCTTTCGCGTAGGATTTTTTTTTTTTTTTTTCAGCGGCTCGCCAAGTATTCTTCCTCCCCGAAAAAAAGCACTCACTATTCTGATGGCAATGCGCTAATGCAAACAATAATTACAGGTGCAGGCTAGAGTTTATCTTTCGAGAGCCAAGCTAGATATGTATACATTAACACCGAGGCTCGCCAACCGTTAGCTCTCAGCTGCGTTTGAGCGCGCGCGCGCGCGCGCGTATGCGTGATTTTGCCGTTTGTTTCGTATATACTGTTAAGCGCTCAAGACGGCGTGCGAGGCCCGATTATGCGAGACTTTCACATAGTCTATGCGTCATGCGCTTGTACGAACTTATCCGTTGAGACAACGCGCAAATACAGGTCATTCGCGCAACGAGAATCACTCGTGCGACGCGAAAAACTCGTGCACCGAACGACCGAACACGAGATAGAGAATTAAGAGAGAAAAAAGAAAGGGATAAGTAAACGAGAGGAAATGAGAAAGAACGAGAGAGAGAGAGAGAGAGAGAGAGAGAGTGAGTGAGTCTACGTGAGAATTATTATCGAATTCGACGGACTGCTCCCGTCGTAAAAACGAGCCTTCGAGCGGGGACGAGCTCCGCGCGAAACCGCTAATCTTCGGCTCGTCTCGATTCGAAACGTTACCCCCCTTTTTTCACAGCTTGTCATTATCAGCGTTTTTAAATTAGCCTTTATTTGCTCTCTTATTTTTTCTTTTGAAGTATCTTTTTGTTAGTTTTTTTCTTCCTCCTTCGAATAGCTATTTTTTCCTGATATTTCATTATGGATTTTTTTTTTCTTTTTAATATGCACATATATATAAATAAAGAATAAGATTGAAAAGTTTTAAAACTTTTAAAACTCTTTTTTTTTATCACGCGATATTATTAGGAGAATATTTTTCTTCCTTTTTCGAATGTTACTATAAATAATTATAAATTTATTAATCAAAGCTATAACTGTTGAAAAATTTATAATTATATAAACAAGAATTACTTCTTTTTTTCTGTATTTTACGAAAATTTTAAAATATTTTATAAAATAAGCGACTATAGAGTCAATAATACGTTTAAATATTACTATATAAATATTACTATAGAATTAATAATACGTTTTAAAATAGTCGCATGATAAGATACCATTTTCATATTAATGTTGTAATTACATGAAACCGGTGTAATTCCATATTTATTAATCAGCAGAAATACTAAGCAAACATACTTTCGAATTCAGCATACTTAAAGTAGTATATTAATATACAATGAATTTGTGCTCAGTATTTTCGTTATTATTATAGAAAAATTTCTCTCAATTATACGTCAATTTTAAATACATTAGCCGACATAAATATTACTTTTGGTTGATTACAATAATAAGCACCGCTCGATAAATTCTATTGTTGGTCTCGTAAAGTTGATTAAATTTAAATCACGAAAAACGACCCAAACAATTGTGTAAATCGCCGAGTGATGAAATTATAAAAAAAAAAAAAAAAAAAAAAAAAAAAAAAAAAAAAAAAAAAAAAGGATTTATTAGGAATTATAATACTATGAAAAATCTTTTGGGTGAGCTTTGGAAAATGTTTGGTGATTTTTAAAATGATTTTTAAGGGAGTTGCCTTTACTTTCTGAAATAGACAATGTAATTACTTACGGAAAAAGGAGAAAAAATGAGAACATTCAAGCTATCATCAAATATCACTACTATACCGATTTTATTTATCAACAGTCAATAAACAACTTATTTAATTTATTTCCTTGCGATAAAGTAAAATAGAGATTAGTAAGTATTATCTAATAATATAAACTCTAAATAATATTCCAAGATTTCCTGCTCTTTATGAAAATGACGTTTTTCAAAATTAATAACGTTTATTTTTATATTTTATAACTGGTAAAAAGTTTATGCTTCGCGAGTTAGCTATGAATGATTTATAAAAAAGGAAAAAGAAAAAAAAAGCCTAGCGAGTGGTATAAAGTAGACCTCGTTGGATTCGGCTCGACGAATACGAGCAATTACCTTTTCCTTTTCCGTCGATGGCCAGTTGCTCGCGAAGTCACCGGAACCCACCGCGTGCTAATTTCCACCGTTGATACGCTTTTTTTTTTCTTACAAATTTGCTTTTATTCGCTTATGGATACAGTACTTGGGCTCGCTGAGAAATACGGCCCAGAATAATTTGTTACTTTCTCGGTGTATATGCCGCGGCGACGCTTTTTTGCGGGGATTTGCTATTTTTTTTTTTTTTTTTCTTTTTGAGAAACAAATTTGAACGACGCAGCCATTGAAACGTTTATTATTTGCACAGAGATTTCGCAAAAAGGTAGCGAGAGTCGATCGATCTGTCGTGATTTGCAGCGCGTAGGTGCAAATGCAGTGCGGGCTTCGAGGCCGTTTCTCAAATGTTTGCTCATGCGCAGGCTTACACCTAAGCTTATTATCAATAGTATCCTATTATGAAACTCGTTTAAAGCGATTGAGTCACTAGAAACAATATTCTTTTGTGGGTGGCGAATGCGGCAATGATGCATCGTTAAAAAAAAAAAAAGATACTTGTCGGCATATGTTATATCACAACGAATCTGTTGCATAAAATATTTATTTGTTAACTTCCTTGATTCAGATGTAAAGCGCGCAATTGTTTAAACTATTCGTTCAAGCAAGAAGCAATATTAAGTAGCAAAAAGGTGCACTTTTACAAAAATTTACGACTTGGTACAGTTATTGCTTTTCCGACAAAAGCGAAAAAAAACGTCAACTCGTTCAGTCCTTCAAAAAAATCTGGCACGGGGCTCGACGAGACGTCGGTTATGTTCTACAAAAGAAGCCGAAATTTCTAATTCGCCGACCAGGCGTACAATATGTGCAAGCGCGCAGTGTCTGGCAAAAGCCAGGACTGTCAAATTCTAGCTCGGAAACCTCGTATTTCGAAGTATCGCGCGCAGTCGCCGAAATTAAGGACGGATCGGTGGAAAAAGAGCGAGAGAAATGATAAAAATAAAAGCAAGCGAAGAAGAAAGAGGGTGAATTCCGAAGCTGATCAAAAGTTAAAAGAGAGGAATAGAAAGAGAGAGAGAGAGGAAGGAAAGAAGGACAAGAGCACGCGTCGTGGCTGGTCGCCGTTGTCGTCCTCGTCGATGTCGGGACTATTGAAGAGAGCTTTGCGGAATAGAAGACACCGGCGGCTTCTCGTCCTCGGAGTCTCGCCGCGCAAAGTATGGGCGCGCACCGGCGACGGAGGTGGAAGACTCGATGGCATTTCTACGGCTAGGGACTAGAAGCAGCTTTGACGAGAGATTGATGCCTCGGCAGCGCGGAGATCGGCGCTCTGAAAAAGAGAGAAAGAAAGAGAGAGCGAGAGAGAGAGAGACAGAAAGCGCGGAAAGGAGAGGTCATAAGGAATTAATAAGAGAGAAAGAGAAAGATAGATACAGAGAGAGAGAGAGAGAGAGAGAGAGAGAGAAAGGAGAAGCAGGGAGAAAAGATGAGTCGCTCGCGCTGACTGGCAAAAAAAAGAAAGAAGTGAAGGAAAGGGGGAAGAGGGGGCAAGTTTTGTCGGTAGATATAGAAGAGAACGAGGGAGAGAAAGAGAGGGAGGGAGAGGAGCTCGTCATCCGGGTGGACAAAAGGTACCGCGCGCGGCATTTTGATCGTCGGCTAACTTCTGTGCGCGCTTCCCGAATGCACGACAAGGATGAGAAGAAAGAGAGAGAGAGAGAGAGAGAGAGAGAGAGAGAGAGAGAGGCGAGTCGCGCGCGCCTTCACGGGTTCTTCCGTTTTACCGCCGCGCAAAAGCCGAAAATATTTGCTTTTTCTTTTACTTTTCTTTATATGGACACGCCAACCAGGAGCAAAAGAGAGAGAGAGAGGGAGAGAGTAAATCGTTCGCCTTTCTTTCTCTCTTTCTCTCTTTCTCTCTCTTTTTCTCTGTCACCGAACCTTTTTCGTGGAGTTCTCTTTGCGAGCGCTCTCGCGTCCGCTTCTTTCGTACGATGACATTCCTCCGTGCGACTCTATAAGCTTTTCGTCGATCCGATCCTCGATCTATGCTATTAAAGGGGTTTATATAGGGAACTAAGATTAATATTGATCGATGCTTTTTTCCTCGCAGGAATGTCGCTCGATAAATTTCGCTCTCAGATTGTGCATATTTGCACCTCTCGCACGTTGACATATCTCGATGCGCGTGCGTTGTTTTGTACAGTTCAACTGTTGACGCTGACTTTCAATCGATGATTTCGGGAATAGCGAGATTCTTCGGTTTTTCTGATGCTGCTTTTACGTGCTCCGAATGCCAAACTCAAGCCGACAAAGCGGTATGTTTTATTTTATTTCACGTTATTAAATTATAAATTATTCATTTTAAAATGTTCCAATGGGCATCGAGAGAGATTCCTGCGTTAATTCAAAAGTTGTGCAAGTGAAATCGCCATACGATGTACCATAAATTACTCACGCATTGCGCGTATTGATTGATTGTACTTATAAGTATAATGAGTAAAGAAATGCAAATAATATATATATATATATATATATATATATATATATACACACACACATACATACATGTTTAATTTATTATTTATTTATTTTAATTTCATTATTGCAAAATAGCAAAGAAAAAAAATCCAAACAAATATTTGCATAGTATGCACTTTTTGTTAATAATTGTATCGTTGATTATAAAATTAAAAAAAATTTTACGCGATTAATTATTTATGATTTAAAATTTATTTGAAATACGAAAACAAAAATTAAATAAACTGCATCTATTTATGTTACTTAATAAATTCATCACTAGGTAAATACAATTGATTTCATTTATTTTCCAAGGATGAATTATATTTGTCATACGAATATGCATATTATTTATCGCGTCAGCGGTTGATTTCTGTTCACATGGACATCGCGAAAGATGGTATGACGCTTTATGAATAATTAATTTAAGTCAGGACAATTATTTATTTTAGCAGTTTTTTATTTCTTCAAAAGGCTGTTTGAAAAAATTAATTTTGTATTTTTTATTTGTTCGATAGTCTGGCCTAACCAAACTTTCCATTCTAATACTTAAGAAAGCACGCGGTGTGCGCGAGCGAACGGGCAAAAAAGTTAACGATCTATCACATATGCAAACGACACAACGAATCTTTAATCGATGCATCGAGAAGCTGATTATTGCTTATACGATTTCCAAGAGCACAAAGATGATTTGTAATAGATCGAGCCGCAGTGCATATTAGCAATGAAGCCGAGGCTTTTTTACACAGAGAACGAAACGTCATTCGCTCATCAGAATGTAAATACAGTTTTGACAGGTGTCCTTTGGCTCGACTATGTAGCGTTTATTACCAGCGTGTCAGACCAGCGAGAAAAAAGCGACTTAGAGAGAGAGAGAGAGAGAGAGAGAGAGAGAGAGGAGAGAAACGTTTATCGTTGCAACGGCGTAACATATACATATACTTGCGGGTCGCGCGTATAATGGGGCAAGATTAACAGCAGCAGCGACTTACGACGACTCTCGACAATACGCTATGAATTTGTCATTTATTAGGCCTGCTTTATTTTGAAAGCAAGAGAGAGAAAGAGAGAGACTCGTCGCTCGGCGTGTCTATTTAACAGCTTGTAAGATATACCTATAAATTAAGCAAAGACATTCATCATCCGCGCTCGCAAACTTTGCATGGCTAATGTACTCAGGAGATATTTGCCGGCATACAAGACTCGTCGAACGAAACGGACAATTAAAGTGAGAGAGATAGAAGGAAAGAGAAACTACGCAATAAGAGGCTGCAAATGAGATAAAGTGTGAAAAGAAGTGTGTAAGAGAGAGAGAGAGAGAGAGACGATATGTGTAAATAGGACTGTGCACGCGCTTGTCGGGGGGTTACGTCGGTTCAATGCCGAATAATGATTGATAGGTAACTTTTAACCTCGGCTTGCATCAAGGATTGCGCGAGATATTGGTTACACATAAGCGTTAATGGCAAAAGGGGGACGGAGCGCGGCATACGAGGGGTCAGGTGTGTGTCCACGTCTCTCTCTCTCTCTCTCTCTCTTTCTCTCTCTCTCTCTCTCTGTGCACACGCAAACCGACCGTTGTCGTTTGTCGTCATAGATCCAGTAGTAGTAACCCCTTTGCCGAGACGTGTAATCGACTTGCAAATGAATCGCTCAATATATCCTGAATGACCTCGTCGTTTTCTTTCTCTCTCTCTCGCTCTCTCTCTCTCTCTCTCTCTCTCTCTCTTTCTCTCTTGCTCGTTCGAGCCTAACGCGACGCAGTTTTCTTTTTCGCAATACCGTTTACGCTCGTTGAACTGTATATAACTGTGGCTGCAATCGAAATTTCGCTCCTTGCTATTGCTGGTGTACCGTCTATGCCGTGAGTTTCACTTTTCTTGACACAACGCAGCGCCGTTTAATGAGAAAATTATTTTCTTCTGTGCGTTATAACCGATTGACATACGTATTTAACATTATGACGAAATCAACCATATGCACCAAGAGTGTATACGTTGTGAATTAAATATGAATTTAATCTTTCTAATATCGAGTGTCTTTGAAATTGAGAATTTTTTGTTATTTTATCCAGGAATTTAAATAACAACAATCACAAAAAATAATAGACAAGTAGTACTAAATCTTAAATTTGATTTCGCGTCGACTTACTTTTTTTTAAAAAATTTTTTTGCAAATATCTTTTATTTTACTAATTTATAATCAATTCTTTTAAAGACATAAATCCGTATATTTTATGCAGATAAATTATAATTATAACTTTTCGTTTCATTAACATTCTTCATTGAAATATATCGTTAATAAGTTAAAATCGTATAAATTTAAAAATACAAACATAAAAAAATTTTTAAAAAACTTATTTTGAATAATTATGTCAAATTTTGATTATAAAAATCAGAAAACGTACGAGAAAAAGTTTGATTTATTAAAATTTATTTAAATCTTATAAATTATCATATTTAAATGTAATTATATTTATATAATAATTTATATTTGTATAAATATTTGTAATAATTTATATTGTTAAGTGTACATAAAAGAAAAGAGCGAGCAATTATAAAAAATATTAAAAATGTGTAAAATAAATAGGACCATATTAAAACATTAATTATATGTTTTCAGCATATTTTCATACATATAAAATTTGATCAAACCCTATTCTCATGCGCTAAAATATATACTTATTAAATTTTACGAAAGATTTAATAATTTATTGTAATATAACTTATATCAGTAATGAAAATATGACAAACGTCTAGGACACGTCTAGACGGACATCGATACAACTTTAAATACTAGCTAATAAAAAATGTATAACACCGAAAACATAAAATACAATTAAATTATTAGTGGAAATTATTAGTATCTTTTAATACATTCAATAAATTACTATCTGCCAAATTTGATGTTCGATTTATTAAAAATTTTAACATCTTAATTTGACGAATAAATATAATGAAAAAACTTAAAATTTACTAGTAGACATTTATTTTGAGTAGAATTTTATTTTAAGTTAATACCAATTTATGAATTTTTTTTTGTATAAGAAAACATTTCTGTATGAAGTAGATAGGTTTAAAATTTATTAAAATTTGTTAAAAATAATAAAATGTATTAAAATTTATCAACAGTTAAATCATCGATATTTATAATTAAATTTTTATAATTAAAGTAGCAATATGAATGGCATTGTGGATCGTAAAATTTTTTAAAGATATTTCTCGTGGCAGCAGCATTCATGATGAAGGGGTACCCCTTCAATAATTTACGGGTAGACTCGACAACTCAAATAGCAGGAGAATATCCCCGCCTAATGTTATACTAATTGTTTGATTAGCTGTTTCCCTTAACGAAAGGGACCCAGCTAAAATGTAAATCGATCTCGCGATGAGCGAGAGTAAGGGATGAAATAACGCTACCGCCAGGTGGTGCGGAAGATCTCGTTTTGACCCACCCCTTCGAACGATTCGGAGCAACCCTTACCCGCGGCGGATAAGGCAGAACGTCTGCGCGGCTCGCCTCGGTGGCGAGTGGATAAGGGAAGATGCGAGCAGCGTTAATCGATGCAACCCCCTCGAAAGCTAGCGCAACCCCCCGGTAGCGACGGTTGATATCTCCAGCGCCACCGTCGCCTCGATGTTTTTCCGAGCTTTCTGATGCTGCCAGTTTCATCCGTTGTTTCATTTAATAGCTGAATCTTTTTTTTCTTAACATTTATTTTGAAATTTTTCTCTGATTTTGCGATTAATACTAATATAACATAACAACTACCCATGATAGAGTAACGTCTTTTTTTTTACTTTTTACCCTTTTATTTTCAATACTGTATTCGCTTATTTTTCTTTAAGACTATAAAAAGTATTTGAGCTGATTTGCTTTTTTTAATGATTTATAAAGTTTGTTTATTTAATTCAACGTTTTACGCTTTTAGATTAATGTGTAGAATATTTATATTTTCTTCAAATAGAAGGCATTTCAAATGAGTGTATTATAATTAATAAATTGTTTGTACTTTATTCTACGTTTTTCATTATTTATATTAAGATGCAACTATAAACATTGTTAATTTAAAAAATTTTTCAATATTGTTAATTTTTTAAATATCATTAATAAAACTGTTATATTTTACTATAAAAAAATAATTAAAAATTTTGAAAATATTTATTTTTTCTATTATTTTAGTAAAAATAATATTATAATTGATTAAAAAATAAAGATTACATATATATATATATATATATATATATATATATACCTGTATATATTTTATTGTAAATTTATCTCGAAATATATTTAAATAATAGCAAAATATTTAAACTAACGATTAATACTAAATTTATAATATTTAAATAATTTATATTTAATAAATATTGAGAATTTTTATTAAAACTTAATTGCCAGTATTTCTTTTATTTAATTAAAGTAAACTGTCATGAATGGCAACATTTTAAGAAAATGTAATAATTTTTAAAAATTTACAGGCATGTTTAATGTATATAAAATTATGAATACATTTGCACAGCGACTACATATATTGGTATAAAAACCAAAAAAATTTATTAGAAATTTAAATTATTCATAAATTAATAGTCCAGTAAAAATTAAAAATTGATATAAACAACAACATACAGTAGTGGAATATTAGCTAATTCAACTAATGCTTATTGAATTTATGAAAACTAAACATTTTTCATTTTTAATGAAATCCTGCATTAAAATGATGTATTAAATATGTATAATAGCTTTTAAAAATATTCGTGCTATTAATTACATGCGCAACAATAACATGCTTACTGTATCCAATATCGAAATTCATATTTAGCAAGTATTGAAACATTATTAATCATGAATTGATGTTTTAGTCATTATATTGTTAAGTTATTTATAAACTTGGCCAACCGTTTAAATAATATTTATAAGCTTTGTTGGTAGAATAGAGTATTCAAATTTTCATAATCTAATATACTATTCTTTTTAAATTGAAGATATTAATTATAAATATATCCAAAACCTTTTATACGATATTTAATACATTTATTAAATTTTTTACAAAATTAAATTAATTACAGTTGTAATTAATAGATATAAATTATATATATATATATATATATATATATATATATATATTGATTTAGATTATTGTTTAACTACATTAATGCAATGTTTTTAAAAATTAGTAAAAGTTAAAAAGATAAAATGTGAACAATAATATTTTAAATTAATGATATATTTATTAAACTGTGGTTATTTAATAATTGTTTAATACTATTTATCAATTGCAACAGTATATAATTTTAAAGTTTATTATATAATTCCTTAATAATTGATATATTTCAAATGTATAATTAATTGTCCTTTTGAAAAATAATTATTACAATGATTGCTGATGAGAGATTGTTGCAATGGTAATGAAAAATAAACAATATATTTTTTTGTTGTCTTTCATATACGAAATTTTTTGTAATCGCGAAGCACATTATTAGTATTTAATAATTTTTTATCGGATTATTTGAAATTTAAAAACAACACACAAAACGAAAAATTTTTCATAATATTATAGTTAAAAATCTTAAAAATAGGTTAACTTAGTATAATTAAAAGTATTATTTTGTCGATGTAATACACGTGAACGATACAGCGAACAAAAGCTCGATAGCGTAACAATTTAACACTTTTTGCCCGAATTTTTTTTCGCGCGCTAAAAATTGATACGCACGGTGTACATAGGGCGACGTTTTGACAATGTTAGATTTATTTATAATGTAAAAAGATAGCGTTATGCTCGAACGATTGTGCGAATAAGCCGATTATCAGGTGCTCAATTAGCACTCCGTTAATCAGACGATGTAGCAGTCCTTCGAGTATACATCGTTCATTTCAGTCGCCAAAGTTCGCGGACAAAAAGCTTATTTGCACGCTTGAGTTTACTCAATTTATTAATTTATTGCTCGAATGCACGGACTCGACACTACAAACGCATCTCGTCGTACGGGTGATTCATAATATTCGCTTACGGATTTACTTTATTGGGAAATCGACGTCGGTGGCGGCTCCTACATAAGAATAAAGACAAGATGCACAGTTAAATTCTCGGGCGAGAAGAGTGCGAGATGTAAGCGCAAAAAACTTCGATATTACTACGTACCATATGAAAAATTCTATAAATCGAGCGTAATAATCTAAGTATTATCGTTTCGTTAAAATGCACAGCTCTTATGACGACGCGACGCTTTTGGCATCCGGTTTTCTACAATAATTTTAATTGTCCTAACGTTTAAAAAGTAAAAGCGAAGCCAAGGTTTTTTAACGCATCAAGCGAGCGACAATATTATATATCCGTCGAAGCATCGATGCAAGGAATAATTTTACAGTTGAAAGTGCTTCGGGATGGGCAAGCGAGAGTTTAACGAGATCTTGGCTGTATTATCGGCACGGAGATTTGGTTATTATAAATTGTGCCTTCATCCGTAGCTTATCTCGAAAAAGTTTTTCTCTCCGTGGTAAATAAGCGCGAAGGGTTAGATAAAAATAACTAATACATATATATATATATTTGTGTGTGTGTGTACGCGCGCGCGCGTGTGTTTATATACATATATAACTTAATCTCTAGATATTTTTCGTTATCTGAGGAAAGACGGGTCGCGGAGTGAAGAATTTTAACGGCAGAGACGATAAAAAGAGGGAAAGAGCGTACATAACACATAATATAAGATTGTGGTCTCTCGCGTTCATACAAGGTAGGCAAACCGCTCGCTCGATCGGTTCGTTTTCTCGCGCGCGGCCTGTTTTTCTTTGGAAAATTATACCCCAACGGTCTTGGGGAAAAGTGAGAGAAAGAGAGAAAGAGAGAGGGAAAAAACACGGCTCTCGCGACGGCAGAGGCAGAAGCGTCAGCAGCCGGGAGCCGACTCGTATTTTTTCAGAAAATACGGAGCTTCTCTCTTTTTCTCTCTTTCTCTTTCTCTCTTTTTCTCTTTTTCTCTTTTCGCGGCGTAGGAGTGAGCGAGCTCTTGCGTACGCGTCGTCTCTTCGACGTACCGTTTTTCCCTCCGCCTCGCGGCCTCGTTTTTCCCGGCGGTCGCGAGTCGTGAGAAAGAATGGAAAAACAATATTTTGACGTTTCACCGGGAGATTTCAACCCCCGCACGTACCCCTCCTCCCCCCCCCCCCTCAACCCGTCATCCACCTTCGCTACTAGCTTCTTTTTTTTACTTCTTGCGCACATTCGAGCGTGTATAAAAAATATATGTACTTCATTTTTCAACGCTTCTATCCGGTGATAAAAATGTTTAGATGGAAAATTGTCCTTTTTGCGTAAGTAAGCGTGAGAGGCTGCGGCCTCGATGACGAGTTTTCTATTAATTCAGCCATTCTTTTTCGATCTTGCGCAAAACGCAATACCTACATAATAAAATTGCTACGATAATGTTTCTCTTACAGTACAATATCAGCGCTTTTTTAGCAATCGAAATTAAAGTCCTTTCAACATTTTCTTTTTTTTATATACTTGCTTTATCGACTTGCAAAAGTTCTTCGTGATATTCTTTATAAAAATAAAATATTTTCATAACATTTTTATACATTAAGAATACCAAAGAGAATAAATAATATAATATTGAGAAAAGAAAAATTAATCGACGGCTTTTGTGTGATATTAAATATCAAGATGTTGACTGTTGATTTAAAATTTGAATAAATAATTATCGTTACATATGTATTTATTGCATATACTAACATATGTACTTCGTTTTATTTTGACGGTATCACGAAAATAAGACGAAAAATAAATTCATAAATTGATTTTATCTGTATATTTTAAAAATTATATCGCCTTTAAGGATACAGCACAATTATATACAATTATTATTTTTTGTTTGAAAATATTTTGAGGTATAATTAAATATGTACTAGAAATAAGAGCTAATACAGCACATTGATCATTCATGAAATATCGTTATTTCGCAACTCACGCAAAATAATGTAATCGATGAGCAGTCGTCATACATATACAAAATCAATGAAGCATACGCCCCCAATATATAAGCACTAAGGCAAATACGTGGAAGAGACTAATATTGACCTTCAAAATTCGCGACATCTCGTAATTTGCGCATCGTTATTGCCCAATCTAAATTCAGTCAAGCACGCATGAGTACAGGTAATCAAAAGTACACATACACACTGTTATATACGTATAAATCTTTGACCTTGTAGAAAATATTTCTTTTTTTTCTTCGTAAAAAAAAAAAAAAAATTAATTTCTCAAGCATGATAAACTTCGTTTTTTTAATTTACTTGTTTTTAAACATTTTCAATAAATACTTTGCCTCATAAACTCACGAATAATTCGATAAAAAATGTTACCACCAGTACTTTCGTTAAAGTACAAAATATAATGTAACTTTTTAATGTTTTATTTTAAAAAACAGGTCTTATTGAATCGATCAAGTCGGGCGAACAAAAACATTATAAAATGAAAAAAGTAGGAAAGAAGTGCAGTACCGTGTTTAAAGTAACGCGATAAGAAAAAATAGAGCTGCAAAAACGAGTCGTGCGTGCACAGCTATACATGCGCACATCCAAACTTTCGGATGGATCGAGTGGAAGAGAAGCCAGCGGGAGCCTAACTCCCGGTGTGCAGGGTTCTTTCAAGCATCCGAGAAAAAATGGGTCAGGAGGGTAAGATTTGCCGAAATTTCGAGGGAACCGTACAGAGCTCGCGCATTGGCGCTCAGAGCCGAAGCGAAAAGTAGTAAGAAGAATCGCGCGCTGTCCCCTTTAACAATGTTTTCAGACGTATCCGCTTTAAGGGATGGGCCTTTATTTAGACTGACTGGCTGGCTGTTTGGCTCGGCTTTCCAAGAGAAAGAGAGAGAGAGAGAGAGAGACGAAGCAAGCGAAGGAGAGAGAAAGAGAGAGCCAGAGAAAAAAACAGAGTGGGTGAGAGGGTGAGCGTACATCCGAACGCCCTCGATGTCTCGGGCTGCCGACCTCGGCGTCTTTCTCTCGTTTCGCTCGGCCGGCTCGACGCTCGCGTCCTAGTCAGCGACCTCCGACAGACCTCTAGTCGACATCGCGAGGCGACGGCGGTGGCGGCGGCGGTGGCGGCAACGGGCAGCCTCCCCCGTTTTCACCTCTCCGCAATATCTCCGCGTACGCGCCGAAAGAGAACGAAGGAGTAGGAAAGAGAGGTCGGGAGAGAGAAAGAGAGAAAGAGACAACTCTTCGGGGGAACGGGGAGCGAGAGGCTTATCGATTAAAAAATGTCTGCCCTTCAAGACGGCCTAGGTCACGACCCGTCCGTCACACGTACACGCACAGACAGACATAAATACCCACATACACACACACACACACACACACACACACACGCACATACTCGCGCGCGCGTGCACACGCACGCACGCACACAAATAGACGATCAAAGTCTCCCGAGTCCACCTACACCTATGTGCGCGCTCCCTCGCACTAATGTCCGTCTGAGCCTCTGGATGTCGCGTTCGCGCTCGAGCCTCCAAACAGAATTTTCACAGGCGTTATGCGCGGTCCACTTGTCTGATGCGATGTGCGTCGAAATTTTTCCGACTAAATGAGAGGTTGCGCTTAGTGGTTCGAGTGACTCGACGTGGGAAAAACTTGGCATTCGATCGAGATTGTTTGAAGGTCAAAGACAAGATTTCTCAGCTGTTGCCATTGAGAAAACTCTGGACATTTAAAACAGTCGTTTTTACTCTTGTTTACCGTATTATGCTCATTTATTTTTTATCAATGCTTGCAACGACATTCGACTTCGTGCAAATTTATCGTTTTGTTTATTAATAATAATATTGTAATATTACATAAAATGTTAAAAATTTATGCACATTTCATTGAAACTTTTAAATTCAAATATAACTTGCAGTTAATTAATACAAACTTATGACAAACTTCAAAATATTAAATTCATACTTTTTATTTTTATCGTTTAGAAAATGCATATATTATAATTATTAATGATTAAATATTTTAAATGAAAATTTGAAACTGAGCTACGCTTAAATAGTTTTAAAATTTTTCCAATACTACATTGACTCACTGCCAGTGAGTTAATATTATATTTTTAATTTAAAAATTTCTTTTTATTTTATAAAAATAAAGCTAAATATAATGCATGATAACATCTCTTTTATACTTTTTTTTTTTTTTTAATAAAATAGAGTATGCATTTCTCTTTACAAAGATTATAAAATTTGTGGATAAAATTATAATTTTTGTAAAATACCTTATTTTTTAGTATTTTAAACTTATATACGGTGAAATTTAAAATAAATAAATAAATAAATAAATAAATAAATAAAACGATAAAAATAGATAAGAAAGAAAGAAGGAAAAATAAAAAAAAACTGATTTTTTGTAACTGTAGCCAAATGCGATAATTTATTGCGTCTGGATTTTAAAAAATAGAGCATGCCTTTTAAAGCAGTAAAATTTTCCAAAATAATAAATAAAATAATAATGGTAAAACTTTATTGATACATTGTAATAAAGTTTTAATGTAAAATTCATGAATTTTTTTAAATGTAAAAATAAGATTTATCGTGCGTAAGCCGTTGACATTTTTATTCATTGTGAAAATAACCTCTATTAAGAGCATAATCTCGTTGTAATTGACAAAAAAAAAAAAAAAAAAAAAAAAAAAAAAATTAGAATATATAAAAAGTTATAATTATGACAACATAAGGGTTCTCAAACGATTAATATTTATATTTATACATTGTTGCGCGTAAAATTCTTCACGCTTTTTTATCAATTGAGCAAAGTTTTAAGTTTGTTATTTATAATAAACAGCTAATTTATCGACTTGATTTTCCACTCTCGTAAAGTTTATAATATCTTAAAAAGACACATCGTCTGGATAATTCGCGTGGCAGGGCGCAAAATCCTCCGTACAAGTATGCGTATATACATATATTCCGCAAGCAAACGTAGCGAAAAGTCACAGCGGGCCAGAATCCCTGAAACAAGATCGGTAAATCTGAAGAGTCAACACACTTTTATATACATATCTTTCTCCTCGTTCTTCCGCGAGCCGAGTGCGAGCGAGCGAGCGAGAGAGAGAGAGAGAGAGAGAGAGAGAGAGTGAGAGAGAGAAAGAGAGGAGTGGGAGAGGGAAAGGAGAAGAAGAGAAGGCTTCCAAGTAAAAGCTCATTGATATTCGGTAAAGTGCCCCGCAAATTCCTCGGCTACGGGTCATACTCTGAAGGTTACGCGGTCTATGACATGCGACCCTTTCCACTTTATACGTGTATCTATATATATATTTATATGTACATGTACGTAAAAAGCTAGCCAGTAACCAGCGAGAACCCGTACACGCAAGAGAGAAGAAGGAGAAAGGACAACTTGCGTCAGGTCAGGAGTGTGAGGGTCGTGTGGAGATGGAATTAGAAGGAGAAACGATTGATGGTCCGGGACAATGAATAAAAAAAGGACGGAAAGCTCCCGACTTTTTTTCAGAAAATAAAGCTATATATTCGCTTGCTAATTTTTTTAACGCAAAGCCCTAAATCAATAATATATCAAGCATACAATCTTTAAATTTATAAAAATATAATATTACGCTCCATCTATAAATAATGGGTTTACCTTTTTCCTATAACGAACGTACGAACGTATGTATGTACATTTACGATGTGTAAAAACCGATGAATCGTACGATGGATTATTCCATTCGTTCTTGAAAAGTTTTTTGATCCAATGCTCATTAAAAATGTGCCATTCGCATGCAATAACAATTTTAGTTTACAACGAGCATTTAGTTTGTAACAAAGTTTAAACGAACGTTCTAGAAAAAATTGAAGATAATTAGTTATTGAAAGTTAAGTTTTGCAAAACATTAAAAATTTTCAGATTTATTACAGCGAATAAAAATTATAAATTTTTTATCGTTTATCGAGAGGGGAAAAAAGCTATTTAAAATTTTGTTTTCCAAAGTTTTATATATATATATATATATATATATATATACACATTGATAAGTTTTTCAAACAATATGAAACATTTTTTTCATGCAATAGTATAAAATGTAAAGACCGTATCAAAACTCTAGATCTTTGAAATTTTTATAAAAAATAGTATGCGACATTTTTTCTAACGATTACAACGTTATTTTCTCAGTATAACAGAATAAAAGAGAGAGAGAGAGAGAGAGAGAGAGAGATAATTATATTTTTCTTTTTCTTTTTATGCAAATTCTTTTTCCGTAACTTTGACCAAGAGAAAATAAATATATTATTATTTAAAGGTATATCAACGAACTACAAAAGTTTTGCTGTTGTATTTCCAAAACGTTTAATACAATTATGGTTTGACAACTTTTATTACAAGAATACATAGATTCTTAAGTGTAATAGTTATTACATGACCAAACTTATTTTTCTTTTAATATTTTAAGACTATATATATTCTATGCAAAAAGTAAATATCGTCAGTTACGTAATATGTAACTACATATTTATATTGTTCTAATTCAGGTTATATAATTTATAATTTTAAGTTATACGTAAATTGGAATAATATAGAAAGATATTAAGATAAATGTGTTATAATTTATTAATAAAATAAAATTTGATAAGATAAATTATTAGATAAATTCTACAACTTGGTTTATCTTAAAATTTATGACTGGGGTTTGAAAAACTTCATTAAATAAAAAAATTACAATTACATCAATATAATATTTTTAGATTCCTTTTACGCATCGAGCTTAAGAAAAAAGACTCGGTACATTCATGGGAGATCGCCTACCCTTGAGTGCACCGTTCTCTTGTGTAAATCACATTTTTTTTATCAAAAAGACGAGAATAAGGAAGAAAAAGAAGAAGAAGAAAGAGTAGAAGAAGCAGCAGTAGCAGTGGCAGTAGAAAAACTATCGGCAAAAAAAAGGGAGAAGAAAGAAGCGAAAGAAGAAGAAGAAGAAGAAGAAGAAGAAGAGAAAGAAGCAGAAGCATAGATCGTACCACGAACGATAGGATAAGGGAGAGTGACAGAGAAAGAGAAAGCGCGAAGAAGCAAAGCGTACTCGCGTATATATGC